>VXBX01002769.1:489395-516696 GCA_013400415.1 Scytalopus superciliaris
AAATAATACCAACATTATAGTTACTGGTCAAGAACACAGAAAGTAAGCATTATCTCTGATTCAATGAGTTCATAACATAACAAATCTTTTAAAGAATAGTGTAGATGCTGGGCTTTGTCTTTCCTGTCCTCCCCTGACAAGCAGAAATAGGCATCAGTTTACATTAGCTTCTCAAAGGAACATAAACACACACACGAGTAGGCACACAGAGAAGTGCACAGTCCTAATCTTAATTCTGTTAACTTTGTGACAGCCCACCAATGCCACATAATTGTGCTCATCTCCTGTGTTTTTCTCAAAGTGCTGAAAAATGTCATCTTTCATGACCTAGATGAAATCAGAAAAAGCTAGACACATGACCGCTGACAAGCAATCCACCTGGAGAGGAGAAATACTTAAGTGCATCACCCAGGACACCCATCGACAGCTGATAAAGTTTTGTTCAAAAGTACCAAAACAACGGCTTTACTATGGAAAGTGAAAACCCTCCTCTACTCTCATGTTGGAAGCAAATCCAACCAAAAAGATGGCACAACCGAAAACAAGCGCAGCTACTTGAATGTGGTTGTTTTGAGGTGTATCTATCGAAGATCCTTGGCAGTAGTTAGCAGGACAGAGAAAGCTTTGCTACTTTACTTGGGGAATTTTTAGAAATCTAAGCAATACATTTACCATCATGGCTTTGAATGCAAATAGGATTTTTTCAGCTTAGCTTATAGTCCCTTCCTAGACAAGAAGCTAAACTGAAAATGTCACTGTTTTACCAAAACAAGAATAACCACAGAGAGGGTGGTCATGGCAATATACTGATAATTTTAAATTTGCAGTGTTGGCTTTATGAGTATAGGAACTGGAGAAGTATAGCTTATTATATACTGGGGTTAGAGATCTGCAAGAACAGTCAAGAACTGCATTTAATATCTCATCTAACAGAAATCACTGCTTAATTAAAAGACTATCAATAGCCTACACTATATTGACATTGCAATGCACTTTACATAGTCATGTCCTGTTGATATAAATTTTCACTATTATTTTTGCTATTACTGTTGCTTTTCTTGCTTGCCTTGAAGATGCTTGTTCATGCTCATCAAATCTAGCTAATGGATGTTAATGAGCTCTTTCAATAACAGAAGTGGAAAGATCGGAAAAGTCAGTAGAAACAAAGTGAAAATAAGACATGGAACTGAAAGACAAAAACTGAAAGAAGAGGAATTAATACCCAGAGCCTGTTTTTCCTCATGTTATGCATTTTTTTATGTCAATGGTGAAAGAAAGTGATGGAGCAACCTTTCCTCGCTTCCTAAACACCAGACTTCAGGTAAATCTTCCGCTCCTTACTCCAGCTGCACGAGAAAGAAACAAAGGGATGGACACACAGCTCTCTTGGGTTCTGGGCCAAGAAAGGGCTTCCTTGGTCCCCCAAGAATGGGAACAGGTTTTATGAAGCAGCAGCATGAATATTTGTGTGCCTGCAGACTCCTCCTCAGCCAGGCCAGAGCATTCCACAGCCCCCACCCTTTGGATGTGTGCTCTGTGTATCTTCTGAGAGATAATAGAGTATGTAGATATCTCTTACACCTTTGGATTGTCAAACATGAATCAGTCGGCCAAAATTACTAAATGCAAAGTCAAAGAAATTTAAATATTGACTTGAGTTGCAAAATTCAGATTTTGAATACCCCTAAATTTAGATGTGTAGAGTCAAGAGTTTAGGTTCAGTCCCTCACCCACAGGGAAGCCAGCTGAAAAATGTGCTTACCTGTTAACTCCCAGAATCATTAGTGTGAATTGACAAGGTTTTACTGCATATAGATAAGATTAATGGAATATTTCAAGTTGCACAAAACCCTCAAAGGTTTGGAAGTACCATTTAATTGAGTAAGGAAACCAGACACACATTTTTTATGTCTAAGACACTGGGATATGATTCAGTCTCACTCACTTCAATTTTACACACAGATAGTTTCACTGATGTTACTGGAATTACATGACTTCTACAATGGTGCTATGCCAAAGCAGATTCAAACTATATGTGTCTGCAATGAAAGGAACGTGCAAAAGAGAAGAGATGGCAAGAAAAATAGGTGTAAATAAGCCTTTGCAGAATTAACCAGCACCTAATCTTAAAAAATGCTGTACCTTTAACAGTATTTGGCCCCAAAGAGATGGTGACAGCTTGTTGGAGAAGTCATGAGTCCAACATCAGCTCTGGTGAAAGAGGTGGTAGGGATGAGATGTGGAGATGGAAGGAGTGACGAAGCAGCAGTCCACCTCAGGGACCATAAGCATGCCTGGCTTCAAAATTCAGTTGCTTTTCAAGCAACTGGGGGTTTCTTGCAAAGCATAAGCTAAACCTATATTGATAAATCCTTGTAAGCAAGAATGTTTGCCAATGCATCTTCCAGCAGGACTTGATGCAGGTTTAAACAATGAAGTGTCACATACACTATAAATGAAACTGCATCAGAGCCTGACCTCTTTAATTTCCCTAAAACAAAATGCTTGGACTCTGAGTAGAAAAAGGATTCCATCATAGTCTACCCTTTCTTTATTTGAAGTTTCAATCATTTCAGTTCATTTTTCAAAAAAAGGAGTACTTTATAGGAAGTGCTTGCTTTGATCTAACAAGATTCATGCCCAGTAGCAGCTTCTATGAAATCAGAATTTTAGATTAATACATTATTGATTAAATTCTTACATTAAGGAAATGTTAAACTCTACTAAAATGTGTCTGATGTACCACTGTAGCTCCAGTATTTATGCATGCAGCATGAGAGACACAGCAGAATTCAAGACAAGCAACTACAGCTCCTGCTGATGCTGGTAGCAATACCAGTTGCGTGTGTGTATGTATGTATATATGTAAATATATATGTAGCTTGATCCCACATCTCCACAACCTCCTGTGCATTTCATAGCTATTAGTCCGGATTTTAATATTAAATGGGACCTACAGTAAACCTTTCACATTTAACTGAAAAATATTGAATTTGATTACTAAGGAATGCAAAATTTGAGGAACTTGCTTCATTTTCTACTTAAGTGGTAGCACTGTTTGAGAAGAAAGATAACAATGATTGCTCACTCAGAGATTGACGCATATGAAACACAGTTATTTCATAAAGAATAAAACTTCTCCAGAAAGACATTAACGTGGGGGCCTTCAGAAACAGCCACAACTGTATTGGAATTTAAGATGCTGCTCAGATAGCTGCAATTCCATATTACAGACTGAACATGCCAAAAAGCAGAGACACATTTTAAGGCGGAAATGAGATCAGCACCTGTCCTGCTAAATTAGATGATACTTCAGCATCTGACTTTTTCTTTTTATCATTCACATAATTGCTAAAGTTTTTGGCTTTTTTTTTTCCCCCTAAATACTTCGTCTAAGCATAAGAATAAAGAGTAAAAGGAAAAGTATTTTACTGGTAATATTTGGGAAGTATTTCTTTTAACAGAATTTTCTTGAAGACATTCAAAACTAAAAGATAATGAGAATCTTAAGAAATGAGGGGTCAAATTTGAAGTATTTAAGCTAGAAGAACAATGCCCTTATTTATGTAGGAGACAGACTATAAAAAGCATGATTTTTTTAACAGTTTCCTTTAATTTGGCTACCTGGTCTGCTGAGAAAAGATAACCTACTTTGATTGCTACTTTTTATGTACATCATTTTCCTAGGAATGTGCAAAAGAATGCCTGAATAATCCTTTCCAGTGTTCTAAGGACAGCTTGCAACATAAGTCAAGGGAGCAGCCTCTGTTCTATACCAGTTGAAAATGTGGCCAGACAACTGTAAAGAGTGGAAATCTTAAAGGCACAGAAAGCCTTCCTTGTCAGGATTCAGGTCTGTGTAATCCACAAGTGCTCTCTGACTCTGAAGCAGTGGAAATGGACTATAGATCCTGACCACATAGGAATAAGTCATATTAGAGAATGTCTACTGAAATCAGTAACATGTATCCAATGTATGATTTTTTTCCCCCCTACAATTCTTAAGGCTACCATGTGTATGTCATTAATCTAACTGCTGAAAGGTATTTAAAATGTTTTCAGTTCAAGGTACCTCCCATTAATACTAGTTATGAAAATTAAATGTACATTAAGGCAAAAAGGAAAATAGAGACCACAGCACTTCTAAAATGAAGGCTTTATTTTTGGCAATAAAAATTTAGAGTCCCTCCCCCCCCTTTTCCTCCCTCCCAGACCCTCAGGTTGATTCATCTCTCATTCAAATTTAAAATGCACAGAGAGGCTGCAACAAACCCACAGAAGATTGATATGCACCGCACTCCACACATGGTTTAGTTCTTTATTCCAAAGTCTGGCATGACGATGTTGGGTTTTGTGATATTATTATTTCAATATATAATAAACAGGGTTCACTGTAAAAACAGTGCAATGCGAGTCCCCTTTAAAAAAAAATACAAATTGTTACTCTAGCGCTTTGAGAGAAAGGGAGCGAGAGATTCACAATGCAGGCTCAGAACTTGGCAACCTGTAAAAGTGCCCAGTCGAAAATTACTAACAGCTGGAGATGACAGTTGTTTTAACAGCTGAGCTGACAGGATTAATTTAAATGCACTGAAATCAAAAGTAGATAACACCTGTTTAGTCTTCCAGGGCCATTCGACAAGGTAGGCCAAAGGAAAAAAGCAGAGCCAGGGCTGTCTGCGCGGGCATGTGTGCACACATGTACGTATGTATGTGTGCATGTATGTGTGCACGTATGTGTGGGCTTCTCCTTCCTTTTCCCCCCCCCTCCCTGTGCAGAGGACAGGAGGACTCCAGAAAAGAATGACATACTTTGGGAGGCCGGGACTGCGGGGGAGATGGGTGGCTTGTCACACAATAACAGAGAGGCCAACCCCCGCCAGCTTGAAACATCTGGTTCCCATTGTGCCCACCCTCCTGCTCACCCTTCTTCCCCCTTCTCTTATCCAAGGTCTTTGACCCAAACCCAACAATGGATAAAGATCACCGGGTTTTAAAGCTGCAGTTTCTCACTCCTGCATCCCAGCCATCCTCCTGGGTTAATTAATGCATTCTCTTTGAGCTCCGAGTCACTGAAGCTCCCACACACTCCCTCCCACCCGCTCCTTCCCCAAACTAAAAACAAAACAAAAAATTCCTCACCTTCTTGCCATGCCAGAGCTTGTAACTTGCATGTCCACAAAATAAATTCTACAAGGCATGTGAGGAAAAGTGTGTGAAACAGCAAGAATTTTTTTATGTGGCAGGCAAGGAGGGAATGATTTTATCTTTGCCTCTAAGGCTATGATATTCCACTCTGGCACGTGCACACCGTGTCCTGTGTCACAAGAACTGCAAGCCCACAGGACCACAACTGGATGTCCCAGCACAGCCCTTGCTCTGGGTTGGAGCACCAAGGGATTCAACAAGGAAAACTGTCTGGCCCAAGAGAGGATAATCTAGGAGAATCTACGCAAACCAAATCTTTCCCTAGTGCTGCAACTACCACACAAAGCTACCGTGCCAACTTCCCACCGCCCAAACAACCCTATGGGCCCAACTCTGCAGCTGCTCCATTTGCAGCAATCCCACTGAGGCAAAAGCGAGCTCTGCTACTGAATGCAGGCCAAAGGCTCCCAAACCCAACCTGCAATCTCCTTTCCAGTTAGGCAGACGAAGTCTGAGTTGTAATAGACCTGTATCTAGTCCCTTCCTGTGAGCAGGACCACTGTCAGGCTGCATTTCCCATGCAGTAATTTAACTTCGTCACTGTGAAGGAGTACATAGCTACTACTATCAAACCTGCTTTAAAACCAAAATTGGAAATTAGTCATGTAGAATGAAATTCATGTAGCAAATCCATGAAAAAACCCACTCCATAAAACAAAACTCAGAAGAAATTGTGTTTTCTGAGTCTGCTCTGTGCTTTTAGCCACAGGACCAATCTTTTCTCCTTGTGTTCCTTCAGGGATGAAAAAAAAGCAGCCCTACAATTGGTGGTACAGTGATGCTGCAGCTCTACACCTCACACAACAAAGGGCCGTGTTCAGCTCTTCCTTCGTGTTCCACAGCCCTTCAGCGTGACATAGGTGAACTGAAAAGTTTACGTGCTCACTTCAGCTAACTGCAAGCCCATCCACTGTGCTGTCACACCAGTATCAAAGCACAGTTGGCACCTTCCGTTTTTGTAGTTGAAAAAAAAGAAGTGTTCGACGGAATAGTTCAGAAGATGTTTGATTCATTGATATCAAAAGTTGGAGAATCATAGATATTCTCAGTTACAGCATTACCCCTCGCAAGAGAGAACAGAAAGAAAGCCATCCATGGTAGCTTTCTCTTGGCTGTGGATTTCAGCGTACTCAGCTCGTATTCTCTTTACATTTCCAGCCACTAAAGCTCCCACATGCTCCCTCCCACCTTCCTCTTCCCTTAGCAGCATGGAGCTTCATATAGGCTAATTCACTGTGCCAAGAAAAACAGAACAATTCTTAACTAAGCTGCATTATTTACTTATTGCAGAATTTCAAGTCGTCTTTTAGCACTCATTGTCCAGACAAAACTATTTATCTGGACAAATGTAGATAACAATGTCAATTCTGGCAGTAGAAGGAAGACCTAAATCTACCTCTCAGGTGTGAGCCCTCCACACAATAAATTTAAGTAAAAGTAAAATCAGCACCAATTTACCTATTCAAATTTCAAGTCTGGGTCTAAAACTGTCTTCATTTTGTTTAACCAGAGAATACTGGGACATTTTAGAATTCAAGTCACACGAACCTTTCTCTGGAGGGTGCACTTTGGACACTAAATTACTTTTAATGAAGCTGGGGAGTGCCTTGTGATGGACTGTACCTGAGTTTTACTACCACAACCCAGCCTATATGCAAGAAGATTTAATGCAGGGCAGGAGAACTGTATTAAAGACAGACACCAATGCCAGTTCTCACCTACTCCTGGGTAGGAAAGGGAAAAACTTCAGTTTAATGAGATATAAAACTTTCTTACTTGCTGAAACATTGAACTTTTTCAGCAAATGAACCTAGAGATTCCCAGTATGTTACTAAAATATTGGGCTAATACTAGAGGGCATTTTCCCTGTTATTTTTCACGTCCACAAACCTCTGCATGTCTGGATTCTGGCCAAGTCTGGAAACAGAAGTGCCAAGGAACATGTGAGAGGCTGTTCTCCTGACAATTCCAATTTGGCTGGTTGCTGGAAATGACAGAAATCTCTGGAGAAAACCAGCACTAACGACAGTTCATTGCCCGATATGCAGCACAAGGTTCTTGCTGCCTACCACAAAAAAATCATGAAATATTTCAAAGATGTGGTAAAAAATGGATTAATATGGAGAGAACATATATATTTTAAAAAATTAGGATATCCTCTTCTCCTCATAAACACACATCAAAACAGCAGCAGTAGTAGTTGTACTCGCAGTAATAATAATGATGATGATGATGTCAGGAAGGCGTGATCGCCCTTGCTTATATCCATACTTCATTCTTACAAATTTTATAAAGCCTATTTGCACTTCTAAATCATTAATTTCCATTAATATTTACAGAGAAAAAAAACCTCGTGCCTTTTAAAGGGCTTTCTCAAAGTTCTCAGTCTACTGGGCATGCAATGATAATTGCTGCTCTGTTCTGCTTAATGATAGAGTCCTTTCCCTGTACAAAATAAGAAGCAGTTTCTTCCCCGCTTTTTATTTCTTTACACAACTCAGAGGCTCAAAGAAGATAATTACAAACAATGCCTGAAGAATGGTTCAGTTAATGTTAATTTATACAACAAACTAATTACTACCAAATGGTAAAAAATCACATGTGGAAGTTCCTGTCTCCCACGCACACAACTAAACCAGCAGCCATCTGTCTCAGCCTGGGAGCTCTCAGTGACAACTGAGGAAGGCAAGGCAAGGGATGAATCCAGATACGCTAGCTGCTTCTTCTAACACAAAATCATGGCATTCAAACACCAGGCTCTGTATATGGTGATCTTAGCAGTGGTGATTTTTTTTCCTTTTCATTTATAAAACAAACAAAGTACCTGTTTCTGTACCTACATCTCTACCTAAATTTTATCTCAATCTCAAGAATTTAGGATAAGGTCTAAAATACCTCGATCTATCAGCTGTAATTCTTCCCCCTGGCAATTTCTCTACAATACTCTTTATAACATTCTTAACTATCACAGAGCATGAGGTGAAACAGTCTTTGAATCTGCTTACAGTATGTTAGACATCACGATGGAAAAAATGTGCTTTTTTTGTTTCAACATCTTTTTCTCAACCTGAGAAAGCAATTTTCTCCCAAACCTTGAAAAAATCAAAGTCAGTACAATTGTTAAACACTTTTATGGGATGCTCATTAAAAACTGACAGGGAGAAAAAAGCTGGGGACAAATCCTGAAGCATTTGTTCAGTTTAAAGTCTCATTGAATTCAATGTGAGTGTTACTTTATTGAGGACTTCAATAGCAGATCCTTTACATGAATAAGGACCTTGGCACTTTGACTGTTAATTATTCTCTGATTAGCTTGCATCTAGTGAAACAAACTAAACACAATATTAGCCCCTAAGCGCTGTTCAAGAAATCTCAACTCCAATATTCTCCTCTCCCTATGAGATCAGAACTCCAGCAGTCATCAAAGAAAGTACTGTACATGAATAGGAGCAAAATATCAGAGTTTAGAGTCACAGTACAGATTTCAGAGGAGAAGGGGCTTTTTTTCCTAACAATAAAAACTTACAAATCTTTCTATGTCTGAATATAAGGCAAAATTTTCACATTGTAGAATTGCCTCTACGTATCTCATTTAGATCAGGACCCCCTCTTATGCTTCTGTGAATCCCACAGCAGTGCCAAAGTGCACCCTTCTGACTTTACTAGAAAGAGACAAGCCAGGATAAGGTAAAGACTGAAGATGTTTTAGTAAAGATGAAATGTCTATGAACTTGTGCTTCTGAGTATTTCTCTTTTCAAAAAGAAAGAATATGTTTCAGATGGCCTGAAATAATCACAGAGGAGGAACGAGTGCTACAGCAATTTAAAACAAGGTCCCTGTAATCTCATATTCATGAAGTAACATAGTCATTATTTCTACATGGCAAGAATAGTATCGACAGTTTAAATGAAGTAAACATGAAAGGATCACAAAAGAATCTACATAACCAAACAATAATGCCTAATTATTCCTCATTCATAGTTCTTAACAGAATTATGATATATTAAAAAAATTACAGGGAAATGATTCTCGCATACTGCCAATAGCATAAAATTTTACATAATAAAATATATTCACTGAAGTGAAGGAGAAAGAAGCAATTTTCCTGTCGCTCAGCCCTATTTCACCTGATCGGTTTTTTTAACCATGAGCTTACATCATCAAGAGCTGCTTTCTATGAATGAAAACTTAGAATCCTTCATAAGAATTTCACTTTATTTCACAATATTTCCACTTTTTTTAGATGCATGTTATAGAAGATTAGCTACTATCTGAGTTTCTTTTAGAGCGTGAGGGGAAATCAGAATCCCAGTATAGCAAAACCGGACTTTACTGATCTAAGAGAGCTTTTGACAAGGAGGTGGAGAGTGAAATGAATCACCAAGTGCTGTATGAGTGAGTGGGATAAGACCAAAAAGGAAGGGTCATTCAACTGCAGTGCATGTTAGAGAAAAACCTGTATGTGCTTTGGAGGGATGCCTTGGACATCTCGTAGTCCCTGGGCTGTGCCTGACGTCAGGCCTCTTCCCTCCTCTTTCACCCCAAGTAGCCTCAAGCAGCTCTCACAGCCAAAAGTCTGCCTCTAATTTTAGTTCCAACTCCTGGCACATGTTGTGTCCTAGATCACTGAAAGCCTTGAATTAATACACTAAGACCCAGTATTAAGCTAAAGAACTGACAGCTTTATGGACTGCATTCAGCCTGGGAGGAAAGCTACCTGGGATTGGCTAAACAATCCCAGTGCCCTCTTCTAGCAGCAAGAAGATTTCGGAAATAAAAAATAAAAAATGGATCAAACAAACAAATCCCCAACAGTATTTTCATATCCCAAGACTAATCAGATTGCAGAGGTGCATCCTAAGGGACAAGAGAAGATCCGAAGAATACTAGAACACATCTTGTAACCTCCTTAAAGAATTATACTGAAAAGCTTATAAAAATTGTCTCCCCATTTCATTTTCCTACAGTGGTGCCTCTTTACGCAAATGCAGCAGACATCGTCATTCTTCTCCTCTTGATGTTTTTTCACCTGTCTTTATGTCTATAGGGACTTGTCTACTAAAAGAGTCGAAGCAGATGAGTTAAAAACACAGCCATATTGCATCTCATTTGCTCCTGAAAATACTCAAGAGTTGGTGGTTGGTGGATGCACTCTGATTTCTGGTGAACATTTCTAATGTCCAATATAGGCAGATCAATTGTTAGCAGCAACTTGTGAGAAACCAAGGATGAAATGGAACTGGCAGCTGTACTCTCTCTCTCTCTGTCTCTAGCACTTTAATGGCAGTTTGCTCCATGCTATATTAATGGCACCAGGCCAGGACAAAACCAACAACCAACAAAATGAGTTTACATTAGAAAAACTGGGCAAATTTTGCAGTCTGGCAATGCAAGAAAGCACCTCTAATTATTTTGTCTTTTTGTCTTCTGTGGGCCCCATTACTTTGAAATATTGGGTCATTCATTGTGCAATATCCACTGGTTACTGTGTTTCCCCATTCAGTAACCTTTCTAGCAATACAATAATAAAAAAAACCCCTATGATCTTCTCAAAAAGACTGCATTTGTTTTTCAGCTGAAAGAACAAGGTATAGCCTAAACCCCTATGTCATGTGTATTATTCATCTAATAATTTTATGCTTAGTTACAGAATGATTCCCAATGACAGCTTCCTAATTCATCTGAACTCCGATAGGACTAATTTGGCCATACTAGTGAAAAAAGAATGCATTTTGCCTGGATATGCATCCCATATCCCAAAGCTTCATAGGAGCTGTGAATCAATTAGATGACACAGCTAGAGGAAATGCATAAAAAAGACTTAAAATAAAATAATCTTCAGTGAAATGTCTCCATATTTAGTTAAACAGCACTGCTGATTAAGGCTGTACATGAGCTCAGTGTGGAATCCAGAATTGTTGCAGCTGACAATCATTAGCAAAAGCCTGCTGTCCTCTAGTTTCATCTTCATATATTAATTTCATATACAAGGAATAGAACTATTTGGAAATACTTGGCTTTATTTAGGTCTCATATATAGATATCCCAACAAAAATACATTAACATGCTTTACACTTTGCAACAAGACAGCGATCTCACAGGATTCAATGAACACACAGTGATGACTACAGTTGAAACCATTTTTCTGGTTAGTTGTTGACTTTTTTTTTGCTTTTTTATTTTTTTTTCCCCTGCTGCCTGACTCTGTTGGAGATAAGATGCTGTTACTGAAAAGGGCTATGTGTTGTGGGCAAAACAAAAAAGGAAGACAAAGTTTAGTGAAAAGCCATCAGGGTGCATACAAAACCAAAAGCCTTTCTTCTTACATGTGATCTTTGTCTCTAGACTATTTACCTTAAGATTGTGTGGGCTAATCTACAGTACAAAACTAGTGCAACATTCCAAACTGTACTGGAAAAACAGGACACTTGGATAACCACTTCCAAGTCAGGAGAGACACTTTCCTTTCTGATAAAGCACTTGGACACCAGTGGTAACTTTGGGGCTGTTAAATCTTTAGCTGTCTTTCTTATTGGCAGTGCAATACAATAATTGTCTGGGCTTTTTTT
This sequence comes from Scytalopus superciliaris, assembly GCA_013400415.1. Classification (NCBI taxonomy): domain Eukaryota; kingdom Metazoa; phylum Chordata; class Aves; order Passeriformes; family Rhinocryptidae; genus Scytalopus; species Scytalopus superciliaris. The sequence continues at coordinate 501,174 of VXBX01002769.1, forward strand.
TTTTTTGAGGTGGGAATGAAATTTTCCCTTGGGCATATAGGCTGGGTTTTTTCAACTTCACTTTCTAGATATTTAGAAACACTTCCTAAGTAATGGCCAAGCAGCATGTCCCATACACAGTCAACTGCCTATGACTGCAGTCAGTGCTGGACTTCATTTCTAGCCATCATCTCCTCTGTGTCTATTATTTATCTGGAGATTCAAAAATTTAATTAAATATGGCTAAAAGGCTCGGATGAACAACAGAGGTTTGTATCCTCCCCTGCACACTGCGGTGTAATGAATATGTGTGCAAAAGTGCTATTTCTCCCTGACAGGAAGAATCTAGCTATCCATGTCACATGCATGTACCTCCTCTTCCTCATGCTGTGTAAGTCAGTACTTTCTATACCTCCAAAAGGGAAGTCTTAGTGCTAATTCATCATTCACTATTGTATGTAGGTACAAATATCTCACCGCCTGGCAAATACAAGTTTCTACCAATTGATGACTGCACAGATGTTGCTGTTACCTTTCAGTTCTCTTGGTACTGCTCCTTCTAGGAACAGGCCTAGTCCCTGTCTGTAGAGGGATAAAAAAACCAAGTCACGTTGGCTTCTTTACAAATCCTGTACTGGGTCCAATGTTGCCTTCTTAAGGCTCTTGCGTATTCAGTGGGAGTGGTGAACTTACATCCAAGAGCAGAATTTGGCCCACATCTCTCTCAAGTGTCTATTAACTCTCCCACACTCAGAAATAAATAAAGTCGAGATTCCTCTCAAGCACAATGAGCCTAAAATATAAACCACACTGCTCACAACAGGGAGACCAGGAATTCAACTTCAGTCGTACGGTTCTCTCTTCCTCCCTTCCCACTCTCAGCAGTGAAGAGCACAGGGCAGAAAGCTCATTTGATGCCAGGATGTGCCCTGCATGGGGCTCATCTGGAGCACAAGCCATCAGGAGCCAAAAAGGTGAGTGTGTATCCTTGTTCAAAACCACCAGAGTGGAGATGTGCAGTGTCACACCTCGGTCCCACTCTGCTCTCTTTGAAAGCAATAATTTTCCTCCAAGTTGAATGTTTCTCCCCCCAGCCCCCAGCCCCAGTTCTCACTTGCACAAACTTGGGAACCACCACTTCTATTTACACCGTGCCGCAACCCCGTGTTGCCACCTGTCAATCACAGCTCCATTTGTCTTCAGGAGGGTGAATGAGGAGGAGGGGGAAGGAAGAAAGCAGGAGGACCTCTGCATTGATCAGAAATGCTTGGGGTGGAAAGGAGGGGGGAGAAAGAGGGAGAGAGAGATGGAGATAGATTAGAGGGTAACAAAACTAGAGAGGAAGATAAACAGAGCCAAAAAGAAAAATGCCCTTTGTTCATTTAAATGGCTCTCTGCTCCCAAGCCCTCTGCATGACTAATGCCACTCTGTGGTGTGTAAACCTCTTGGGCACATAACACAAACAAAGCATAACTCGGCCTGAACAAACAAAGGCCTAAGCAACAGTGATTGAATTCATCTTAAAACAACAAATCAATTCTTCCCTATTAATGCCCTAAATACCAGCGTAGGAGCACTGTCCTGTTGTAATAAACAGCCATGTGTTCAATTACCGTCTGTTTTCCCAACTACTGCTCTCTCCAGTAATTACACCATGCAATGCATTCTACATTGACATTATATTAATGTGCTGGGAGGAGAGATCTTAAATACGAATTAAATCAAGGCTAAACATCTCAGAAAGCCTCACTGAGTCACACAAGTGCTAAGAGGGCATTCTTCAGCAGAAAGCACACACTTTTCACATTCATCCTCTCGCTAAATAAATAAACTTAAACACAACCTTGAAAGAACTTCATTGCCCCAACGACCACCACAGTAAACCTTTCATAAGCTCTCTAAACTCCACTTCACCTGGAGAAGAAAGGTCCTCAATGAGGAGCATTTCGTAAGTATCAGCTTACGTCACATCAGCTGAATAGCAACGGAAAAAACCCTTCGACAGCAGACAGGTGACAACAAAGCAGAGCAAGAAAAACAAAAGCAGAAAACTTTGCGGACTGAGACAAAGGCAGGAGAATGAAAGTTTAAGAAAAGGTTTCTTACCCTTTTGCAGAACTGTCAAGTAACTCGTATTGACTATTGAATAGAGCACAGCAAACAGACCAAACAAAAGGTATGATGAAAGACATATTTACTCGTATAGGGCTCCTTCCCCCCACCTCAACCTTTCTTACCCTTTCACATACACCCACACTGCACCGTTTGCATTGTGCTGTTAAATAACCAATAGCAACCCAGATAAAACAGTGGAAGGGTTTCTATGATGCTGTCAAGCACCAGACAGATGTTTGGCAGTGTCAATATGGTTCCTTACATTTGGGTGGTGCCAAATTAAAAATAAAATAAAATAAAATAGGAATAATAACAGAGAGAGGAAGAGAAAGACGGAAATGAGTGCACGAACATGCAATAAACTTTTGAATCAATGGAGTATTGTCCCACCTGCTGGGTTTCACTTCAGCAATTTGAACTATTACAGAAACAGATAAAAAAAGCTTTGTTTTCTGCCTGTGTGCTGGACTGCAAGAATTTTAGTAGAAAGCAAAATCAAGTTCTGGGGTGTAACAGTTGCAGAACTGTAGGCCCCCTAGAACAGACTCAGACGTTTCTGTTGCAAAGACACGCCAAGGACATCTAATGTATGAAGTATGATAAACTTCCAAACCCAGTTTCAAAATACAATGCCCAGGGTGCTGCAAAACTGCTGACTTGAGGCTTCAGAAAGCATAGAAATTGGCACGTTTGGGGGAAATAGAATTTTGAAAGATTTTCTGACTAAAATATTACAGTTTACCCTCAAAACTACAGCATGTAACCATTCAGATGTATTTAAGTGTCTTTATAACAACTGCTCATTTGTCCTCCTCAGGTCATTACATAGAAAAACAGCCCCAGAACCTCACCAGGTTTTGCAACTCATTTTTGTTTGACTAGTTTGCATTTTTTTCATTTCAGCTGCCAAACCAAGTCAGGGGAAAAGCTGTTTCCACCTGACCCAAAATGTTTTATTTAATCCTAATTGAAATGTTTTCGTTTCTCTTTCAGATTAATCATCTTAAACATTTAAAAACAAAAAATATCATTTCCAATGAAACATTTTGTCTAAAAGTGTTGACTGTTCCAAATTTTCTACTATTTTTTGGCTAAAATTAACTTGTTGAGTTGCTGAATGGTATCAGTCCTTAATTGCTATTTAACAGGTTTTAGTGTGTTTAGGGTGGAGAGCTCCTCCAACTCTCTTTTGCTTGGTTTCTGAGCACTTTTTGAAATTATACATTACAGGACAGAAATCACACACATAAAGCATGTTTTCTCCTGAGGCAATGCAGAAACCATGATACAATTAAACTGTGGGAGAAAAGATGATGAAAGGAATTCTGTCTTCTCAGTACAGCTTATGTACAATGCAGGAGATGTATATAGTTGTGTAAAACCGGCAACCCTCAAACCACCTTAAAAATATCAACGTTAAACAGACACATAACTAATAAAAGTAAGCAACAGCTTCAAACTTAAAGAGTGTTTTTGCAAGGCTACTTCATTAGCTAAACAAGCAAGTGGGAGTTGCTGCAAATGTTGCTCCTTGCCATACTAGAGGCTTTCCCTTGCTTCTGGTAAACAGAAGACACAAGACAGCCTTGTGAATAGCTCATGGCACAGACTGAGATCTAAAGCTAATCAGACAGGATGACAGGTCATCTTAATCAACTTCAAAAAGCCAATCCACATGCTCGTCCCAGCTCCTCGCCTCTCCTTCTCCGATCGCTCTCTCACTCATTTGGCTGTATATTTTCCCCTTCCCCCTCCACTTACTTCCTACAAATTGTGCTGTTAAGAAAGAACGTGGGGAGCCCTTCAGGTCTCAGTGTCCTGGGCGCAGGTGGTGGGCAAAACTTTGAAGTGTGCTCTCCACTAACTCTAGAGCTGGTCGTGCCTCCTCCGTAAGCAGCTCTTATTAAAAAAAAGACCAAGCATCCACTAGAACAAAACCAAGCAGGCCTATTTAATTAGGGCAAATGCTTGATATCCACTTCTTCATGTTAAACCACACAGTCACACAAGCCTGGGAGGTCTGATTAATTTTAATATGCACGGTCGTGACAAGTGCCTCGGGGGTAAGAGAGAGGGGAAAAAAAAATCCCACAAATCCTGCTAGCTCGACAAATAGGTTTCGGCTAAATGTTGTGGATGTTGCCCAGATTAAGATGTTACTATTCAGCAAGGGCTTGAACCCTTAATATGAGGGACAAGAGGCCTGAGAAACAGGTGGCTCGCTCTTCACTCTTGAATAAATGACATCCCCAAAAGCTGCAGCACATGAGCATACAGAAAGAGCTGGCACACTCCCTCATGTATATTTGTGTTTTACAGTCTGGGTCAGAGGTTTCTCCAGCAGTTATCCAAGGACTGAAATGAAGCTCGGAAAGCTAATGGCTTTTCCAGGGGAGGGGAAAATAAAAATAAAACAATAATAATAATAATTAGAAAAAAAATTGAAAGAGACAAAGCACAAAAAAGGCAAATTGCAAACTGATCTAGCTGGAATATATCAGGGGAAACAGGCACATCAAAATGATGTGGGGGCAAGAGTGACAGCAAGTTTTGAAAACCCCTATTGAAATGAATCATGGCTAGCGAAGAGTCTGGGGGATTAGGATCAGACACCCAAATAATTATTTTTGTCTTGGTGATATGATACACTTATATGATGCACTGTTAAAGATGGGAAGTGAAAAGATGAAGCATTTTGCTTTGGCTCCTGCTTGTCCAAAATTACAGAGTGAATGCACCCTAGAAAGAAATTTTAATTATAGAGATTCATCAGAGAAGACTTTCATTCTAAAACAGGGAGGGGGAGAGGGACTGCATCTTCTCTCCAAAAGCAGAAATTTCCTGTATCTCACTTGACCATAATGCTTTCTTCTATATTTAAGATGCTGTATCAGCACCTCAAATGCCTTTATCAAAAGAGAAAAGAAAAATCCAAAAGCTACAAACCTTTGAGGATGCAAACAAGAGAGACTTGGAAGGGAATCTAAGCAAATTTTGAAAACATCCATTGAAATAAACCATGACTATCAGGCTAAACTGTTAGGAAGGAAAACACTTAAAAATTGAAGGCGACAAGTGAATAAACTTCACTTTGAGCAAGTCAGAGCTGGCAGGCCTTCAAACTAGTCTACCTCTGTTCTAGAGTTAAAGCACTTGCTAATAAAGGTTTAAGCTTCACAGTATTTTACAGTGTCTTCTCTTCACATAGGCCTATTTCATAAGCCTCATCTTTAATTTTCTTTTTAAATTATTTTTCATTTGTATCAGCAGTATATGAAGGCATATTTCCATATGGCAGGGTCTTTGAAAGAAGTGCATGAAAGCTTGACGCTGGCTTGCTCTACAAGAAGAGACACATTTTCTGGTGACAGACTGCAGGGATGAACATGGAACCACAAGGCACCCGAAGCATCCTTCCACAGCAGCAGGAGTGTACGAACAAAACTTAAAAGCACTCAACTGCCAAGTATCCTTGTTTGTCCTTCAGTGGAAAAGCATTACAAAGCCTCTTCAACACGTACTCTGTCAAAGGGACAGTGAAGAACCAAACAAAAGAATTTCAAACCTCAACCAATTAGAGTATCCTTAGGCTTTTCCCGAATCTGTGCACTTTACTTCTTCCCATCTCATCAGATGTGATTTAAAAAGAGTCTGCATTTCAAAGGCCACCCTTCCTATGCCCATTAATGGCCTGCTTTGGAATTTATGGCTTAAGAAGAGGGAGACCTCTTGATTTCTTTACAAGATATGTTGATTAAAAGTTTGATAATATTAGGAGGTATTTTGGGACCTTATTTCAACTAGAGAGCCTGAATTCAGCACAGTTCACTTTTACAGACTACAGAACTGCTTAAACAACAGCCATTTAAATTAGTACATGAACAGGTGTTGTGATTTATAATGTAAACTTAAACAACAAATACAAATAGCCTTTAGGAGATGTTCAGAAGACAAAAATCATGCCCGAGAGGCCTTTCTCATCCCTTGTTTTTCCCCAACAAGTAATTACTTATAGCATTGCTGCATACTATAATACATGAGGCTTTAGTACTCTCATTGCCTGTTAAAGCACTGCAAACACACATATTACCTTCTTACTAAACAGCTGAGATGAACTGTTTTTACTCAGAAGAACTAAGGACTACCAGATTGAAATTCTGAAGTAGGAACAATATGGAACACTATATATACATAATTGCAGTGTGCACGTGTTTATGTTTAAATATATATAATACATGCTATATGGATATATGTATATCTGTGTACATGTACTTATAGAAAATTCAAAGCATTCATTTAAACAGACCAACTGAATTGAGTTTCAGAGGTCCTCAATGTAGAAAAATGAGCCATGCAGATGAATGACTGCACCCACACGTGCACTTGCTCATACGTGCAGTCTCTGTAGTCACGTAGATACCTGTATGTTACCGTCTATCCAGAATTCCCACAAATTCTGTACAATACTATGGATCTGGCCTCAGAAGATAGAGTATGTAGGTTTTAAACAGACAGATACATAACCTGGTACAAATATATGCTGCCAAAATGGAAAAAGAAGATTGATTCTTAATTAAAAGTTAGCAGACATAAAGAGCCAAAGAGTATTCCGGCTTATTCTAAAAATAGGAGAGAATTTACTTGTTTGCCTATTTTTTTTCCAGAAGCCAAGCCATAAGTTTAGGGGAAAGGCTGCACAGATTTCAGAGATTTAATTTTCCACAAGCAGAGGCCATAAATTAAAATACAGCAATCCAATCCCATTAATAGTGCAAGAAAAAGCTAAGTGGTTGCTTTGGTCTTTGCTTTCACAAACTTGTGTCAAGCTCAGTGACTTCAAAGAGATTTTCATTTCATTTCTACAAATGAGGAGAACAGACAGACAGAGAGTCTCTGCCATCCTCTGATGCCTGAAGAAAACAGAAGAAAAACATGCCTGTAGCTCATTCGCCTAATGATTTTAGCTGCGAAAGGAATCCCGTGGTCGGCAGACGACCCTCAGGGCAAGGGCTTGAGGTCTGTCACAGTGTATAAGGCTTCTCCAAACCCACTCCATTATCTTCATTATTGTATGCCAGGAATAAAAGGGGACTGACTCCTCTTCTGAAGTTCAAGTTAGAAAGGACAGAATGTTTCATGTAAAATAACATTGTGTGACTTCAGTAATAGGTTTATGCCTTTGGGGGCCTAATACTAAAGCTGCATATAAGGATTTTCCACAGTATTTGAGAGATGAAAAATGAGCACTGTATCAGTTATGAGTAAAATTCCACAAGTTTTAGATTCACTGAAATGCTCCACGTCTCTGTGTCAGCGTGACTCACTGTCAATCACATACTTTCATACAGCAACAGTAAAATGGCAACTTTGGGGTAAAACAAAAAAAAAAAGGAGCATGGAGCTTTAGAGCTAAGTATCCAAAACCACACACATATCCAAGGAGGAAAAGGAAGTGACAAGCTTTTGGGAAAGTAGGTAACATGGTTTCCTACAGGGCATATTAACCAAAGGCATACATACAACAAATGAACATGGAAACCATTTATAAGAAGAGCGATGCTTCCCCTGTCAGCTCATGTGTGAGCACACGTATGTGTTTACATTATGCACGTCTGTGTGCATTTGTGCACTCTGAGCAGTATGTTCAGTAGCACTGTAAAAATCCTCTTCTTTTACTGACAAAATTTACTAATTTTTACTCTTATTTGCTAACAAACATAATTTAAGAAAACCTCTCCCAATGTCAGTAAAGATTCTTAAAACCAGTTATCACTATTTTGGAATATCTCACTTGTCCTCAAAAACCCATTTCAAAGAAGAGAATTCCTTTCCGTGATTGATACAAGGTTTGGATTGAGACCTAAAGTTGTCTACGCAGCCTTCCTCTTTTTTCTGATTTTGAAGAAACAGGCCGTTTGAAAGAATGCTTGAAAAGCATGTTTCCCACAGTAATTCAGAAGACAATTTCAAACAATAAAAAGAGAGCAAACACAGCCCATTGTACAAGTTAAATAATATATAAACTTTTGAGTACATAGAGAAATGGGAATCTGGCTCATATGTGGTCTTTGAAAGATTCACAGGAAATTGATTTAATTAAACCTCAACTACTGGTGCAAATGTTTCCCTTTCTTCCCAAAGGGAAATAAAGTATTATATTATTGTTGTTGACATAATGCAGCAAAGCTTAACCAATATTCTTGGTCTTCATTTTACAAAGCTACACAAACTAGCAAGACCAAAAATTATTACTGAAATATACAGTGATCACAAATTGCTGAATTGTTACCTACATGTACTATCAAAGATTCCCACTTGTAACATCTTATTCATGGGGAAATTCATTAATATGCTAATTACCTGACTAGCAACCAGTCATGACTGACAACTTTACTTTAGCACTACATGAAGAAGACATGACAATAATTTTCTGCTGGAGTTCAAACAGAAAGACCTTGTGCTTGCACCAGTACATACCTCACTTAGGGAAAAAGACTCGTATTTGTGGAGGATCTCTAAGAACAGTCTTGCCATCTGCACCCAGAAATATTTTTTTTTTTTAATTAGCCACTCTAAAAACAATCAAGTTGGCTGAAGGCAAGGGGGAGGGAGACTTGTCAAAATGATGTATTTGTCCCTCACCACCTTTCAATGCTCTTATGCAAGTCTAATTTTCTTCCTAGCCAGCTCACCTCTCTGGCCTCCTTTTGTTTCATGTCCCATTTCCCATTCTCTTCTAACTTCTGAACTTTTGTTAGTTCGCTTTTAAGGAGAAAGGGAAAAAAAGCTCAACTCTTTCCTATTCATTTTTTCCTGGATGGGGAGTAAGCAGAGACATGAATATGGCACCCTCATAATGATTTAACTAGGGCTTAATGAAATTTTCATCACAACCTGCTGTTCAATTTAATGGCCTTTGAAAGACAATAGAACAATGGCTAGAGGGAAGAAAAGATTTTTTGTTGCATGCATTTGCAAAGCCCAACATTCAGTTGCTCCCCCTCCTCTCTCTCCCAATCTCTTCACAAAGCTGTAGATCTTTTGTTTGTACTGTATATTTTCATTTTAGTAGAGCTGAGATAATGCACAAGCTCTGTAACCATTCTCATGTCTATCTGTGGCCTTTCCTTAATGGAGTCTGTGCAGTTTGTGCAGCCTCATACTCAACAGAGTATTTATACATTGCCCAGAACTCCCCGTTCCTTCCTCTCTCTCTCTCTCTCTCTCTCAGATAAAAGCCCAGTCTCCTTCCCACCCACCCCCCTGCCCAGTCTTTTCCATCCAAAGGCACAAGGTATGTTATGGCACTGCCAATGTAAATGCAAAATAAATTATATAAGTCCCATTCCAAAAAATGCTTAGACAAAGAATTTGTTTCCCAGCAGACCTTTACTGTTTTCCAGTTGAGAAAAGACTCATTTACAATTCTGTCATGTTCATGTGTGTGTGAGACAGTGTGGTTGTGTTTGCATCCATATTTCCCTTCCAGTATGCAGGTTGTCCTAAAATTCTCTTGTAGGTACTCAGGTGAGCTCTGAGGGCCATGATTTTAACCACTTGAAATGCATTTCCACAAGAGGATAGGCAAGTGTAAATGAAAATAGAGTCTCATTACTGTGCCCTAAGGAACAAGGCCTGGTATGTTCTCACAGTGCCCCAAAAAGCTAACAGAAAATATGCATGCTGGATACCTATAGAGAATGTAGTGAAAACTTCATCTTCCAGTCAGGGATTTGACTCTACCCCAAACAGGCAAAAATTAAAATGCTTTCTTAAAGGAAAGCTACTCTGTGGCTCCTTAGAGGTGGGATAGTTGGTCCTGGTCTCAGCCCACAGAGCACAAGTGCCACCATCACCGACTGGACATAAAATCTCAAAAAGAAACCAGTTCTCCAGAAATTATACCTACATGCCAAGGCTGAACCTTGCTGGCCAGACATAATTCAGAGAAAGCCTGTACTGTGTCTGTTTCTATAGCACCTGCACTACAGATATATAGAGGATGATGTGTTCCACCCAAAAGCTTTCATGAATTCCCAGTTTAACTTCTTACCTTTCAAATAATGACATGCTCACTAGATAATTTCACAAAAAACATTGACCTTCTTGGTAACGTTGCTTTTAGCTGTACAAATGGGGAAGAGGGGAGCAGTGGAGTAAAAGACCCCAGGTCACTGAACCCAGGTTGATGAGGTTGCAGTAACTATTGCAACTGTGACAAAAAGACCACTAAACTCTCTTTTGGGAAAAGCTAAAAACATTAGCTATGATGGGATATTGCTGGACTTGATCTCTAAGGTAGACAAGAACTGTAAGTTCTTTTCTTCAATTTTGCTAGCAAGAAAAAGCAAACAGAGCAGAAAATGGGAAGATTAAAAAGTATACATATCCAAAGAATCTGGAGAAAAGAAAACAGAAAATTTTGGCCAGTTTCCCAGGCCTTACCTTCTGGCTCATTTTTGATGAGCTCTTCCATTTTTCTTTGCTTAAGGGTGTCTACAACATCCGCTAGGCTCCCTTTGCGCCTTTCGGGGGTTCCCAGGGCTGTGCTGGACAAGGATTCTCCACTCTGACGCCCACCTTCTTCTGCCTTCAAGGGTGAGGTAGATGAGTTGTGCGGGGCAAATGAAGACATCACTTTATTGCCATCAACTTCCTGAAAGGGGAGAAAAACAAGATGAAACATTTCTTTCTTTTCTTAAAGAAGAAAAAAAAAAAGACAGAAAGAAAGAAAGAACAATCCTTTGTTCTTTGAGTTCATTGCTGTTTGTTCTTCTGTTGAAACCTTTAAAAAGGCATGCAATGCTTCAAAAACACCCAGAACAAAGCCTACCCATAAAGCATAAACCAAGATTACAGACTGGAGTGAACAAAGATCAGCTTGCAAGAGAGAGACATAAAATACAGTTTTTCCCTAATTGAGAAGAAGCGTTGTACTCATAGGTTTCCTAATAACAATGGTATTGATTACCTTTAATTGTTTGTTCTTTTACAGCTTTCTTTCTAAAAAAAAACCCTTCAATTTTTACAAGGACCATTAATTTCCTGACTTTATAAAGTACTTAATGTCTTGATGGCTAGTTGTAAGAAATAAAATAGTAACCAAATGCTAAATGCCCTTTGCCACATGACTTATTTTAATTCACACTTCAAGCAGTTTCTCCCATCTATAAAGGATGAAGCAATTGGTTTCTGCTTTCTAATTCTCTTTCTTTTCTCCTCTTCTGCCTCAGACCTTCATTTCTCACAGAGACAGTATTTTTCACAAAGGTGGCCCCAATGACTTTCCCTGGCAGCACAGTGGCAAAACTCTGTGACTTCTTGGAACGCACACACAATCCTCCTCAAGTGAGAGTCCACAGAGGTCTACTCCTTAATTTTAATGGAAAGCAAAACTGGTTCCAGCATCTTCAAACCTGCCTTCATTATCGCGAGAGCCTTCTACTCCACGCCTTCTCCAACATAAAGCAACGCTCTTTGCACAAATTCCTTTTATGTGTCTGTTACACCCTTCCCTTCTGTACACATCTCTCAAACTTCTTTCTCCCTCTGCCATCTATACCTGCAAAACTTAGGTCAATGTCTCAAAACACAGCCTGCTGCAGAGAACATGCATGGCATAAAATATAATGCTATAAACGTGGACAGTTTTTACTTTGATCTGATTTTCCAGTTTTTTTTTTTTTTTTGCTATTTTATTTCCTTACATTTTTGTACTCCAGATGTTCAATGAATATTATTTCTAAAAAAGCCACTGGATCATCTTGTGATCTGAGTTACAGACTTGGTTGAAAAACTCTAATAATTTTTAAGTTGTTTTCATTTTATAGGGTATGAAAGTGATATAAATATACACACGCAACTGTTTTTAGTGATTCTTATTATAATTTTATAATTTTTTCCTGAGCAATTTTTGTTATCTCCGCTCAAATAAACCCCAGTATTTCAGAAAAATAATGTATATTTTTATAAATACAACGTAAAATGCTAAATATTATCTCAATAAAATTTGACTAAAGCTACACATAGGATATGCAATAAAGAATATATTTGTTTTCATGGACTAATTCGTTGTGGCAAAAAGATTACTTTTGGTTAAGAAAACTTCTAATGCAAACAGTTTTGAGCAGCTTGAATGTGTTATACTAGTGAATAAATTCCCTAACAGAATCGGATTTAACTGAGATTACAATCTGGGCCATCATATGCCCCAAAAGCCAAACCCAGTGCTGTTAATGAGAGACTTTCTACTGACGTCAATAAGCTTTTGACCAAGCCCTAAAAAATTTTCCGACTCTAGTCAACAGAAATGCTTCTTTTTTTTTTTTTCCTGCAACTCCCTCCATTTTTATTCTGCACATGGAAAATTACTAGTTCCTAACACCAGACTTCAAAAATCAGTGGAAGTCAAATGCAATTTTTTTCACACATATAGGCCTGAATAAACTGGTTTTTATTACCAATTTAGACAAGCAAAATAGTTAACTTCAGCATCAGTTCAGATTTTATCTAAGATTCAAACCTATTATCATCAAGCCACAGGTTTTTTCCTACAGACAAGAGCAAAAGAGGAAGTATCTTGAAAGCTGCCTTCTTATTCACACTTTGAATCAGATAAGCCACATATCACCCTTAGTTACAGTTCTTTAATCTACCTGTACCTGTATCAGTTACATATAGGAACAGTACTGCTCTTCGTTTTATGAGGAACAAATTTCTTGTTTTAGTCCAAAGCAGGCCCCAAAGACATTCATTCGTGTTTCTCTGTCACATACTGGTCACAGACACCAAGTTTGCAACAGCTGCCTAAACCTCAGGTATCATCACTGCTGTTTTCACATACATTTTAGGGACATGCAAGTGGAGGTTTTTATGTACAAATATATTCTGAGTATAAAAGCTCTTTGTTGTGAAAGAAGAAGCGTAAGAACCCAAGTACTGAATGATTTTGTGAAGTAATGTAAGATGATTTTCAAATCACAAATTGCTTGGCTTTTAAATGGAACTCGCAAGTATTTTCAAAACTGCTACAATTCCTCTGCCTCACTTTCTGGGGAAAAGAAACTGTTAGGGGAAGAGGACAAGGCAGTAGTCTGTGGACAAAGCATCATGAAAGGACTCTGGATACTCAGTTTCTAGTTCTTTCAAATGTTTTGTGAAACCATAGCAAAAAGTCACTTTTGTTTATTATTTCAGTTTCCTACCTGTAAAACAGGCACCAAAGAAGTAATTTCTTACATCACAAAGGTTTTGGAATGATAAACTCATTAATAACAAAGATGCCCTCCTACTACAATGTTGGCTAAAAGATTTTATATAGTACCACAGTTAAGAAGACTTCACAGCTGGATAAAAAAGGCAAGGGAAGTGTTCTACACAGGTTTTTTTTAAAAGGCAAATTATATACTAAAATACACAACTAAGTAATCAGTCCCAAAATAAAAGTGTTTCCTTAGACTGCTCTTGATAGAGGTGCACATATGCAGTGTTTGCATATCACATACATGGGCTATTTATACACTTGTGGGGTTTAAGACACACTCCACTTAATCAAAACACATATACAGTAGGGGAACAGCTGCAATCACATCTCAGTGGGCTAAATTACAGTACACCAGTGAATTATTCACTCAAAAAGATCTGCAGCAATCACACATTCATTGCGTGATTTGCAATCTAAGAGGGATCCTCTCCTTTCCATACCGGCGGATGAGCGCACACATCAGCCTCTGCTACTGATGACAGTTCAACATGTATCCTCTAGCACATCAGCTCAGGAATCTGTCTTCCCAACTTGTCCATGATCTTTTTATTCCATCATTCAGAACAACAACCTGAGACGCACAACCGTTATCTCAGCTCTCACTTTATGTCCCTCTGTTTTATTTTGCTCTTTCTTACACCATTACTGGGGAAAGTGAAGAAAACACTTTCGGTGGGTCTGGATTTTTACTTCTAGCACATAAAAAGAAAGGATACTTTCCACATAAAGCCTGCTTATGTCAATGGCTGTATAAAGCTAAAAAACTTCCAGTAAAGAAAATCCTCTGATATGGCATATGAGACTTTAACTATCCCCTTGAAAACACTCAGAGAAATCCTTAATGGCAAGAAAGATATGTCAGCAACAGTTTAAAATTAATCCCCTGAGAAGGAAGTTCCCTCCCAACAAGTGAGATTTAGCAGGTTCCTTTTCTAAAAGGACAAATCGACATGACTCTTTTCAGTTTAACTGCAAGAAAAGCAACAACACTGTAAGGAGTGGTATTAAAGAATATAAATATCTACTACTGACATTTCAAAATTAAATCCATCAAGCCACACATATCTCTTGGCCACCAAACCAGTGGAAAAACACGCTGTTACTGGAGAACAGTCTCTCTCAGCTGCGTAACCATTTCACCTGTTCAAGTTTGATTACATTCCAGCCTCTGGCACTGTTAATCCTGGTAACAGTTTTATGCAGTTAGCAGCTGCTTGGTGGACGGGGCTCTATTGTTCATTTGCATTGCGAATTGCTCTGCTAATGCGCGCTGGCACAACATTTCCTCCAACTCTGAGCTGGGATTGTACTCACCAACACCTGATGCTGCTGCTTCTTGCTTTTCCAACTTCAGAAAGGCAGACAAGGACCTACACAGATCCTGCTGAAGCAAACACCCTAGGCCCTTCCTTCCCCCCAAACCAACAGCAACAAAAAAGGGACTGGCCCTTGTTTCGCGTCTTCGGCCTCTGTTCCAAGCTAGAATCCACAGGAATATTCATTCATTTACAAGAAAGTTGCCTTGATATTGCCAAACAGCTTTCCACCTATGAAGGAAATACCTCTTCCAAGGTTTAATGATAAAACAGGCTTCTGCCCTTTCAGGATGAGGTCAATAATCTTCCTTTGTTAATCTTGGGCAAGCTTTACTTAATCTAGCCCCCTTGTCACCTTTGTGATTGACAGGAAAAGTCATGTCACTGGACAATGGACTTATCCTCACTGAGCAATATCTTTT
The DNA here is from genome assembly GCA_013400415.1 of Scytalopus superciliaris. Classification (NCBI taxonomy): domain Eukaryota; kingdom Metazoa; phylum Chordata; class Aves; order Passeriformes; family Rhinocryptidae; genus Scytalopus; species Scytalopus superciliaris. The sequence continues at coordinate 516,270 of VXBX01002769.1, forward strand.
CTGAAGATTGCACAATGTTACCCTTGCTCTCATAAAAAGTGCAAACATTTTGCTGTTAAAAGAACGTGTTCATTCCAACTGTATCTTTCAAATTGTCTCTCTCTGTTTCTGGGGTCCAAACAAGGCCTATTTCAGTTCTACAGAGGGACAGTGAACGGCTTAAGGAAAAGAAACAGGTTGTACTTGGTGAGATTTCCAAAATATCTCTTAGTGCTCTAAATAGATCTTCTCTTTCCTCATCTAGAGATGCACATTATTCCTGTCTGCAATTAAACTCAGACAGAAAACTCTGCTTCTGTGACATTAAAATTTTGTCCCAAACCAACCACGAATTGAAGCAGAAGAAAACTCAGAACTAAGTCTGAAACTGTTAATTACCACCATATGGTATGCAAGGAGGCTGCATCTGCAGCAAAAAAAAAAAAAA
>VXBX01002769.1:516754-533104 GCA_013400415.1 Scytalopus superciliaris
AAAGGTATCATGAGACTCTTCTGGGTTTGCAGCCAAAAACACCTGGAATAAAATACTTGTGTCTTTAAAACAAGCACTGATATTGCCTGATTTTCAGAAGCCTGTGATCCTAAAAGCAACCTAACAGGTTCTTTTTTTTCAAAGCTGGAATTTTGCCCATACTTCGTTCTTTTAGAATGTGTAAAGAAGACACAAAGGCAGTATTTTTTCTCTGCTTTCTACATTAGACATGTAGGCCTATCTATTTTATAGTCTCCATAGTGACCAGAAAGCTGATAACAGCATCACATAAGAAATAATCAGAAAACAGAATACTTCACACTTCTGAAGACAAATGCTTCTCAAGCAGGTTAGTACTGGTTCCTATTTATTTTACTTAACAATATTTTAGGAAATTAATATCTATGTTTAAGATTCAACAGCATAGCTACTCCAAGTGAAAATCTGAAAGCTGTAAAAACACTCCCATTGCCCACATGAGGCCCACCAGCAATTATGAGAAAACTCAAGTTGACATTTCCAGTATTTTTTAGGGTTTAAAAGAAACAAAACAGACACACAATATTCACAAAACAAGAATGATCTTTTATTTCCATTTACAATATTTGCCTTAACGAATGTAATTAACTGACTTTAGGAGCTTAAGTGACATCAGCTTTCAAGGGGAATCGTATTTTCAAATCACTTCAGTGATTTGGAGAACTCTCCCTTTCTACGTTCTGTCACAGGGGCTGCAGGGCAGATATTACCACAAACCTGTGTGGTTTATGGTGGCTGTCAACCTGGCACCTTCAGGAAGATGAAATACATATCCCATAAGGCCTCCCAGTGGACAATGTTCTTACAATTTAAAATTTCTCTGCAACTATCTCATATTTAAATAGGTCTTCTGTCTATAGGTTTCCCTCATATAGAAAAGTTGTTTGTAAGTGGCAGACAGGATCCCAAGGAGATTTAAAAGAAACAGGGAAGGATACAGGGGAGCAGAAGAGAGATTACATACAAGGGCACAGAAGAGGAAAAAAGGCAGAAGAGGATAAATACATCATTAGGAAGAACCGACAAGGACACATAATCCAAGGAGGGATAAAAGCAATGAAGGGTGTCATGTAAACAAACCTAGAAAGATGTATATCCACAGGCTGTAGTTCTGCAATTAAATCCATGCAGACCAAGAGGTATCCTTACACAGATTATTTTTTCCCTTGGACTGTAGTTTTAATGATAAGGAGGGAATGAAATGTAATGGAGAGTGAAAAAGTTAGTGAATGAATCAGAAGAATCAGCTGAAGACGTCATTGTGGCAGAGGAGTAAGAATTTTACCCAAATTACGTGAACTAAACACAGTGAACAGAGATGTACATATTTTTTTCCTGTTACTGTGACCATGCTACAGTCAAGCAAAGTACATTCAAGTCAAAGATTGTTCTGGCTTTGCTGAGATGATGCATTTGGAACTCCATGATCCATACTTTGGAAGTATTTCCAATTATTAAGACTTACAGAATCCTGACACCTAGTTCTCCCTCTGAAATATTAATATTTAGCTTGGTAATGGAATTTTATTTATTTTTGGCAACCATTACTAGCTCTTGTTCTTCAAGTTGTATTTTCTAACATTAAGTGCTCTACCTAATCAATGACCTTTTCTTGATGAAGCAGAAGATACACTAGCAGAGTTACAGTGGGAAGACTAACAGATATTTCCAGTGTTTGACATCCATGAACCTGGCTGAAAATGGTTAGAAGCTCAAAAAAACAACTATCTGCCATATGAATTCTGCTACATTTCCTTTCTTCTACCTTTTTTCTCCATATGTAAAACTGAGACTGTACTATTTCCTGCAGCTTAGGGCATTTTATATAATTGATGTAAAAAGCCTGGAGATTATTGCACAAAAGCCTCATAGTGGTTGTATTTTCATTTTTATTGGTGCAATAAATACTCAGCCCCTTATATTACTCTTACATTGCTCCATGGGGAACCACAGCCCAATCACCTGAAACCGGAAATTGGGAACTCTCTCATATATCAAGTGCCACCCCACAATACCTGACAGTAACACTGAAATGTACTTTGATTTTTGCCAAATACCAGGATACTCAGACTGCTGACACAATTGCACGAGCAAGAGAAAATTTCCAACTTTTCCCAGGTTTGGAGATGAGCTGTAAGAAACTGTTCTGTTGCGTTCACCCAAAAGGAACAACTTACAATCGATTTTGCACTGTTTTCTAACTTTATCTTCTGAGATTTATAGAACATAAGAGCAGATCTTTCAAGGATTTAAAGTACTTACAGGTGCCTAGTGGGATTTTTGAAAATGCACAATAGTATATATTCATTTAATTCCCAATGACTTCATTATAGGTCCCTGAAAATCAAAGAGTTGGAACCAGCACATTTTGACTGGGTGACCCTCTGTGCTTCTTCAACAGACCATTATCAGGTATCTACAGTGCAGAGCACAATCTGATAACCAATGCTTTAAGACAAATATTTCTCCTCTGGCTGCTCTGCATTCCAGCCCATCCCCAAACATACAGCACAAGTTCAGTATTTCTTACTGCTTATCCCACCATTTCTACTTGATTTATTACATATCAAAGAATTATATGCAAACCATGGATCTATTTGTAGTAAAAAATATATGAGAAACTGTTGTGAGTGAAATTTTAGAACCTTTTTATTACTGAATGTCAAACAGGGATTTTTTTAAAATCTTCTTCTGTGCTACAGATTTTGGTTGTGTTTTTTGCCCACCTCTTTGTCCCGTTTCTTGCAATAAAGTGTTCCCCCACATACAGAAGTAATTGGCCAATTCTATATTAAATATAGTAAAATAGTAACAACTACTTTGCAATGGGTAAATGTGGTTAGCAACACAATTCAGAACACCAATATTCAGACCAGATCTCTCCTAGTGCTTCTTTCTCCAGCCAAACTCACTTTAAGAAAATAACGCAATATAGGATTACATCTATTTGCTCTCTAAACACTTAACAAACAAAACTGGCATTCTGAGAACTCCTAATATGTTAGCTATAACCTGCAAAAACAAAGAACATGTTGTACTATAACAGCCTTGTTATCTTCATGCTAGTAATCTTCATGCTTAAAAATAATAAATAAAGCTCTGCAAAAGCACTTTTAAGACTTTTATGAGCTCTTCCCTGAGGGACTAAAGATCACCCTTAAGACCTTGCTAAACAAAAAATAAGACTGCTTATCAAAACAGCTTGGTAGAGTCTTCAGGATACATTAAATCCTTCTAATAGTTTGGAAATAGTGCACTATAAAACAATCATCTTTGTAAAAATACTAGCTTACTAACCACATACAACAACTCCGGTTTTGTAAGTGTAATAAAACCTATGTTGAGTGTCAAAAACAGTTTGATCACCAGCTTTCTTACTATGAAACAAACCCATTGTCTGTGCTGACTCCTTGAAAAAAGGGGAGAGAGCCATCTGAACAGAATTTAGTAATATGACAGAAGGAATGCCATAGGCCAGCAATGGCTCCTGGACTGCTCCCGGCTTCCCAGCTTTTCTATTTCGATTCACCACAGTTTTCAGATGGAAAGGGATGTCAGATTACTTTGTCTGTTCTCCGGTAGCATAGATATATTTGACCTCATTGCTCTGGCTGGGTGGCTGAGAGGAGAGTAAAGACAAGCCACATACAGTTTGTTTAAAACAGCCTCCTCTGCGCTGAGGCTGATTTGGAGGATCTGGATCTGAAGAGAACCACTCTCCAAACTGGGGAACAAAAGAAAAAAGAACATCCTGCACCGGCAAAGGCCCATGTTCATACTAAGGCAGAGTGATTCTGCCAAGTGCCAAAAGCAGCTCTGTAACAAAACGGCACACTCTGTAGTGCCCACACATCTGGTGTGGTCACAGCTGTTTCATTCGGGTTAGTAAAATGTCTCAGATGGACAGTGAGGTTTCCCATTCCCTCTATGAATATTCTACACAGCGAAAAAACCCAAATCTTCACTGCTTTGAAACACTGCCTCATATTCACTCCCTTTCAACCTCAAACTCTTCTTATACAGTTGCTTCTTCCAGGCACTCTGGACTGTTCTTCATCTGTGTTAGAGCTTGTACCATTCACTTCTTTTTAGGACAGTTAGCATATGTTTATGTCATCATTACAGGCCATATTTAGCCTTTACTCTTTCAGTCTTCCCCCAGAACTCCAGTCATTTGCTGCTTTCATCTGAAATCCCTCCCATTTGCTGAATCTCTGATTTGTTTTAACATACCTAAGTATTTTTCAGTATTACTGTTTTTCAAGGACCTTACTCCCATCAATGATCTCAATTTTTGTTGGATTTTGGATTACTTCATCCAGCTGTATCAAGTTACAATTTTGTTTCTTTTGGTATTGTGGTTTTATTTTCCCTAAAGCTCCACTGGCAACTTTAATGAGTTTATTGTAATCCACCTGTTCAAACTTTTAACTATGTATTTATTTCTCCATGTTTCTAAAATGTGGCTACAGGTGCTGCTGTCCTATGGCTTCTAGATCAAGAACTAGACAGCTTGCAGCAGGCAAAGGACTACCGTAACCATATTCCTTTCAGTCCATGTTTTTTTCCAGCCACTTCAGAACAGTGGAAAGACAGATGTTGCTATGTAACTGGGAGAGTTTGACAGGCCAGGGTAAGCAAACAGGTATAAGAAGAAAGGAGACCTGTGCAGAGTATATTGTGCTAAGAATTTCTTTCTCATTTCTACTGAAGGAATACCTCTGACAATCACTGCCATTCTAGAGTTTCAGAGAAGGTATCCATCTTTTCCTGACACTCGGTATATTTGCCTCATTCTACAAGCTCAGTAAAATCATACTGTAAAAAATAATTCTACTCTCCTCCCAACAACCAAATGCAATACTTTTTTCTTATTATATAGTTACTTTACCCAGAACATCCGAATGAGATGCATAAAAGACTGTATGAAGGACACATTGTGCAATGCTTGCATACTTCTGGACTGAAATCCATGCAACTTCCAATAATCAGCTCCTTGGGAATTACTTGCTCTTTATACTTTTGAAGATCTTAGCCCGCCCATGCACGTAGTATCAGGAATCTTGCACATGACCTACATGAAGGAGGGCCACGAAGCTTATAAGGGGACTACAGCACCTCCCCTATGAAGACAGACTGAGAGAGACAAGAGAAGATTCTGTGGAGATCTCACAGCACCTTCCAGTATCTGAAGGGGCTCTTCATTGGGAACTGTAGCAACAGGACAAAGAGTAATCAGTTCAAACTGAGAGGAGAAATTTAGGTTAGATATATGAAAGAAATTCTTTACTGTGAGGGTGGTGAGACATGGGAACATGTTGCCCAGGGAAACTGTGGATGTCCCATCCCTGGCAGAGTTGATGGTCTAGTGAAGCAACCTGGTCTAGTGGAAGGTGTCCCTGCCTATAGCAGGGAGTTACAACTGGATGATCTTTAAGGTCCCTTCCAACCCAAACCATTCTATGATTCTAAGAAGGGCAGGGGTGTGGCAAAATCCCCTACATTTTAAAATAATAATGTTCTGCTTTCTACACACTGCATATTTTTCACAGGCCTTCTCATCTCACATCTATTTATCTAGTTTTACCTTTTATGTTTTCTTCTTTTCAAGAGACTACAGCTAGAGTTACAGGATGATAACTATCAAAATAATCTTTGCCTACACAGAGATTAGGATCACACTATTTTATTTTTTTTTCCTGAAAGCAATCTTCTGGAAGTTTTCATTTTCAAGAAAGCCCAGGAAACATAACTTTATTAAAATGGAATAGCTACCTAAGAAATGGCTCCACTGTCTCCACTGGAGTTTACTGCAGCATAAGACGCCACATTAAGAATAGGAATTTTACAAAAAATCAATTCTCTTGGTTCAATATGTTTGTCTCATATAATTTTGCAATGCATATCATCCAGCCCATGGGACTCAAGGATCTGCTTTTATCCAAGTTCTCTATTATTTTACCTGCTTTTTACAGATCTCACCAATTACTTTGCCTACTACTTACTTTCTTATACTTCTTAAGTAATGGCTACACAAACAAAAATTTATAGGATTTTTCTAAGCAGTAACTGATTTAACCCTTTTTAAGAGTTATTAAAATACCTATTTTCCCTCCAAAATTAATTTCACCCATTCTTCTCCTCATGTCTATTATAACTTGATTTTCTTTCTATCAGCAACTGTTCCACAATTTTAGTGAAACAGAATTTGGAACTCTGGAGTAAACTAAACTAGCTTTCTCACCTCTGGAGGGAATACTGCACAGAAAACAAAAAGAAAGATACATATTCTGAGTTTATAAATCCAATCACATAAAGTCAGTTCCACAGAACACGCTTACCACATAGGAATGGAACTTACTTGGCTCTTATGCACTTCAGAGGATAGTGTTTATCAGATAATGCCAAATACATCACGATAATTAATAAAAATTAATGTGACAAAAGTCAATCCACATAACCCTGATGCATAAACATAATATAGGTTAATGCTACTCAGAATTTTTTTAACTCATCACCATGAAATACCTTTGCATATAGGGCAAGCCAGGAAATTACATGAGCTGGTTTGCTGGGTTCCAAAGCACAGTAAAAGCAGAACACATTCAGCATCCGAGGGTTACCAAGAACCAATTCTCTGTCTGCTCTTCTGGGTCTTAAGTTACTTCAAGTGGTAACATTATGTTCTGCTCTGGGGAGCAGCATGATGTTATTTTATCATTTAAGTCCCATTCTAAAGCTCATTCAAGCAGACCTTAAACAAGATTTAAAATGCACATAGACCCCGCACAGGGGAGCCAGTTTAGATTGTGGTTGAGTGATGCAAAAAACCCCAATAAATTCTAATTTATGACAGATTCACAGTTGTTCTCAGTCTGCAGACAAGTTATTCTTTCTTCTGTTCCTAGAAACTGCAGTCAGTAGCATACATTGCCTACTATGAAGAGACCTTTGTGATAAGATGATATCAAGGGATGTTGTGACACTCCTGATTAAGAATTACACAGTAAGCAAACCATACAGAAATGCTAATTTTCCTCCCCTTTCTCATCACTTACCTAAATTATTCTGAGTAATACAAATGAACTTTATTAGCTTTAAGCAGTTCATTCTTTCATTCTCTTATGCCATTTTGTTAAAGAAATCATACTCCCGTACTGATTGAGTGCATTATACATTTTCCTTAACAACAAATTTTGTGCGCTGTTGTACGTCACGTTCACAAACAAATAAACTAGAAACCCTAAAGAACATCAATTCTTCTACAGTCACAGCCAACTACTATCAGGAGAGAATGAATAACTTTTGCTGGAAATAGCCTTTCTTCTTGAAGCTCCTCTTTGAATCACTGATTTTCTGAGTATTCCCTGTAGTTTTCAGTCATCATGAAGTGATGCTGAAAAACCCACAGAATTGCCCAACCCAAATAAGAAAGACACAATTTTCTCCACTTTGGCTGGAAAGAATGTAAGCCTACTTTATGATGAGGAAGTACTGGTTGACTAACGGAGCATGGTTTTACAAAATCTGTCTTTTTCTGACTTTAAGCTTACTAAAGAAGTGGGTTTCAGGATGTGATCCAACCAGGTATCACTGTGCCTACCAGCAGTAAGCTGATGTACAGAAGGTTTCTAACAAAAAGTTCTCTGCAATCCATTCATTATACTCAGCAACATCAAACAGGGAAAAATAATTAAAAAGCTCCTATTGAGCACCTAGAGACCTTGAGCGCAGACAGGGGGTGAACACAAAGACAGGATATTTGGTTGTGAGAGTCACACTTTATATATATTTATATATATCTATTCATATCATACACATTAAAAGAAATATTAGTTCGTTTTGAAGGGTTTTCTTATTTTCTTCCTCCCTTCTATTTTGGTCTATGAGTGTCTACACTCACATATTTAAACACACTCAAAAGAGTTACATAAAATGTCTTAAGTTTTTTTAATCTTTAGATGTACAAGTATGTGGAGATAATATATTTGAAAAATAAATTGCCTGGACAGATTCAATTATGTGAACTAAGAGTGAAAATCACATGCAAAAGACATTATAAATGGGAACTATGCTGAGATCCTATTTGTACTGTACAAGGTACAAGCAGGCAAAAGTAAGACACATAAGACTGGTCCCTATGAAAGGCATCTGATCTGCCAAACAGCATCTTTAACAGTACTGGAGGTTGCACTTCATACACATAAAAGCTCTTCTCAACACATTTGATATTACATCTCTGATATTCAAACATTACAGAGTGCTTCATAACTTAAGGTTCAAAGAAACTTTTGAAAACAGCGGGTCAAAAGAAGATGCTACAATGACACTGTGCTGCACCTTTTGATACACTTGACCACTGACTGCTTTCTCAAGTGGGTAATGCAATACATGATACATTTATGGCTACTAGTATTAGCAATAGTTACAGTATGACCATGTTGTTTCTTTCATCAGTATCATATATTAATTGGGAAGTATGGCTCTGTTCTTCATAGACATGTTACTTTCTTCCTTCTATCAAGGTCTTATGTCAAAGGAAAACTGAAAGAAAATGGAAGGAGCACATACATACTCTCCCAGCTGTCCTGTCTTTAAACCAGCTTTTACACAACCTTACCATGACATCAGTTTTCACTGACGATTTAGGAATCAGATTCATAAAATACAGAAGTATTTACACTGTAGGTTCAAATTCACCTCAAGCTTATACAAATCAAGATACTGCTATCATATAAGGAGCAGATAACATGAAAAGGTTAGATGGTATATAAATCACAGTTACCCAAATCACCCAAAGCATCATCTTCAAAGGAGAAAACCTGGGATTAGGAAGGTCCATGGAACACAACAGTGATGCACAAGTTGTATTTTCAGTGACTAAACAGAGAACTTCTGAGGACTGTCAAAAAACGCCTATCTTTTTGTAAACCTTTTTTCCATTAGGATATTAATTATCAGCATATTTCTCCAGATTTCAGCATACACTTGTTCTCTAAAGGAGCTGGTCAGAACACTGAATGATTAGCCAGAGTTTCAGAAGATCTTCGTGCATTTACCTCCACAAGTTATTTTCAGTGAAAATGGCATTACTTTTTCAGAAGACTAATCTGTTCTGGAAATCTCACTTCCTGAACACACTTCATTTCAAGTCTTTATTAATTTTCATGTCAGCTGTTACTCACTTAAATAAAAAACTTTCTTTCTTGGAATGTTCCTTGGACTCTTACCACCAGCTTATGCACAGTGTACATTCAATATAATACAACCAGAATTTGTTGTGAAGATTTCTCAAAACAATTAGCGGTTTATCTCAAATTTTCCTCAATGGCTTAAATACTGATGAAAAGAACACTCCTACAATATCCAGTGAAGATACTAAAGAAAAAGCCCCAGACAGCAACAAACACCTTTAGGAAGTGCTGGTTGTTCTTATGACTGCCAGGCTGCATCAATTTGAGATTGGCACACATTAGTAGAAGCTTACATGAAAGTATCTGTGTTCTGCTCTTGTAACAGGTGAACCTCCAACAATGTTTGGGGATAAGCAGAACAGTGACTTTAAAATGTCACCTTTATTCAACATATTTGTTCCGGATGTATTTTCTGAGTAATGTATATCTGCTTGCTTTATTGACTATGTTTTTTATCTGCCATTAGCACTAACGAGTCAATACAGCTACAAAAGAAGGAACTGGACAGTGCTTTGCAGACATATTATCAACAAAATCGTCAGTTAAATACCACTTGCAAAATGCTTATTAACTAAGGATGATGTGAAGCAAAAAAAGATACAGCTTTATTTTCAAACCCCAGGTTAAGTTATAGCATTATAGGCAATTAATAAAAATATCATATTTTTATGCAACTAAATTTGACCTCAAAAGCCACAGCAAGACAGGAAACATAGGACCCTTAAACGTCACTTTTAGAGTCATTTATCTGACTATAACTACACTTTAAAGCATTTAGGTCAGCTGGTCACAAAGCATGAGCTACACTTCTGACTAGCATGCACCACATTTGACTTGAGAGTAAATAAGGGACTGACACTCCATTAACCTTCACAAGTACAATTATTTATCAAAACAGTTCAAAAGACTATCCGACAGAGAACTGATAAATCTGGAAGCAAAAAAGGAAACTGTAACAGAACAAACTGATTTTTGCCAGTGATGAAGAGCTATTGCCTATCACAATTCCTGGGTTAAGTGCTCCAGTCAGTTTTAACACCACCATCCCTTTTAAAGGACTATTCCTCAATTCATAAAGGCTTTGACAAAATCTCAGACTTTATTAGTGTTCTTTAATTCCATCTTCTTTCTTGGAAACAATATATGCTAATATCCTGTATTTACAGGAATCTTCAAATACTTTTCTCAGAAATACAAGCAGAAAATTCGAAGGATTTGGTCCTATCTACTCTTTTGTGCTTTTAGTTACAACACAAGGACAATGCTGGTCTACAGTATTTCTATTTGGTGAGCTGACCATAATCTTCTCACCACCACAGGAACTTTATTTCTTCTATTATAGGATCTATGGTTGTTTATAACCCCATGTGGTCTTCAAATTTTGTTAATTCTGTGAAATTTTTATAATAATTTTATGTTGTGAAATTCCACCTGAATTCCTCACTGAAGCGTGAGGTTGGGTGGTTGATCAGCAGCTGTCATCTGCCATCAATTTCTTTGACTTTCTGACTGCAGCAGCCCTCTGAATTTCCAAAGATGGGAAGTTTGCTCAAAGTCTTACACCAGAAAGGTTCAGGAGGAAGAACTGAAAGAAAACAGCTTCACCACATGAAGATTCACTCATGATCAACTGGAAATTTCATCTATCATTGCCATCTTCTCTTGCATACTGGTTTCCCTTTGGCAGTAAAGCATCCCCCTTAATTCCACTGTACCCTAGACTGAGCTCCAGCCTCTCTCAGATGCACGGATGGGAAGAAATCACCAAGTATTCAGCAGTGGAGCTGCAGTTACTACAGCACAGCTCAAAAGAAAAAAAAAAAGCAACAGTGTGCAGCAAATTAGCTCCCTCCTGAGTCTTTGCTCTCCCTTTCAGGTCAGTACTTATTTAACTACTTTGAAAAAATGCATCAAGTTCCACGAATACAAACAGCCCATCCAGCTGGTTCACGCCTTCCTTCTGGTGGTCACAAGGTAAGACTCTCAAATGCAAAAATCCAGAGATAAGGGAGAAAAATCACTTCATGGGGAAGAGGCTTTACTTTTACCAAGTAGACCAAAACACAGTAAAAAGAACTGCTGACTGACATCAAGATCAATTTCTAGTAAGCGTCATCTAATAAAGTGGAAAGATTGACTTGGTAACTCATTTTTAAAAGAGGATTTATTACATTCCTAAAATATAGAAAACCATAACCCTCATTGCATTAGTTACCTTATTTCAGCTTGTACAAACAGTTTATTCCTTAAAGATAATAAAAGGAAATGGATTTTCACTTTAAATCTGTTGCACACTTTATCTTGTATATAGGAAAATAATTATATTCAGAAGGTTGAGGACTTTTTAAATGTGATTCAGATAACTGATATCATAAGGTCCAATGTTTATTTTTTCCCATTGATTTCCAGATCAAATGCCTTAAATTTAAAAGATTTCCTCCCTGCCAGCTCTTTGTCTTGGAAACTCAATGCTTCTTCTTCCTTCTCCCTATAAGAAAAGATTCTGTAGTCAAGACTTCGCTGGCAATTCTTTGGATATGCAGGAGGCACTGTAATCATTTTGCTATTCCACAGCTATGCAGTCAGAGCTCAGCAAAGCTATGCGGCCCCAAAACTTGTCTTCTGCCAGTAACCTAAGCAAAAGAGAGTGGCACACAAAGCCCTTCTTCCATCAGAAAAGGATTTAACTGCAGGTTAATTGAACAAAACCACACAGCACCATTTATGAAATGATGACTGAGCTACCTAGAGTCTGTTTTCACTGAGGATTAGAGTTTTTCAGATGCACCTGCTGCAGACATCATCCTTAATGGGAAAGTTGTTAAGCAGAAGACACAGCTGTTAAAATGTGAATTATTTCACTAAGTAGTTTCAGAGAAGCAACAAAACAGTAGAAAAAAAAATTTGAAAAATATAGTGGAAACAAGAACTCCACGCACTGAAAGAAAAGTTTGAGACGAGGGGATGTGATATAACTCTTCAAATACAAAAACATCTGCTGTAGAAAGGAGCACATATCCTGTTGCTGAAGTGGCTAGGACAAGAATTACTGAGGTAGAACTGACACAGAAAAGATCACACAGTAGGAACAACTTTCTAATGGCAGACACAGCAGTACTCTGGGACAGACAGACAGACAGGTTCTAAGTCTCCCACACTGAGTAACTTCAAAAAGCTAGACTATTATCTGAAAGAAGTGACACTGGTACATCTGATCCATGGACTGAAGCTGGGACTGGATGACCTCTCACAATCCCTCTCAGCCTACAGTTTCATGAAGTGCAGGGCTCACATACGGTGAGAAATAGATGGGCTCATTCAATAGGGGCTCTATAGATTGGTAAGGGACTTACTCACTAAGCTGGATCAGGGTTTTTTAGTTGTGTTTTGCTTTGGATTTTTTTTTTTTTTTTTCAGATAAATCAATAGGCTTGGGCCATTTTCCAAAGATGTGATTTGCTAAGTTTCAAGCCAAACCTCTCAAGCTTTACTCATGAGATAAGTGCTAAACAATGAGCCAGATTCATCAAAGCTTTATAGACTTACTTAAAAGAAAAAGAAACTGATTCAGCCAACTCATTTCAAGCCAAATCAGGCAGTTGAAAATCTATTCCTGAGATTTGGAAAATCTGTCTTTTTTTAAAATATTTTAAAAATATGTTTTGAGAGTCCCTCTTTTGCAGAGGCCTCAGGCAACTCTGTCAAGAATCTGTTTTTATTCTAGGCTGATTAGAAGTGGTGTAATCCTTATGTCTATAGGAGATAGCTGAAGTATGTGTGTTTGTATATATACACCTACATATTTTTACATATATACTTACATACACAAAATAACATAAGGATTCAAGAACTTTCTATCAAAGGTTTGGTAATTATAGCCGTGGGTTTACTTTCAAAGAGATTAATAATGAATTTGCTTCGTTACTAAAGGAAAAAAAAATTCAATGATAGCACTGGACACAACATACTCTATTAAAGCACAAAGCTAAAACCAGTTTCCCGCTCTCAAGCAGGTTTATGAGCCTTTGGACATAAAATCTACAATATTTTTCAATACAGACCCTTAGAGCACTTCTGAGGGGGAGGTTAATTCCCGTGTTTCTTCAGCCTTTGGCATCTCTACAAAGAGCCAAACATCTCTACAGTTGAGCCAAACAAGTCAGTTTCAGTGTACACCCCACAAAAATTCTACTGAAAGCACCAAAGTATTTCAAAAAAGACATCAAATACTTATTACTAGGAGAGGCTTGGTGTTAGGCTGTCTAACCAGGATGGGTCATAGTGTTGACTGGGAACAGGGGAGAGCACATAGTGCCTAGCCACTGACATCCCACATCCTGAACTCTGAGCTGGACAAAATCTGGACTGAAAACATCTTGCTGGGAATGTGTAAATTTCTATGCAGGAGCACAGAAGAAGCTTCCATACTCTTATTCCCATACATCTTGTAAATTCACTAATACATTCAGTTTCAGCAGCTGAAAGCTGTTGGCACTACAGTGATGGGCACAGACTCAGACTTAGGTGACTGCCCCTCTAGCCCAGTACCAAACATTTACTGTAAATATGTATGTAAAAGCGATGAGAAAACGTTCAAAACCTTCCCACATTTTCTGTTTTGTTCTTTGCAAGGAAACTACTTCCAAGAACATGGAAAGAGCATGTGACTTTGAACTGGAAAACCTGAAAGATCAGTGAATCTACCTGCTAATGAGCAACTTGCTATTGAAATGAGCTCATTAGCTTTCATTTTTGCTGGCTGCTGATCGATTCATGAGCCACTTATGTGGCCTCTGTAAGCTGTACATAAATTATCAAATGCATTGATTTCTACAAATAATAAATCGGGAAGTCAGTCCTTTCCGTATCTCTACTATACATGCCTAGCTCAATGGCCTTCAAAATTCATCCAAAGAAAACAATGATAACATCCGTGTTCACAGATACATTGCATCTCAAATGGCAAATATTCTGCTGCAAAAATAAACTGTGCTGGCATCCCGGAGAAGTGAATAAAAGCTTGCCTCTGAAAATGTTACATACAAAATGTACAATAAAAAACGCACAGAATCTTGCATGAATCTGTGTGTAGGTGGCAGCTCAAGAAATTCACAGTAAGGAATAATTGTCTACAGCAAGGAAAAATCTGAGCTAGATGATCTTCAAGTCCTCTTTGATCTTGTATCATTAAATACTCTATAACCTTCTTCATGTAAGTGAAGTAGTCAAAGTCCTATGGCATTCCAGAGTCAGTGCTGAGTTTTTGAAGTAAAAGCATTTTCTCCTGTGACCTGGCAACCCCAACAATATAGGAAAAGAACCTGTTAAACACAAAATCATTTAGCAGAGGAAGAGGTAGGGAAGGCTACCTTTACCTAAACATGCAGCCATAATGTTGCCATTTTCAGCACATATGGGTCTCTCCAAAGCTGGGCTCACCACCCTGGCTTCACCGGGTTTCCCAACTACTGACAAAAAGTATACCAAAAATTAGTACTTTGGACATGTATGCTTGCAAATTTCCAATCACTTTTTAACAATGATTTGCAATAATTTGCCTAAGGTCATGTGGGCCTTGATCCAAAGCTTATTAAAGACAAAGCAGTCTTTATATTGACTTCAAAGAGCTTTGGATTGGACCCTCAGTGAATCACTGCACAGTAAACAGAAAAATCTAGAACAGAAAACCTGGTCTAAGGAAGAGATATTCTCTCCTTCATCACCTCAGTTTACTGAAAAGAATGGGAACATGGGATTTAATTTTCCTTTTCTTCTATATTACACTGACAGCCCAATGTCAGTGGGCTACACCCCTTTTCCCACTCATATTTCTAGGAGCATTATTTAATTCTAAAAATTGGCTCATACAGCCTAACACAAGAGACCAGCTACATTGTAGAGGTATCCTCATCACCTTGACCGTAAGTAAGACCAGCACCAGTGAGAGCAGCTCACTGGAGTGCCACTGGAGAGAGCTACGGCAACTCATGCCAGCTGAGGACAGTGCCAGACCTGGACAACATGCTCACTCCTGAAGAACAGTAAGCTTAAGACTAAATGCAATAACAATAAGGAGTTAAAATGTGCAGACCAGAGAACATCGCTTAATCCCAGTTTACTGAAAGGACATGTCATTTTTAGAAAGTTGTCCAAACAACTGTCTTAATATTCTACACCAAAGTGGCTATTAATCAAACAACAAAGGCCCAATTAACACATAGCTGTTGTCACCTTGATGTTAAAAGCCTCTCCCTTCCCCCCTTCTTTCTTTCTTTTTGTCTTTAATGTTACAACCTAACCCAAAAATGCCTCAGGGCCCTACAGGAAAAAAAAAAAGAAAGACAAGATAGAGAGAGGGAGGGAGGAAGGGAGGGGGAGAGGGAGAAAAAGTGGGAAGGGGAGAGGGAGAGGGGGAGGGAGAGAGAGAGAGTCTTAAATACCATCTCTCCTCTAGGCAGCAATTTCCACAGATGAAGAGGTCACCACTGTTTAACAGTGTGCTGCCACGTTAATTTAGTATGACAAGATAAAGCAGTAATCTCTGCTCGAAGAGGCTGTAAACCGCCTGCTATCCAGGGACATGCTCGAGTCGATTTGCACTGTATATCACTTTATACAATTGCCGTGACAAAGCCCCCTGAGTTCCCTCATGTAAATCTCTCTCTCTCCCTCTCAACTTCCCTGCCAGTCAGACGGCATCGGATCTGCGGTAAGCTATGCAAACTTCATGTTTTACGCATGCCAATGGACCCCAAAGCTCCCCCCCTCTCCTCCCCCCTCCAAGAAAAGATGTTTAGGACTTTGATAATCCATTGATCCCACTTCCATATCGGCTTGTATTTTTCAATCTGTCGTGTTAAGTTGTCAGAGAGGGCGATTAAACCGATGTTTCATGTTCCGAGATTTGCGTTCTTGGGAATGATAGTTTTCAAAGCCTTTCTTGCTAGGTTCTGCTTAAAGATTATCCCTAAGAAAGCTGATGTGAATATTATTACTGGCATAAACCTGGTAATAAAACCATAAAGTGTTTTAGGTAAAGACATTTTAGAGATATTCAGGGTTATAAACATAAGAGTTTAAAGCTGGATAGAATTTGGAGTGCTTAAAAAAAAAAAAA
>VXBX01002769.1:533134-581364 GCA_013400415.1 Scytalopus superciliaris
AAAAAAAAAGGGAAAAAAAGCGCCCTGTCAGGCTGTGGAGTTTTCTCAGCATGAAGCAAAACAACATATGTAAAAGGGAAACGGGAACTCGCATGTCTGTGTAAAATAAATATAATTACAGAATCACAGAAGAGGGCAGAGCAGAACACTGACCTGTGCAGTTAGACAGGAACGAAAAGAAGACAGAGCATGTGTAGTGGTGGTCATGATACTGCCTCAAATAAAATGCAGTGACAGCTATTTCGAGCGAACAGTGAAGAAAGCTGCCTGTGTCTCCAGCAGCCTGCACAGCTGAAAACATGGTCTTCTTGTTGGGGAAATAGGGTGAATTTTTTGCAATATGTTGCAACTCTCATATGCCATACTGCATCTCTAGAACATGCAAGTTTTAAATTATGTCTCCTCTCTATTTCATATTTAATTTGTGTCGTTTTCCTATGGCCTGCAGGCATGATACAAGTCACAGCACACAATATACCAAACACAGTGCCAAAATGTGAAACTGCGCACATGTATATACCCACTTTCTGGATTAAACATAGAGGAGGACATAAGTAGAATTAAAACACGCACAGCAAACAGGTTTCTACAAAATAAGACTGGAATTTAACTACAGTTTCCTAACTAATATATTGCTATATCTATCTACTAAAGTCTTTGCATGGCATTTGGACTTGCAAAAATGACCAAGCAAGGCTAAATCAAATCTTTCAGGCACAACAGGCTACACATACATTCTCTGTAATTAATTAAAGAATAAAATTTGGCATTCCTTGCAGCTGATAGCAAGACAGACAGATGCTTTACAAAGCACTTCAGTTTCTAGTAACATCTGAGGATTCCCTAGATTTTAAATGGGAAAACCCACTCGAATCAATGCCATTTTTCAGTATCAAGAGAATCTTCTCAAAATAGCCTTTTAAAGGTGCTTTGTATTACTTCAGTTCTCCAATTCATGTTGTTAACCAACACCTTATTTATTATTAGAACTTAACACTGTCAATAGATACACAACAAAAGGTTTGCTTTTAGAGAACATCCAATTCTTAAAACCCCACTAAATTCTGTCAGTACTGACTAAATAAGAAGTCTGCTAGAATATTCACACCCCCCCCCCCCCCCCCCAAAAAAAAAAAAAGGGATGAGCATAAACACAGTTACTTCTACAAAAACACAAGAGAACATTTGTACAGGAATGTGTGTTATTTCTTTAACTCCACGTACTGTGAATGGCATTACTCTCACCTAATTTTAGCCCCAAATTAGACATCTAGTCTAAACTAGTCATCAAGGCTCCCTCTATAGTCAGTAGACAAGCACTTTCAGAGGGTAATTCATCTTTCTTGTCTTAGATGCTTACTTTGAGATTGGAAAGGTTGCTCTAGGAGAGTGGTTATCTTTTTCCATAAACTGTGAAGACAGCCCAAACACCTTACTTCTTGTGCCTAAAATTTGGTTAACTGAACCCCAATCTCCCTGCATGGCATTCAGGAATCTCCATGAGTTCGGAAACACTAACAGATCAAAGACCATTGGGGATGAAGAGTAAGTTTAGTTTCCATTGTACTAGCACAGCCACAGACAA
This sequence comes from Scytalopus superciliaris, assembly GCA_013400415.1. Classification (NCBI taxonomy): domain Eukaryota; kingdom Metazoa; phylum Chordata; class Aves; order Passeriformes; family Rhinocryptidae; genus Scytalopus; species Scytalopus superciliaris. The sequence goes on from VXBX01002769.1 coordinate 534,720, forward strand.
CAGAAGTGAATTGCCAATGATAAATCACCAACTGGGACGATGGGAATACAGCCTAATTTCACTGGGTAAACTGAAAACTTGCCATTTTTGTTAATATTTATGAAATTACAAGTTCAACAACTCTCTGAGATATTTTACAGAGCAATATAAAGATAGAGGTCCTAAATATAAAGTATTTCAGCCAAATTAGCTTATTCACATGGAAAACTCAGGAATTCACTGTGGCCCTGTGTCAATATATTACCCAATACTCATGTTGACAGCTTCAAAACTGAAGCCATGGTCACTGCCCAAAAAGCTAAGTTTACCCTGGCCACAAGCAAACAGGAAAAGTACATCATCTGCCACAGATGTATTCTTTGCAGAACTGAATCACCCTATTTTCAATTCTGCTTGAAGATGTATAAAATTCTGAAAATTGGTTTCCAACAAAATTTATCAGATTAAAGATAATTTAAACAAGTTGTATACATGTAACTATTGCCAACAATCAGTCTGCTCTCCCTCACACTCTGAGTGCTACTGTCTGTGTCAAGACAATATAAATTTAGGAATTTGTAAAAAAAAGAAAAAAAAAAAAGGGTATTTGCAGATGTTCTATTTATAAAAGTAAAGACTATACCATAGACTTACACTCTATCATCAGTCAGATGCAGGACACAAACTCAAGTGAGTTGAGTGGTTTGAGCTCTGAGATGCAGAATGCTTTATATTCCCAAAAGAGGCAAGCACTATACTGCAAACTCTTATTTAACAACAAGCAAATGCTCTGGCCAGGCAATTACCTCTCACTCAAGGTTTTTTCAGCTGAAGTTATCTAGCTACAGATTTATAAACTACAGGGATCAACAGCTGGGCTCAACAACCTAAGCTCCAGCTGTAACCTATGAAGAAAAATCAGCACTTCTAGGGTGTGAGTTCCCTGACCTACTTAGAAGGTGTGTTAGGACAAAATGCATCATGCTCTGTTATTCCCTATTTACTTCCATTAACCATGAAGTTTAACCTAAATTTACCAGCTTATCTCTGGACATACACTTTGTAAACATTTAGTCTGATCAGACTTCACTCTTGAATCTTCACCCTTGATGTTGTTATTGACATGACATTGCATTATGTGCTAGTGACCACTTCCTTCTATGAGAAGAAATAACTTTCTTTACTATTGAGACTGGTGTCACATACCATAAAAAAAAACCCTTAAATCCAACAGAAAATTATACAAGAAACTAACTTGATCCTAACAAGAGTCCTACATGCACCAAGCTCTGTGTTTGTGTACGGTTGCTTTCTGGAGACCCACAGATCTTCAGCAAATGCTGCTGCCTCTGAACAAAGATGGATCCAAACCTGAGCAACTCTCCTGATTACAGCTGCAGTAGTTTAAAATGAAAAGACCAGGAAAGAGGGGAGTTTCACATACAGAGATGAAACACACACTTTAAATTCAATCTGAAAATCAGCATAGAGAAGAGTCTGAAGCACAGGTATTTTGTATTATTTCTGGCTAGCAATATTAATAAGCAATGCAAGCTTCCACTTCTGACATGACTTAGTGTAGAGATACACATACAATCTACTGCAGTAATTTAGACTTGAGATGTCAGGAGGATTTTACCTTTTTGCTGTAATATTTCTTATTTTCTGTCATCAAACTCCAATCCTACAAAAAGCTATGTACAGAAGGAGTTATAGTCAGTGACCTCTCCTTCCCTCCCTCTTGCTACCATCAGCATTAGGTTCCAATCAACCAGATTATTTTGCAGAAACAGGGTCATAAGCTAAGCATTCTGGGGCAGGAATGTTTCTTTTTTCTGTCTCTATAAAAATAAATCATGCTCTGGGTACAATATAAATAAAGATAATAACAGTCTGATCTTAGATTTTATTGGTCTATGTTTCAGACAATCTATATAATTTCCCTGCTGCCTGTACAAACTACAAAAAGTTAATCTTTATAGCCATTCTTTTTTCCTTGGGGTGGATTCAGTTTTAAAAGCATAAAAAAGGATGCTGAAGCAGCCTATTTCCATGTATAATGACAGTCTTGTTTACACTGTTCTGGCAAAAGCTATCCTTAGTTAAACTGGGCACAACTCCACTCAGTTACTTCCATTAGTTTATATAGTGATGCTAAATTCATGGGATTCCCTGAGTCTACTTCAACAAAAATACCTTATCTGGTCACACAACTGCACCTAAACCGGAAGAAGAAACAAAGAACTTAAGAGTGTTAAAGAGAATCTGGAAATGAGGCTGGCCAAACTATTCAAACAAGCTTGCTACCCCAGACAAAAAGGACTCTTTTAAGAAAGTTTGCTTCCTCCATTTTATTGTCTTTAAACACTCTGGAACACTGGTTGGCTCAGAAACATTGCAGCACATCAATGTTCTCTTATAAGGAGGTCTCTGAATATGTCTTACAAGTTGACACACCTGTGGTAGATTCCCACTCTTAAGTAAACACATATTGAAATCTGTTTTGCCACAGATCCTTCTCTAGCCATGGATCTTGAGAGAAAATTAATAAATTCTTTTACTACAGTGGAAAAGGTGGTGATATTTCACGGATATAATCAAGACAAGAGGAAGCAGTTAGCTGCATGAGAGGAAAAAAACATGACTGGATAGCATGACGCCTTAAATGCTAAAAACAGCCTGAAGCCACGTTCTCATTACCATTCCAACCATCATTACTTTTGGTGAATCTACAAAAGCTTTAGCAGTGGCAAGAAAAATTAAAAGAAAGCAAGCTGGCCTTGGCACAGCCTAATCCAGCTGAATTTTGCGTGACCTGAGAAAACACACTCAAAGAGAGACAACGCAAAAACCCTGCTGGAGCATTTCACTTGTCCATTTAAAGGACAGAAAATGAAGACATGCTTCAAATTGTCACTGCAACGGGTAACATCCTAACTATGGACACAAACATCTGACAGGGAGAGAGTAGACTCTAATGCATGACTGTGAGTACTGTGTGTAGCACAAGGTTCTGGCGCTTCTAGGAGCCAGAGCTGATAACCACAAAGATTCCTTGCAACTCTGAAATTCAAGAAACTATGACCAATACTTCACAATGCATTTCAGTTTTGGTATATCTCTACTGAAAGTAGATCTGCATATCAAAAAGCAACCATCCTCTAGTTTATTGACATTCTGTCCAAGCAAATAGCGCAATACTTATTTTTACTGTGCAATACCTTCATATGAGCTATTTACTAAAAGGCTTTAGAATGGATTAAATAATAAAAGTGACTAAATTAAATATGACTACAAGCAGAGAAAGAAAATAGGCAAGGCAGAAAAAGGTTTTCAGAGGACAACTGCAAGCAGAAAGAAAGTGACAGAGGAATATTGTCTCCTATAAGGCTGGAAATAGGAAAAAATTCTCACCTGCTGTGAAAAGAAAAGGAGAAAGCCACACCAGCTGCTCAGAGGAAGTAACATGGATATGGAAAGCACATGGAGCAAGCAGAAAGCACATGGGAAAACTGTTCTGGAAGTTCTAAAATGAATGAGCAACTACTGAAGCAAAAATGAGTCAAGGTGGTGTGCAAAAGTAGAAGTTTGTGCTACATAGTGTGCAAAACATAATCCACTCGGGATTCCCACGTGCCTTGCCTTGAGGCATGTGTCATATAAGAGTATGAAAGCCCGGTATGCTTTTCTCTATTCTGATAATAGTTACACTGACAGCCTGAGGCCAAAAACTTCTCAACAGTGCAGAAGCTTGGCCAAAGGAGATAAAGTCATTGTTTGAAGGGAAAAACATGAATACTTAAACTACATTTTTGTGGCCTTCTCCTTCCAGGACAACAGAGAACTGGGCATTTAACTGACAGCAGAGTTTCTGTTTTACTACAACAATGTAAAGAGTTCACTATCACCAAATGCAGTATTTCAGAATAAATTTGGTCAAGGTGCCACAGGTGATGGAGCTGGACTGCAAAAACTGTACAAATTCTGCAGCTACTGTTTGAGTTTTGAGAGAATGGAGATACCATAGATCCTACCTACGTTATGTCACACCTAGGGACTGACTGCTGAAAGGAAAAGCTGTATCAAGAAGTAGGAACGCTTAAATGTAGTCTCTTTACATCGTCACCATAAACTTGTCTTTTAGTCCTAACGGGGCTTTCTCCATACCCTAGTCTTCATCAGTGCTCCTCAAATTGGTAGCTTCAAAATTTTGTTTCAGAACTGTGGTATCTCCTGCCTCCCTCTGGCAGACATCCTTGTCCTGGTCTTGTGGGTACCAGCCGCAATGCCCTGCTGCTGCACTCCCGAGCCACGAAACCTGCTCATACCACTAGGCTGACCTAGCAGAGTTGATGCCAATGCACCTTTTTCAGTAAAAATGTACAGTCTTCAGTAAAATTACCTAGCAGACCTCAGAAAGTGTGTGCAAACCCAAACTGAGCTACTCACTGAAGGCTACTTCCCGGTTTCATTTGGAATGCAACCACCTTGTCCACTGTGGGAGTCCTATGGCAGATTACTTTGATTAGAAAGACGACCAAGTTTTTTGGTTTTACAACTTAAATAGTTTTTTGATAGGGCACTTAATAGTTCTTTTCTCTTCATCCTAAGGAAGACTATCTGGTTTGAATATTCCTACCAGCTGTGGGCTTTACTGTTCTACCTATCTCTTTTCTCTGTGTAATTTTTCAGCTATTCACTTGAATTAGATTTTACCAGTACTTATGCAAGAAGCTTAAATGAAGATATTTTCCAGTATGAAGTCAATGAATTGATTCCTAGGCACATAATCACTTGCAAACAATGGATACATACAGTTCCCAGCACTTCCATAAAACAAAGGTGTTTACTTTTCTGTTGATTATTTTCTGCTTAACTGCATTCAAATGAATCCATTAAAAAACGTGACTGCTTCACAGTAAGATGATCTTCAGCAAAAACAAACAACTGCTGTTTCCACTTCTCTTCATGGCCTTTAAAAACTACATTCATCTGCACCCTGTATTTCAGGCAATTTATATATTATAAGTCTGGACTTGATTTGTTAATTCATTGGTTTAGATGTAGTTCTAACCCTCCTGCTTGGGGAAACAAAAACAACCCCATAAACCACAAAACAATGTTTTCTTACTTCGTTACTTATTTATTGTCCTCTAATCAACCTTTGGACCTTGCAGAGTCTGATCAAAATGCCAACAGGTCATCTCAAACTTCACCCAGTTTTTCTACCCATTGACTTCAGCCGGAATAATATATCCATGCTGGTTCCCCATGGCCACAAGTAACCAAAATTCACTGTATTAATAGAGTGGTCAAATAAACCAAGGGAACTTCCATAAATTAGCACCCTACTCCTGAATTGCACTATGGCTTTGATCCCTGCCTCACCTGAAGAATGACAACACCTCGTGTTTATGTGCCCTATACAGGACCTGCATATCAAGTAGTTTGCAAGTAATTGCTAAGTACTGTAAGTATGACTTACATAGATAGAATGGGAGGGGAGAGCTGGGAGAATACCAATCATGACAAGGAGGACAGGCTGGTTATCATGACTCACGTGGAAGATACCTGTCAGGCAGATATGAGAGTTATCAAAGGTTTTTCTGGCTCCATCACAACTGGTTCTCCAGGACTGCAGAGAGTTTTCTAGGGTCTGGACTCAGCAGTGAAGTAAGCATCTTCTACATCTGTTTCATGGGTCCTGATTGAGTCTTTTATATTTGTTCCCTTTCCTAACAGCTCACAGAGTGATTCTCTGAAATGGCGCAAGTGTAAAGATCAAACTCTGATACAAGCCTGAAATTAGATCTGTGGAAACTGCTTTCATGTGCTACTTTTGTGATGACATTTATAATACCATGTTTGTAACAATGTAAGTTCATCATCTTATAAATTTACCATTAAGGACGGAAAGAACACCAGACAAATGCAAACTTAGCACCCTTTCTGCTTTGTTTTAATTGAACTAGTCCTGTTCAGATAAACCTGTCTAACTCTTAGAAAAACAACAGTTTATAGTTTAAGCTGTGAAACTGTGTGTGTGAGTGTGTGTGCGTTGTAATTATGGTGCCTGCTAACAATTTCATACTGCCACATTGCACATATGGCTTCCAAGCTAGCTTTATCTGAATCTTTGTGAATCTATTCTCCGTGCTATTAAACTGAGCACATTCCACATCGTTCAAAAGTAATTACACTTTTGTCTAGAGTGCAGGAGACTGCTCTCCCCAAACAATGAAATTCTCATTATTAGAGCTGGCACAGTAACAGCACTGGTGTTCACAACACTGTGCATTGTATCATCACAATAACTTATCCTAAGCTTGAAGCACAAAGGTACACTGGAAATTAAAATTTCTCTAAAACCACTGTGTTTTTTTTTTTTTTAATAGGCATTCTTTAGCTCAGTATAATTAGAGTCCTATTTGACTTTTTAAAAAGCTATATGCATTCAGATTTCCATTCTCTTCGGAAGTTTTGATTAGTAGCTAAGTGCTTCAGCCGCTTGTTGTTCTGATCCAGTACTATTCATATGCTGACAACTCCAGACCAACAGGTGAAGCAAAGACCAGGGTGGGTGTGATAACAGAGTTCAAATGAGCATTAAGGAATCTTTTATTTTGGACAGGTGGAGGAAAAGCATGAAGCAGTATGCCAGTAAGCTCTTTGATCAGTAGGACTGTTATTCTTAATATGACCAAACTTTCTTAATGTTATTCCCATGTTACAGGGGAATAACTTCACTCAGCACAGAAACACAACATCTTTTAGTGTGAAGCAATAAGGCTACTTAACAGGGTACTAATATTTCCTATCAACTTAAAGCAGAGAATTAATTAATTCTAAATCCCACTGAGAGTGCAGGACAAATGTGGGCTAGAGGTGCAGTCACACAGTTTGGAAAAACCTGACAGTGGCAAAATTACACCTGAACAGTTTGATCATCGGATCAGTTTTTGCTTTGTGCTGTTTTTTGTTTGGTGTTTTGGTGTTGTTGGTTTGGGGTTTTTTAATTTTATCCAGCATTTCATTGATATACTTTACCTAAAAAGAACAGTGGAATTTGAGCATAACATGCTCATGGTATACTTTAATCAGTATTTTCAGCCTAGACATCTCATTTTCAGAAATTAGCACACAGACACCACTGGTGAGATCAGTAGTCTTGAGAGGTGGCACAAGCAACATGGTAAGGCAAACAAATAAAATAAACCTTAGTAACTTAGATGAGCTAACAACTATCCATGCTATCCAAATACTGTAGCCTTAATAGGTTTCTTCAAAAGAGCTATCGATTGATACTGTAATCCTCAAGTTTGTTTCCCTGCTAAGCTTATGGCCTGATATGAACATCCTAAGGGGACTCTCAGACATATTCTAGGTCAAATGATTTGCCTTGTATTTTCTACAGAGCCTTTGGTTTAAATCTGATAAATTTCTTTTCTTACCAGTAGAAGAGTTTTCCTACTCAGAATAACTATCTTGGCTCTTCTATCAAGAGGAAGACAGTTTGGCACAGAATTGCCACTGCTTTGGTTGAGGCTGGTAGGGATCTCCAGAGGACATCTGGTCCAATTCCCCTGCTCAAGCAGGGCCACCAGGAGTCAGCTTTTGAATACATCCAAGGGGGAGACTCCACAATCACCCTGGGCAACTTGTTCCTATGCTCAGTCACCCCTACACAAAAAAACATTTCCTGATGCTCAGAGGGACCCTCCCATGTTTCAGTTTGTGCCTGCTGCACTAACCTTTTTTGGGTTGAACTTCCAGCACGTTCAGAAATACCCTGTCCATTTTGGTGGGAAGATGGGCTTTGCAGACTTTTTGCCAATTTTGGTTAGATTTTAGTATTTCTTTCTAGGAATTTTGTCCTCCATTTATAAACATCTACTCAGCATTCTGAGCTGTCCCTCTAAGCTTGCAGTTGTTGCAACTTTGATAAAGTGCAACAGTGTGAATTTTCAAAAGCCTGAGTTGGGTAAATCATTCACTGCAACTATGGTGTAATCAACCCTGTGCCTGAAGGATCCTAAGATGTGCCAGGCTGGTAGGACTTGTAAAAAGAAGCACAGCTGGAAGTAACCTATGAAACAGAGGACCAATTAGCAGCTAGAAAAGTGAGGCTAAGAAATTGATTCTCAAGGTTGAAATTGCTTTCCTAACTCTCCCTTCATGACCCAATATGGAGAGACAGAATATGAGGCAGCAGGAATGGCTTTGGTGACAACAGGAATACAGCTATGACAAAGCCTTGTATTTCCCTACCTTGTCCAATCCCTTGGCTGTGACTTTCTTCCGCTGCGATTGCTCCCTAGACCAAATGGGGATTGCACATGTGGCTAACAGAGCAAGACCTCTCTGGATCTATACTGTGACTAAGTATCCCTTTAGAGAAGAGTCTTAGCTGACAATCACGCACAAAGCAGGATGGCTAAGACAGGTGCAGAAGGGTGATGGACTACACAATTTCGGATCGGCTGTACCTCTGAAACCTTCTCGTGTGACACTGGAGAGATCTGTAGAGGTGTATCCTGCCAAAGACAGCATGGGGCTGCAAAACGAAACTCCACAGTCCCTTGCAGGCTCAGTCAGAAGGTGCAGCAGTACAGCTGACAAGCTATTAAGAAGTGTGAAGGACACTGCTGGAGCTTTATCAATAAAACTGTATTGGACTGCACTCTGTGGTGGTGTGTGCACACGTGCATACACCTGGATTTGCTTCCCAGAGACTATAAAGTACAGAGAATGTCAATTCAAACAGTATAAAAATGACCTCTGCAATGCTAACGAAGTGAATATCCTTTGGGAATGATTTTCATAACTGCTGATCACACAAACTGAAGCCATCTAAAAGTTATTCAGTCACTTCCTTCTTATAACTACATACCACAACAGCAGAGGGAGTGATTATGTATACTTTATGTGTATCTTGTTCACTCTGATCACTTCCTTCTTTCTGGAGACACATAGGCTACATCCTTTCTGACCTACCTGGGTGATGATTTTTACAAGAGAGATATTGCCAAAACGTGACATTCTACTAACTGGCAATTTTCTTAAATATGTACAAAGACAAAAGTAGTCCCTTATCCCTTACAACCCCCCAAAAACTGCTTGAGATAAGCCAACGGCATGTTGTTGCTACAGCAAAACTGTCTGAAGCACACAATGCTTCAGTATCTTGTATTATAAAGAGTCAGAACACACTGTTTTGACATCACATTAAGTACAGCCTTCATAGCAGGAAGTCACACTAAACCTCTTGGTCTTAGAAACTATAAATGAATAAAGAAATTAGTTTAAATCAATTAAAGTGCAGCTAAAGTGTTTCAGTGAGACGTAGTTAAAATACTTCTGCTGGGCTCCTTAGAAAACAGTAAGTTTTTATTTCATTCTAGACTACTGGTGCCAACACAATTTTATCTATTACTTAATTACTTGACAGAACAACTCCTTATCTTCAACACACTGTCTTAAAATAGGCCAAAATACAGCAAGGCTCACAGACCAGTTACATATGCTAACATCCCATTGGCTGCAACTGTATATTAATGAATTCCATCTCCATAAAGCATAAGATAAAGGATGAGAAGTAAACAAGCTCAAAAAAGATAATGACATGTCTGCCCATGAGTAATTTCTCCAATGATGTTCTTTCTTCATGTAAAGTTGCAATAACACAAAGTAAAATTAAATATTCCAAACCACTGTTTGAACTTAAGTATTAGTCCAAAAAAGGAAGAAAAATGGATCAGGATCAGTGAGCTATTTTGTCTAGGAGAACAGCTTCAGTGAATATCCAGTGACTTGGTCCTATGAGAAATAATAATCCCTAAGGCTTTTTACTTAGGGCTTATTACATATGCATAATGAGCTGTAAGGGCTTAAATACCACTATGGAGCTGTTGCAGGCTTTTATGAGAATACACTATCACCTATTTTGCAATGCCTTTTTAAAAGCCTTCAGATATGCAGGTTCATTCATTATCTTCACTTAAAGTGAAATTGTCAGTGCCCTTGTCGAAGGGGGGACTAACAGAAAAGTTACAGTCAATTTGTAAACAAGCAAGAGAGCTGTGCAAGCATGTTCACAACAGACAGCTCTGTCGAGGTGCCTCAGTCCTGGGGCTTCAGTTCCTTTCCCTGCACCTTTCAACCTTTCTAAAAATGTATCACAGTACTCCCCATGAAGGGCCCAAACACGTCATGTTACAGTAGTGACACTATGATACTAGTGAGGAACATAGCATGGGGTTTTTTGGTTTTTTTGGTCTCCTTTTAGATACAGCCAGTTCTGGACTTTCAGTGAGCTGCTAAATGTAATGAATTAAGTGCTCAGTGTCATTTGTAGAGTGCACAAAAAGGTGGAAATTCGTAAGTGAAGAAGTAGTATGCTAATTTAATTCCATAAGCAAAGTAAATTTTCTTGTATGTATCTGTGACATGTGAATTCACAACAGACATGAATTTTTAAAACCATCAAAATTCAAAGTTTCTTTTTTTTACCCTTTCTACAGACTCCTGCTTTACTATTGCATAAACCTGGCATTGGGGTGATATTTCAGACACCATGCCAAACGTGACTCTCACTTGGAGTGTTCCAAAACCACTTACAGTTTGCTGAACACATACGCTTCAAATTCACATCACCTCAGCTAACAAATTTTAGCACCCTAAATGCCATCGGGCAAAGGTGAGGAGAAGTCTGCACTGCAAGTGATTTAGCATTTGTAGTGGAGGGTAGAGGCAGTCCAGCCAGGTCAAAGCTTTCACATTATTGTGGCATGTTCTGTACGTGTAACTGTGCATTGTATACTCCGTAAAGTACAGATCTGGATGCCAAACTACTGTAGAGGCAGAATTCAAAGAATGGATGCAAGCACAATAGACCATTAGCAAACCTACCATTGTGTTGTGCTGAGAAGTGGGAGTCCTATGGCCACAGTTCTCTTGCGTCAGCAGAGAAACTGGCTGAAATTCCTCAGAGTGAGGCTTGTTGGGAAAACTCACATGCAAGGGAAGGTGAAAGGCTGGGAGCCCGTCACTCTCCTCTTCTCCCACTTTCTGTCTGCTTGTCACCATGGCTACCTCTCCATCTGCTTCCCCATACGGAGAGGCTGGTCGCTTGGAAGACATCCTGGAAGGAACAAAAGAGGAGAAAATAATGAAACCTCCAAATAAATCCTTAATGCCGTCATTGTGTGGTTAGGGGCCATTGTAACAGAAATGCCTTTTTTGTGCTGGCAGAGAGCAGGAAACCATCCAAATACCACTGCAAAGCATACACAATTGGGAACAATGGCCAAGCAGGTAGCAACAGAACAGTGGCTTGTTTGTTGTGAGAATAATACATTAATATAGGACTCTCTTGTATTCTGCCTTCTTAAACATGAAAATTCACCTAAGACTGCATAATGAAATGCAATTCCTTTAAAAAAATACCCATCTGGTTTTGCATTTGCAAGAGACTGTAAGAAGATAGAATGTCTCCCAATACAAGCTATTGTCAACTCAGCTTTTAAGGAATAATCATCTGCATGTCATTGTCAACCACAACTGATAAAAAAATAAAGTAAAATAAAATACAATACAATAAAACAACTTGCTAACAAGCCAAACTGCCTATGTTTGTAAAACTTCACCCCTGTGAACAACAGCGTGTTACAGTCATGTTGCAAGAATCTTTTCAGGTTTACAGTTCAGGTACAGTTAAGTAATTAAGCATTTGGGCATTAATAACCTAAGCTCTTTGACAACACAAATTCAGGGATGCACTAAAGTAATGAAGATTTGCTATCAAATCTTCCTACTTGTATCTTAAATATATGTAAATGTAATTTACATCTGTAACTATATGAAACAGGATACACACAGAAGATGCACAGAGCACACACTGTAAAAATCACACAAAATCTTGACTTAAAATTCAGGCCCACACTCTAATTTTTTTGAGACTGTTTGATAACACCATTATATCTTCAACTTTTAGAAAGACTGAAAGAAGCTTATGTCATTGGAAAATCCAGGTTTCACCCAAAACAAGTACTACTGAAAATCTTGTAGGACAATCTGAATTCAGAATGCTTCCAGCTTGGTCTTCAAAATAGAGGGGTGCAACGAAGTACTAAAACGCAGACAGCTTCTGGGATTAATTACAGCAACATTGTTCACGAAAGTCAGGGTACGTGCACGGATGGCATAATGGGCCCCTGAGCTAGCAGGGACAACTGTAAGAAAGAGTGGAATGAGAAATAAGAAATTCTACAGGCACAGTCAAAAGAAGAAAAGAAAGCAAGCTAGAGAAATGTTTCACAGGAAAAAAAAGTTATGAACAAGGAAACAAGACTATTGTACGCAAAAGTTGAAAAAATGGGCTGAACTAGTAATGCTCCACCTCAAAAATCCTGTATTTATGATTCTAATTACCCCATTTTGATTTTCCACTTCACAGTTAAAGGACTGCGTTTCAAAAGCCCAGCAGCCTCTTGAACCATGCGTGGGGCTGCTGTGAGGTGGAGCATGTCCATACGATTTGGCATATTGAGCACGAAATGGTTCTTAGCAGCAGTCAACTGGGTCTGAAAACAAACAGTGACTTTAAACCACCCTTTGTTAGGACTTATTTTGCTTCTAATGATCTCATTTTGAGTTTTGCCTCTCAAACCAAGTTAGATTATATTAAAAAAAAAAAAAATTAAACAAAACAAACCCCCCCCCCAACCAACCAACAGGACCACCAAAAACTCAGACAAAAAATTCCTAGCAGAACCTATGCTCAGTTGCACATTGCCTGTTCTGAACACCACCCATTGCCTGTGCTTAAAGAAGCAATCTGTATTTTCTATTAATGTTTGACTTAGTCCAACAGACTAACACTTCATACATCCTACCTGAATTCTGTCTTCTAGGCTTTCCCACCTACGTGTCTGCAGCAAAGCATATGTATAAAGACAGAGATCAGTTTTCTACTAGCCCACTGAATTCAGCATTTTACAGCTATGTTTGACGTGACAGATCTTAAGCTTTTCTTCTGCAGAAACCATACAACTTCCTTCTGAAGTTAATGTGAATTATTCATATTCTGAATTGTACTGCACTGAGATACATATTTGTTATTGATTTTAAGTTTTTTGGTTGCTCATTTCCACGCTGCCTTAGTAGAAGCTTGGATTTTAACAAATTTCTCTTTCCGAAAATCAGCACTAAGCAGTTCTCTCAATTTTGGCAAACAAAAAGGGAGGGACACAAAATCATTAGTCAATTATTCCACAATAATGTTCTATACTTTAGAACATTTATATTCAATAAGATGACTGAAAATATTGCAAACCATCTACAAAAGCCTCCACTGCAATTCACTCTGACAATAAATTATAGAGGATGCCTTGCTTTGTATTAATGATTTGGGTTTTATGTTATATACTCAAACTGTGTTGAAAACTCCTACTGATGCTAACCCAGAATAACCCAGATTCTGTCACATTATTTCACAAGGAGAGTTTGACTATCACACAGAAATAACGGTCTTCTGTTAACTTTGTAAGTAAATATATGATTTCATCTACTGTGGTTCAGCTACAAAGCTGCAGACCATCATCTTCTGCTTGTCACTTGACCCAACAGGAATAAAGAAATTTTCAGCAGGGAATTTATTAAAACAGGCAAGGAAGACAATAGAGGTGTCCACCTCCATGCACTCACAGTAAAAGAGATTATTATGCTTTTGATCTAAACTGAAAACCTACAGGTTGGATTGTAGGCCAAACTAAAGTGATTCTCAAGAGGGAAGAAAAAACTTTTTCCTTCATCTCTAGAAGATCTAGTTTAAATTACAAGCCACGTGCCCATCACCATCCCAGAAGGCTAACAGTGCTAAAATGGCTAAAGCAGCAAAGTTGAGGCTCTAATCCGCGTTAGGTCTTCCAAGTGACTAGGACACTCAAAGAAATGGATGCTCTCTGTCCAAAGCCAACATGAGTCAGACGAACATCAGTTTTACAGAAATTTCTTACTCCTTCTGAGCATCTGTGAAATCTCCACAAGAGACGGGAAGCTTTAAATAAATTAATAAATCCATACCTACTTCTGGAAATGTCTTCCAAAAGGACAGTAACCAGCAAAGACTACAGCACCAAAGAATCAAATCTCTGATAGGTTCACAAGCAAAAAATGTGATACAAGGGAAATTGATTCACAGATGGCCTTTCATTATTTCTATAGTTTTACTGAATTTGAACTGCTCCCACACCACATATCCTTGATTTCTATTCTTTTCATATATCTTCATTATCCTGCTGACCTAATACAAGATCTTAATTGATTCTGTATTTAAGACGCAAGCAGAGTTCCCATTCTAAACAATTAAGGAAAGGGAAAGAGAGAAATTCTGAGTAACAAAATTATCTGAAACTGAGCTCTTTTAAACAGATCTAGGTTTAATGAAGTACTGGAATTATCCTATCTTAACAAAGGAGCCCAAACATCCTGCATCTATCCTCAGTGAAAATACAAGAGTTTACAACTTACACAACTTGAAGATCTTTCCCCTGAACTAGTTTAGACTCAGAAGGGTTTTCAATTACACCACTCTGAAAGAAGATTTACAATGGAACAAACATCAACTTCTGCACAGGATTAAAAAGCCCCAACAAAACCCCAAGATAAAAAAAGCAGCAATACAGTGGACCAGAATGTAAAATGGTGTCACTGCAGATGAAATCTGTTGCAACTTATGACTTGCAAGAAGAGTTGCATTTTGAACTGTTATTAACCATCTCTACTGAATAAAACTCGCTAAGTAGTCATTTTTCAGACAACCTAAATCTGCAAAGTTCTGAAGCAGTAGGACACAGGCAGTACCCAGTCCACTGTACAAACACGTTGGACTTGTGAAATGTATCCTCACACTTGATTATTATCAGTGGTTAGGATGGAACCAAACATCTGCTTCTGGCCACAAATTCAAATATGACACTTTCCTGTAAAGGGACTCTTACTTCAGTTTTCAGAAAGACTTTGTAATATGCAGAAATTGCAGTAAAAAAATGAGTCTTTTGTTAAAAATTCATTAAATAAATGCTTTTCCTGGTAGAAAGAATGTTGAGGGTTTTTTCAGGGAAGAAAAGCCTCCCTCTTCTAACTCACTCTTATCCAACAAATATTTTATGTGATTCATGTTACAATAGTTTCTCCACGTATTTCTTTACTCTCCTTCAAGTTATAACAGACTCTTTGTAGGCTTAAACTGATACCCTGTGTCTATTGATCTCAGTGTTTTTGGACTGACTTCAGCATGGCTGGATTTTCCCACTGGAGAGCATAAAAGCTGCACTACCTCCACATGCATTGTTTCCTCATGCTATCTGCAAGTTCCATCCAAATAATTTCAGGCTACTAAGTATTACTATTTCGCTTGTTTGTTTTTTCCCTTGAATTTAGTGTCTCACAAAAGTGATCTTTCCACAGCTCTATTTTTTTATTGTTATTATTTTTAACAGAAACTCATTTAAGTGTCCTCCACTACATTTCCATTTGTTCATTGGCTTTGGTTCATTTAATACATGATTGTATACCCAAAACAAATCTAAAGTGGTATCCAGTATTCAAGGAGATAGTGCCCTCTAGCACACAACCAGCATCCCTTCCAATTTGATTGTTCATGCCACAAAAATTCATAAATTTTATGTCATAAAACTCTAATCTTGTTACATTAAGCAAAATACCTCAGAAACATTTCAGATACCCACAAAAGCTTTTGGAGAAGTGGCTTATCCATGTCTTCAAAAAGTGACAAACACAGATGTGTCAGGAGAAAAAGATATGAGGCCATAAATCTTAACTTGTTGGGAGTTAATTAAGGGATTCATCAATCATTATACAGCTCACCCATATATACACAGGCAAAATCTCGTCAGCTGCCACAAACCACAGCAATCTACAGGTTAAAAACTCCCAAAGTCCCTCTGTTCTGACTATTTATAAATGACTTTGTATAATCTAGCATTAAGGCCTGTAATTATAAAACAGCATTAAAACAGGCCTGCATAGTTATGGATAATTATAGTTGGTACACTTTTTAAAGAAATAAAAAGCTTTTCCATTCAAACACAGGCTTTGCCTTTTTGACAGCTCCAAGTCCACAGGATGCAGAGAGATGATTTAAATTGTTATGTCAAAATTTTGACTGTGCAAGACTTTCTTTTTTCCCCTTATCAAGAGAGGCATTGTTGTTTTCTCACCATAACCAGGCGTGACAGCGCCTGACTGGAGTCGCATAGCCAGTTTCTGAATTGGCATGAAAATATTCACCTCTTGAGTTTCTCTGGCAGCTATAAACTAAGTCTTTCTCATGGGCAGAGTTTAAATCACATGGCCCTGTATGGAGATGGGCACAGAGCTGCCTTTGGAAGAGATACACGGGGACGAGAGGAGCAGATCAGCAGCAGTGTGGAGGGTCGTTCCAGCTGCCACTAGCACCAGGAATTTGCTCTTTAACACGACCCGAGTCCAAACCAAATCCTATATGCTAAACTAGTCCAAGGAACTTCAGTGGAATTCAATCTGACTCTCCTCTTGATCTGCAGGGATATTTCCCTCTAATTACAGTACATGTTGGAAATCTGCAGACTGCTTTTCCACAGGAAACAATTATGATTACAGACAGCAGCAATACTACATATATCTGATGTATAAGCATACACATGCACATGTATAGATGTATAAACACAAGCTTATCCAAAATGTCAGCAATGCATCTGCCTCATCTCTGATCACATTTAGCACTAATAAAATGGTTCATATTCCCAGGTTGATTGAAGCTATGATCTCTCCTTACACACAGCCCAGGCAAGAGGTGCCAGTTAACACTAATAATTGTCTCCATTTCATTTTGGCCCCGAATTAATTCATTATTTATGTACACTGAATAACTAGTACCTTTAAAAAACCCAACTCTGTTCATTTTGACAGGATTACTTGTGTAATAAGGTATTACTCAACATGAGTAAGGGTGGCAGACTCCCACACTCTGTCCCACTGGGAACTGCAAGCCCAACTTGTTTCTACACATACCACTAAAAACAGACTTCACTTGGCAATATCTTTGAGTCATTTACAGCCTGGTTTGGAATTCTTCACTGAGGTAATTTTACAATTTAAAAAGAAAAAAAAAAAAGGAAAAAATGAATAAAAGAACCAAAACTCTCTAATCAATAAAAACTGTGCTTGAAACGTGTTCTCATCTGTCACTCACACCAAGATGGAATAATCTGTTAATTATTACTTTCTAAGACCATATCTATCAGCCATCTCTTAAAATGCACATATGCTACAAATAAGTTGTGCTATTCAAAAAAAGGATTTTGATGAACAAGACACTTTTGTAAATACAGATCAAGATCACTATGGCATAACCTGTGTAATATTTCTGTGGAGTTGCCTATTATTATAGGTGCCACAAGTAATCCTAAGGTTAAGGTCATCCATTAATTTCCATTTCATCCAGCTCACCTTCTCCCTTTCGCTTTCCAGATTTCCTGCCTGTATGGGGTAACTTTAACCATTTTTGATAGTCCTACAGTTTAGAAGATTCTGAATAAAAAGCAGGCAGTTTCCATTTTAAAGTATAGAACAGTATCAGCAGTTTGGCCGATAAACCTGGTATTTAATGTACTGTGGAAACTATTTTTTGAGAAGAGGTACTGTTTGAAATTCCAGTGGTTAATGGTTTCATTTTGACAAGTTTTGAAACTCTCAGACAATACAGTTGCTACAAGTGTCTTTTAAGAAAATGTTAACAACCCCCTTTATTAGAAAAATGAAAAAAAAAAAAAAAAAAAACAAACCACAAACAATACCTTCTGCAAACTATCCTCTCAACTAAAATTTTATCTCCATTTTCTTGCATTTGCAAGGAATTTATGCATGAAAGACCACTGTAAAATCAAGTCTGGTAAAAAGCTGTAGTGAAAAAAGTTCATGCTGAACGTTCCCAGCATGCATTTACACAAAGCTTTTCATTGACTTTTCAAAGCAGGTAACTGGGGAAAGATTGTCCATGACAAGAAGTTGTTTACGGAAATGCTGCAGCATGAAAGAAACCAACCTTCAACAAAACCAGAATTTATAAGGCAGTGAAGGAACTCCTTATTAAGATACTATATTCTATTACTTCAAAGAAAATTACCTAATTCCTTTGCAGATCTCACACAGGACTTTTTATTATTGTCCCTGTTTTGTACAGTAATTAGTATCTGTTAGGCAGGAACACTTAGCAATTTACTCAGAGGCACATTCAAAATCAGCTTTAGCAGAACAACCTGTACACTGTTTTTGTTTGGTACCTGTCAACCATCAACCCTTTGTTTTTCACTAGTCTGTAAGTCAACTAGAAGAGACAAAAATCTATCAGTGCGATTATAAACCAGAAACTACAGGATGAGATTTTACTTGCTGAAAAGTACATCTCTAAGAAATCAAACTTCAAAACCTGGATTTTGTGCGAACTTCTTAAAACCAGAAGAGGCATGCAGTGAAAATCTGGCTACAGCACTGGCAACACACAACCCTAATGGTGCAGTGTCAAAGACAATGAGCATCTATCAGCACAAACTCTGAAACAGCAGGATGCAGTCATTGTTGATGTTTCAAGTAAACTGAGCCTGATCACTGGCTTCTTTCATGCAAAAGACTCTGCTTGGATGATTTTGAATTAAATCCACAAGCTCATTTATTTTCCAGTGCATCCTCAAATTAACTCTGGCTTCCTTTACCCCATCCCCCAACCCTTCAGAAATTTACCTCCCCCCGCTCCTCAGCTCCTCATACATCTTGCTTTTTTTATTATACTTTTTATTCTTATTTTAAATGTGTTCTCATGTCACCACAAAAATAGCAGAGTTTTGCTTTTATTTTCATGTAAAGTTTTAGGAACTGCTCACTGCTGAAAGCACTATCTCAATCACTGTGACATTAGGTAATCATCACTCCTCTGCTTGCTGAACTACAAAGAGGATCTAGTCAAATAATTAGAGATTTCAGGCCTTAAAAATTCACTGTACAAACTAATACTTGAAAACTATGGAAAAGAAGTCAGTCATTCTCCAGACGCTGAGTGGGAGAGCTGTGCTGCATGCTACAAGGAATCCATACATCACACACAGACGTGCATACCTAATTTCCATTGACATTGAGTGAAATGAAGGCAAGAAATTGAAAAAGATTTAAAATTCTGACAATTATGAATGACTAAATTATTACAAAGAAATTCGAGGAAGCATGGGCTCGTTCTGAAAAGTTAGCTAATATCAAAACTTTTGCAGCTTTGAGAGCTTATTCTTGGTCATTCACAGTCTCTGCCTAATCAAGCTGACAAATTTTTCTTCAAGCATTGTTAAATGATGAACTACTTTCAGCAGAATCAACATTCGTAATAAGAATTCCAAAAGACACCCGTATTTCAGCGTGAGAAGCCATTCTTTTGACTGAGATCTTAGTAAAATATGACACAGCTTTTCCCACTCTTCCATCACACCGTTGCTCAGTAACGTGCGTGCCAAAGAAACAGCTACTGAGCTTCAAGCCCCCTTCTCCTTTCCCCTGTCTTTCTTTACCTAAATTTAAAACTCACCAAATGGAATTTTAACTATTTTTTTAGACAACATCCCCTCATCAGAGGTTGTGTGTAATCACAAACCAGAAACAAGGAAATTTTAAAAAGTCTCTTTTTTCCCTCCACTTCACTCTGAATTTCCCTATACCTGAGTTCAGAACAGTAAATTTATATGGCATGTATGTTTGCTTCTAATAAATGTACATATACTTACACTTAAAATTTCCAGTATACCCACTGACGTTTATATATCTTCATTACAGGTTCATTCTACCATTATTACATAAACTTTTGCTCCAACAATCACTCACATCCACATTTGCACCATGTATATCGCTTTATAAAAAAAATGCAAAAAGACCAAGAAAACACATAAGCACATACATCCGTACATATCCTGTATTTCCTGTTTTACTGGGAAAAACTGATCATGTCAATAAAGTATGTACGCATATCCACTGATAGCATGAACTTGCACTGCTGAAATACTGGGCCTCGAAATAACTTTAGTGGAAGCAGAACTGGGGCCTTAGGGAACCCACACTGCAGGCACAGTGAAATGGTTTCTGCATCTGTGTTTGTGCGTGGGTATGAAAAAAAACACACTTAAGCAGAGCAATGTCTCTAATGGATGTAAACATTTTCTTTCCAACAGGTTAAATCCAGCTGCCCAGAATTTTTATTATTTTTTTGTTCACATGCACGTGTGTGCTCCTCCCTTTTTGGAGGGTTTATATATGACAGGTGCATTCTTGGCCCAGGAACAAATAATCCTGGAGAGCCCGAGCAAGAAAAATCAAACTGAATTTGAAGATAAAATGACAAGGAATAAGTACATTATTGCCTTTCCATTATACTAAAAAAAAAAACAGCACAAAAAATTTTTGAACATTTATAATGTGTAAGCAATTTGAGGTAGAATTTTCAAAGCTGAAAAGAGATTGTTCCAAAGCCCAGATGTTGCCTTTCAGAAACCAGTGAAAATTGCTGCCTCTGAAAATTACTCTGAAATACAAATAGAGTAAAACAAAATTGTTTAAGTAAAATAATTTTACCAGATATTCTGATATTCTGAAAGAGAAAATGAACTTTTTTCAAGTGTTCAGGCAGTTTTGCACTCGTATCTCCTACTTCAGATTATTCAGTCATGCCATCTCTGTTCAGCTGATGACTGCATGAGAGATAAAACAGGAACAGTTTATGATGTGAGGGCTCCTGCCTCACTCACTGTGCATATTGTACTGTGAAGTCTTCTTCAGTTGTCTAATGACACCTGTACTATTTTCAGTACAAGTTTTTATCCACAAAAACGTAAGAATTGAAAGTCTACATTAAGAAAGGTGTGGAGCAATCACCCACCATACACGTGTCCCTTCACTCGCAGTAGTGTTGTACAAGACCCTTTCACGTCTTTAACTTTCTGATTCCTGCACATTCATCTTCAGTTTACACTTTCCGAACTGCTGCTTGCACACACTAACATGCTTCCTCATGCAGGCAAGTGGACTGACTTCCAACAGTCTAAAAGACAATTTTTTTATCTGATTCTAAGAAATACCTGTCAAATTGCAACAGAAAAAACAATCATAACCAGCTGATAATTATCCAGCTTAACAAACAATAACCCTAGATGCTGCTGGATCCATTGCATAAGAAAAATACAGCTATTAATCATATAACACATGTATATCCTTGCACAAATTCATATTAGCATGCAATGTAAAAACAAATACATAAATAGGAAAATGAGAGACGATTCTAAACAGACAACATACCTTTAGAGCCATAAGGAGTCTCAAACTTTACTTTAGAAAGGCTGCGGTGGCAGGCACAGAAACACCATTGAAAAAAAGAGATGCCTACTTTTAAAAGTACTAGTTTTGGGAATTGGGGTAGAAAGGAGAAAAACCCTGAAACAAGTATCTTTCCCTTCATGGAAACTCAGAGGAGGACTGCCATTCACCCTTCCATAGGTGCTTTGTCTACCTTCATCTCTGTTGTTCAACAGCAATCCCATCCAGCTCCACAAAGACCCAGCTGTATAAACCAATGCTGTCAAAGAACACAGTTAAGGGATGGATAAAACAGGGAGGGGTGTCTAACATGCTGACCACTGACTGAGCTTGCAAGGATAAAGAAGCCTTGATGGAGAGAAGTAATCATCCATTGTGTTTGTTTATTTTACCTCCTCCACCACATACTGGAACCCTTTTTGTTTTTTCCATTACCAAAACCATCCCCCACTGAGAGGCCTTTGTGATCTAAAAGGGGCAGAGCCCCTCTTTCTTAACACTGGCAAGTTTATGTAGGAAGATTCATTCAAACACATCTTCAAATAAACATTTGACTCTTCCCCTACATCACACTGTCCACACACTGCCTTCAAACACACTTAAAAATCACCATTAAAATGCTCTTGCCTAGAACTGTTTTTACTGAGATGTATTAAAACAATTTAAGAGTCTACAGCACATATTGCCATGGAAGTCCAACTTCAGATGAGAGCTACAGTCTTCCGAAAAAAATAAATACACATTACAGTAAAGTAAACCTGGCTGCTATAGCTGTAACAAGTGGTATAATAGCTTTCTTGAAAAGACTTCTTCCATTAAGAACCTTCTCCCTCCTGGGGATACACCTAATTATATTATAAGTGAATCTGAATCCAGATGTTCAGATCTAAAACGTATGTCATGAGTATTACAAGGAAAGTGACTGTGGCATTCAAAGGGCACCACTGGCCCTGAAGACAGTGAGCACCTTTGGATTCCTTCAGGCATAAGAGGCACAGGTGCAGAGCATCTTAGAAAATTAACTTATCTCTTAAATAAAAATGAACAACCAAACTTCCTTACTTCCCACTTCTTTTTTTTTTTTTTTTCTTCTATGCTCCCCACACATATGCCACTTTTTTGTTTTTCCAACTACATAGATTTGGCACTGAGAACAATTCAAACACGAATCCCTAGAAAAAGATAGCCAGGGGAACAGAAAGCCTTCTGATGTATCTGAAGGCAATACTAGAATGAACATTTCTTTATTGGAAGAGGATGCCCAGACACTCCATGTCAATAATCGATTAGGAATAACTACAGTCACAATGAACTGGAACAGTGAGAAAAATCATGGATTTATTTGTACCATACATTAACAAACACCTCCATATCACAAGGCTGATGGTAAGTTATGTCTTCAAAGTTAACAGCCTGAACTGAATACAAAACACAACAAGAAAGGTCCACTGTCCTTTTTTTTATTTGAAAAAGATAGTAAATACCTTTTGAATTGGGTAAGTAGTCACCTGGCATGCTCTAGAGTTTTTTGAATGAGAGCTAGGATAAAGGTTTGGTTGAGTGAAATACATCATAGAAATTTATTTCTGAAATGTAACAATGGCCTTTGGCATTGATGACTGCCAAAGAAGCACAAACACTGAAACTATGACCAGGCAGTTTACTGAATACCCTCTCTGCCTCAGGTTGGGCTCTGAAACCAAGACCTAACATTGAGAATTCACAAGATGGCAACTTCCCATGTGATCCCACATAATTTACTGAATCTTTCTGGCTCCCAGTTTTCCTATTTCTACATAAGAGATAAGAGTGTTTAACTGCCTTTATAAAACGCTCCGCAAGCTGTGATTTTCCTTTCTTAAAGAAAACATTCTACTGATAGTGACTGTTTCCCCTACTTACTTGTATTATTAATTTACTCAATAGCTTTGTGCATACTGACACATAAGTGAGGAGGAAAATTAAGTTCCTATTGAGCTACTGCATTTTGAAACTGCAAATCTAAGTTTCACAGAATCACAGAATATGTTGAGTTGGAAGAGACCCACAGGGATCATCAAGTCCAACTTCTAAGTAAAGTTTCTACAAATAGTCCTGCCAACAGATCCTAATAATGGGGGGATTTTTACCTAATGACTGTATTTATGTAAAAATCTATTAAACTCTTTTCTAGGCAGTGATACTTAAAAAAAAAACAAAAAACCACCAACCAAACAAACAAAAAACCTCCAAACAAACAAAAACCACAACAACAATAACAAAAAACCCAAAGAAACAAAAAGCCCCAACAAACAAACCCAACAAAAAAACCCCTAAGCAAACAAAAAACCCTAAAAAGCAGCATTTAGCCCAAGAATGCCACTTAATCCTTTTCAGTACTGCCCAGTTTCACTGGATCCTCCTCTCTGTCCTTCACACAAGAAGAAAACTCACCCGTTGCCAGACAATACTGTGGTAATTTACAATTACCGAGTGCTTTTTACTAACGAAAACCCTACTTTAAAGGAATCTCACATACTCTCATCACAAAGTACTCATGGCAACCACCATTTCAGATGAACCACGACCGACACCACTTTGGGTCTTGTTTACCCCCAGTACTGCCTTCTGAGTGGCAGCCCAAGGTTTAACCCACCTTTTCACAGCACATCAGCCCCAAATTCAGACAGCGAGTCACATGCTCTGATTTCCAGTTCCTTCTATTATGCAGTAGCTCTGGTGATAATTACCCAGTACAATGAAAGTGAGGGATACTGCATTCATCGAGCACACTATGAAGATAGTAATGGGAAGTTTAAACCAGACTCCTTTCCAATCTCTGCCCTGGATAAACCAGTTATAAAGATACAGTAAAAAGATGGAACTCCCCAGAAAAGGTACTTTTTTTTATTACTGCAACTTTCATCTAGACACTCATCCCCTCATTTCAAAACAAGCAAATATCCTGTTCAGTTTTCCTCTTTTTTAAATGGCTCACACAAGTGTACCAGATTTTAAGCTTTAAATATGTCAACCATAAAAGAAAGTCTCAAAAATACAGAACTGATGCTAGGGGAACATTCTTATCCAACAGCATACTTCTGGTTCCACTGATCTACTCAAGCCATGACCAAGCATACAGCTGGGATTCCTAGGTGGCATTTTCAGGAGTCTGCAAAACCTCTCCTTGTAGAAAAGCTCATCAGCTGTACAAAGGTTTTTACTTTTCCCTTGTATTTTCTCTCACTCTCCATCTCCATCTTTGCTTTAGAGGGGGAAGATCAGGAAGTGCAGCTCCTACCAGGCCTTTATACCCCTATCACCCTTTTCTCTCTGCTTCTTCCCTACCACATCATGGATATAAAGCACAAGGTTTAAATTAAATTTTAAGTTAAAGTGCCAAAACCATGGAGTTTTTCTTGTTGTTAAGAGACAAATGTAATTAAAATATTAAGATACCTTTACACCTCTAAAATCTGAGAAGGAACCCATCAATGCCTCTAAGCACCTACAGAACTCCCCAAACCTCATTCTACTTCTCTTCTTTCTTTTACACAATTTACTAGAGAGCATTCTATACTTGCACTACTCTTTTCATCCTTAAAAGCACTTACAAAATACTAATTACTCTTCCCATATCCCTTCTGTGAAGTAAATAAGGACTATTATCCTCTCTGAAGTAAATACGGATTACTAACTCCTTTTTACAGTCTCAGGAAACACAGAAGAGGATTTTAAGTGGTCTGCACACCACAACGTAAAGAGACTATATTGAAGCATGGATTAAGATATAGTTCTCCACTCTGTGCTCAGACTAGGACTGTCTAAATCTTACCCTTCTATTTGCAAATGATACTCT
The DNA here is from genome assembly GCA_013400415.1 of Scytalopus superciliaris. Taxonomy (NCBI): domain Eukaryota; kingdom Metazoa; phylum Chordata; class Aves; order Passeriformes; family Rhinocryptidae; genus Scytalopus; species Scytalopus superciliaris. Next base: position 559,942 of record VXBX01002769.1, read on the forward strand.
TAGCCCAATTGTTTCTATCTTCTGGCTCATGATCAAATATTTAATGTATGCCATAAAATGAAAATATGAACTCTACAGCAGTGCCTCCTATTTGTCATGCCCCATTACTTAGACTGGATGGTAACATGTGCCCACATGACAGTTTTCAATTTTATTATAGTCTCTATTTGCTCACTCACTTAAGATGTTTAAAGAAGAGTTGTATGGATTATCAGACAGCCTGAAAAGTTCAGTTCAGAGCTCTTCAAACACATTCATTTTCATCTTATTAGCACAAGTAAAGTGAAAGCCTTAGGCAGGTAATTTACCATCTAGTTTATCCAAAGGGACTTCTAAAGGAAAAGTCAACCTTTGTAAATTGTTTGTGATAATCTCCAAATTGATCATTAATTATCAGCTGCTACTAAGCGTTTCTTCCATCAGCAGCACTGTGAAAATAATGCATTTCTCAGAAAATCTACCATTGTTGTTATTGCCACCTGTGTAATCAGCCATTATTAAACCCAGCAAAGTTACATGGCAGGGAGCAGCCTCGCTAAGTGAATCCTGTCCAGCAACTCCATTTTCTAGGCAGTTTAAAAATTAGTTATCCACCAACAGCAAGGCATTCCTTATTAATGCTATATTTTACATTCTATACCTTCCCACATATAGTAGCAGCTACAATTAATTTAGACCCATTCAACTGTGTTTAATAAAGCACACACTGCTTCGTATTGCCAAACTCAAGCTGACATGCACAAACTTCTTTTTCCCCTTTGCAGTTTTCTGATGTTCTTCTACGGGAAGTCAATGCTTACAAATCTAACAGCAAAAATTTAAAAAGATAGTTCCACATTTTGTTTGTGGAACAAAAATTCCTCATGAAGAGACAGCTGCAAGTCTTTGCCACCCTTAGGTCCACATCACACCAGAGTAGGATCTTACTGTACAAGAGCCTGCTTCTCAAAATCCAGTTCAGCCTTAATGCAAAAAAATTCTGATGACTGTTTTCCAGGACTGCAGGGTACGATACACTACACACCAGTTTCAGAATTTTGGGTAATACTATGACCAGTGTACAACATGTGACATTCTCACAGTTCCCACTTTAACTCCACTGAACTTAATGGATAGTTGTCATGCACCTTGCACCTTCAGTGGGACCAAACAAATCTGACAAATTGTATTTTAAAAAACAACCACGATATCCAAACACCACAGCAATAAACTGCTAGCCTGACAACCATTTAATCACATATTGTCATGCCCATCAGAGTTATAGGAACCAAAGAATTAAGAGAGGAAGACACACACAGGTAATGGAATTTTTCAAGAATGTAGTATCCCAAAACACGTAACTGTCTTGTTTTGAATTTTATTTTTTTTTAGTTGTCCACAGCTAAAAAAAATCTGAAACAGGTGAAATGCCACCACCATGGCTTGTAGATATAACACAGCAGCAGCTGAAGCCTTTTACACTTGAGAATGGCACTCCCAGAAGCACTGATCTGTATTCCTCTGTTTTTGAAAATTGAAATGCAGGCTAATTCTACATATATGCAACCACATAATCTTGAACATACACACACGGAGTAGAAGAGTTTTGTTCACATTTAAGAGGACTGGCTGTTTACTGGGTTCATGACCCAGCTCCATCAGCAGCAACTCCACACCAAGTCCTAATGATTCCAAAAGCAACGGGATTAGTGTCATAAAGATGGAAAAAGGCAACAGCACCACAGCTGGAAGAAGAATCATCCCTCAAAGACAGTTTTGTACAGGTTCTCTCAAATTCATATAATTTAGACTTACAGTTGTAGCACAAGATCTTTTAAATAATGTATATGAAATTTCTAGTTCAAAGGGCAGTAGGCCTGAACTGGAATAGTCTCTTACAGACAGATCAGATACAAATCTACTAAAAAAGAAGGGAATAGACTTGTATATTCTTCAGTGAGATGGTGCCAATGAACAGGCCACTGCTTTTGTGGGAGCCTGGGCCATAAATACTGCTATCTTCAGCAAGGAAAGCAAAGGGATCCATCTGAACTATTTCTGGGTAATGTCAAATGGCACCTCCTCACTAAACAGTCCTGAGCACTGGATGTACTGAAAGTCATGTACATCTTTTTGGTTGTTTCATTTTCTGATTCAAGGCCTCTTCACTAGTACTATTACTTTCCTAAGTACTGCAGAACCAATTACTCCACAGGCCACCAAACAGCATTTTCTTCTAGTCACATACCATGGAATAAAATACTAATTGCAGCAACAAATTTAACCTCCCCAGAATTTGCATAACTTACTTCCAGGATTCATCCAGACTACTGGAGGCACAAAATAAACATTTTGCAGAAAGGCAGGTATCTTGAGGAGAATTTAATCCGCAGAATTTGAATGCTGGTCACCAGCCAAGAGCATTAGAGAACTCAGCCTGACTGTCTGATCCTGAGCTAAACTTGTAGGACTGAAAATTAAAAAAATGCACTCAGAAGTGTAAGCAAAACACAATTTAGGGGGAGAAAATACATCCTGTGATGTCATTTATAGCTAGTTCTTCTCAGGAGAACTACATGAAGACTCTGAATGCATGCTTAATATCAGAAGTAAGATTTATCATCACTAAACAATTTAATAATCCAGTTACATGAGCAGTAACAATTCCTGGGCTGGTAATGAACAATATGATATCAAAGTTGTCATCTCTTAGAGTCTTGGTTGATTTTCTGTACATGAGAAGTCCTGATTAATTCAATTGTGTCCTCAGTGTGTTTAGTGCCTGTGTAGATACAGGAGAGAGTCTTGCAAAGGTCTCTCTGAGGATTGAGAGAGCTTTGAAATTCTAACTTGGGCGACGTTATATGAAATAGAATCCAGCTTACTTGCCAGGAAGCAATAAAAGCGAACTCAGTGAGCCTGCTCATGTGAATACATCTTAGCAGAATCAGGGCCCGCTCGAGCCACAAGGGAGGATAAACTTAAATAAAGCATTTCAGTATAACCATTCTTTCAGCAGTCTTTAGTCTGTATTAGTAGCTAACATCTGAGGAAAGGAAAGGTTTGCTGCTTGGCAATAGTGTGGTGTTAATGTAACACAATCTGTTAAATGAAAAAGCAAAATTAATTCCAATTTGGTGTCTTCACAATTCACACTCCAGAGACTCTCATGGACTGAATGAAAGACAAGAAGAGGAAGGGAAAACTCAGTCATTTTTTTAAAAATTAATTTTGCATTTCACAAAGTTAAGTCAAGAGGCAATCTGAGGGAAAAATAAGTAAGGTGTCTTATTTATGTAGGTATCTCTCAACATTTGGCTAAGACAGCATAAGAAATGTCTGCCTCTGTCCATCTTTCTCTGCCTACTCCCTCTCTTTCCCTTGTCTTCTCCACAATGCAAATGTTGAGCTTTACTTCATCCTCACAGCAAGGAATGGATTAGGCAGAATTACTTACTGCTATGCCAATTAGGGAGGAATTAATTACAACTTTGCCTCCTGTCCCTCTAAGGTTGCAAGTTTGCCTACCAAGCCCAGACTGAATGGAGCGAGGTGGAGAGCTGCAGGCACTCAGGAGGATGCAAGTACCAAGTTTTCCTTCTGCTCCATTCAAACCTCTCGCTGCAGTGGGGTGACAACCTAAGTTCTTCTCTCCAGGCAAAAGCACTGCACAACTGAGCCATTGTACTCCTTGGTACTTCAATTCCCAGGATTGTAAAGGGGGACAGTAATAATACCTATTTGTCAATGGCATTGTGCAAGTTAATCCCTTAATATTTGTAAAGCACCTTTAGTTTGAAGTGCACAGGGCACAATAGAAGTACAAAGCATTATTATCACTGTAATAAATTAAACTGTTCCTAGTGAAGTCTCTCTGGATCTTTGCTCGGGGTGTCTTTGGCTTCTGGAGTTACATGCATACACTGTCCAAACCAAAAAACTGGAAAGCTACACAAGACTTTTTAATTCAGCAACCATTTTTTCCTTATTTATTTTTTTCTGAAGAAATACTTTGCCATACCACCCACCACCCACATTTACTTCCAGGCTAACTACACTTTGAAAGACAACCAGCATAAAGATGATTATAGCTTATTGAGTCAAGGGAAGGCCTAGTCAAATAAACAGGGTAACTTCCCTTGGTCCGTCTCTCACTTTTTTCCACTGGATGTTGAATCCCAAAACCCATACAGCCATCCACCTTTAAAAGACTAAAACAATCTATGTTTCCCTTTTTTCCTCTCTTTTTTTGCCACCCCTATACACTTCCAGCTGCACCCTCCACAACCAATATAATGCCAAGTAAACCTCCTGTTCAAGCTGGTTACAGAATAAAATGAAGACAGTCCGAATAACCCACCATCACTACTTAAAAAACCCCAAAATAACTGAAAATATATCATTCAAGAACAAGAACAAAGTGCCCAATATCAGGCCATCATCCATTTACAATGCAAAAAGTACAACAAAAGGCAGCTAGCTGTATCTCTCATACAAGTTTACCTATGCAACCAGTCCCGTCCCATTCCATCCCCTCCCTTCTCTCCCACACCATTCCTTCTCTCACTCCCTTTTTCACCCCACAAGATGTGGACGTTCTGCAGACAACTGTTTCATAGTCCAAGGCCAGGTTGGATAGAGCCCTGAGCAACTGGATCTAGCGGGTGGCATAACTGCCCATGGCAGGGGAGTTGGAATTAGATGACCTTTAAGGTCCCTTCCCACCCAAACCATTCTATAATAGTGAGGTTATATGATCTCAAAATAGTTAAAAGCTCCTTTTGACTTTAGCATGTCCTGAAGCACATAAGAAAGATGCCTAATCCTGCAAAGACATCAACATTTCCAGCTGCCACTGACTGCAACAAACTCTGGGCATTCCATTTTGAGCTCTACAATATCAGGACACTAAATTACTACTACCCCTTTATTTATTAATCTGTGGTGATTTCTGACAAACCCATGCCTTGTAAGTCTAACTGTCCTGCTTTGTTAGTCTGGTATTACCCATCACATTATAAAAGGACATTCCTGTACAAACAGAACGTGACCCCAAACATCACTTTCTTCACAGAATAAATGTAATGCTGCACATTTGATCAAATCACGACACAAAGCAGAAAAAGAGGCACCCAGAAAAAGTACCCCACTGACTTGATTACAGCACAGAGGTTTTTGATGTAATTGTTCTGAGATTGTGTTCTTCTTGTAGTCTAGCTTTTTTAATACACCAGAGCCAGTATTTACCTAAAGCAAAATATTTTAGCTCAGTTCTTTGCCATTATTTATTCTAGTCCATTTGTCACATCTATATAGCTTGTATCATTATTGACACAGCTATATGAGTAATAACACGTATCATGCCTCTTTCTGTACACAACTCATATAAAGAAGAATAGGATAGTTCAGCCAAATGACTAATTATTAAGGGTATTTTTTTCAAAAACCAGAAATCAACTGCACATCATAGTCACTGACTCTGCTGCAGATCCTGCTCTGCTAGCAGACATCATTAACAAAAGGCTTTAAGAAAATATTGCAGAAGTTTCAGCTCATAGAAGATAAATATATTAGTCTTTTGCAATGCGTGCTAAAAAGATGAGAAACATCACAGGAAAAAAAGATGAAGCAAACAACACAGCTGGTTTGCTGGTACAGTGACATACTGTTCTAATGCACCTCTTTAGGGACTTGTTTCTCATACAGTCTGATAAAACTTATCACTGGTGCTCTCTTGCAACCCACTCCTACAAAACATTTAGAGGTTCTGGCATGGTTATCTGAACACGATGGAAGACACTAAATACAGATTAAGCAGAGTTTAAGAACCAAGAGACCTATGCAGGTAGCAGGCACACAAAATTGTCAAATGAGGGTAACAAACAGTTTTATACACCTAGAGCTTTGAAACGTCATGGCCATAATGTGTTCCTTTAATTCTACTCCCTTATTAAACTAAAAAAACCCTGAACATAAAAGACACAAGCTTTCAGACTTAGTAATGCCCATTAATTCAAATCAAGTAAGAAAACAAAAATAATGTTGTGTAAACAAAGAGGCAATCACAAGTTCAAAAATTAATTTCAAACCTCTCAGTCAGCACAGCTGGGAAACCCAGGAGCTAAGCCTGTCCAGTTGGAGTGTGTAAAGGGGACAGTATGAATCTCTTTCTGTTTATTTTGTGGAGTGCCTTACCTCAGGACTGTATGTTGAGAGGAATGTGCCTGTAGTCCCCTTGCCTATCAAGCTAATTAGTCAACCTTTAATATCTCTACTGTATAACCTGCAAGGTGTTACCTGTGTCCCACTCCTTACTCCACAACAGCATCCAGCAGCAGTTATCTTCTAGTTAACATTGCCTCTATTTCACAGGACAAAAAGAAAATATACATTCTAATTTGGATTATTAGCCATGTACAATGCATCCTGCTATCAAATGAATGTAACATGTAACAGTGATACGAAAAAAAAAACCCAAAACCAAACCCAGAACAAAAAGAAAAAAAAATAAAATCCCTAAACTATGCTAAAAATCTATTCTTTAATTGATGTCATGTACACCCATTCTGGTTTTGCACAACTGCTTCTCCATTCCCAAAACATGAAATCATTCCAAGGGGACTCCAAGCTATGCTGTATTTTCCATGTTTCACTTCAATAAAATATTACAAATACGTTACCATGTAGCTGGGATTTTTTCTGCAATCATCATAACAAACCAATGTTTTCATAATGTCGCCACAAACCACAGCTATTACCTCATACAAGAGCACAATGTTTTGGCAATGCAGTGCAAATAGTAGGAACAACTTCACCATCATCTTCCAAAATAGTTCTTTGAACACATTTCCCAAAAAACAGTAGCAACGAAAGCCCTGCCACTTCATTCTTTCCCTCCACCCCCCCTTCACTGAATAAGAAGAAAGCACTGAAATAAGCATTTCCCTTTCCTATCTCCATGTTCTTGAGCAGCTCTGGATCACAATCATCCACAGCTAAATCACACTGAAGCCAACAGGAAACATTCCAAAACCTGGAGAAATTACATACGTCATTTAACCTGAACAATCCAGAATAAGATTTAAGAAAAACAGACTGTTTAACATCTGCCTGTCCCACATGTCCTACCCAAGTCATGGGGAGGGCTGGGGCCACGCCTAAATTATACCAAAAACTTTAGTACTCTGTTTTAATGTGAAAATGACACTGACAATTACAGCAAAAAACCCCATGAAGATAAGGTGAAAACTCCTTTGTTAGTGGGCTGGTGTTGTAGCCAGTCCAAAACCTACAGAACTTCAAAGGAGTCAAAGTCACTCAAAGCTGAACAGGGCTGGCCTTTATTTCTGTGTTCAATCTACCATACTCCTTCCCAGACTTTACTCAAAATGGTTTCAAGCAACTTACTGTTAATAAGGATTAAACCTACTTAACTGAAGTATTTCCAGAGATCACATCACTATCAGGCCTGATTAATGGGTCTTGAAGTCTATGGCAGTGAGGCTGTTCTCCTTATATATTCTAAATATGATTATGTATTTGCATTCGGGATTCTTTCTCAGTGAGAACCAGTGCATGCAAAATAAATTCCACAGTCCCGTATCTTGTATACAAAGGGCATCACACATATCCTGCGACTTAAGCTATTCTCCTGAAATTATCTTAGTCTCACACAATCACACTTCAAACACCCCATATCTCCAGTTTGGTTATTCTTCCTTTGAAAAGCTAATAAATGTAATACTTAGATGCAACTGCATTTCATCTAAAAACGATTATCTGCAGTATTTTGTGCCAGGAAAAGCATCAATAGGAATCATTAACAACACTTCCACTTTATTTTCTTCCCGTCTGATGGGCCCAATCCAACACCCAAGTTAAGTCAATGAGAGCCTTACAATTGTTTTCAGTGGGAGCTGGACAGAGCCTTACGATCGTACATGAATGTGGGGCTTGTGCAAGGAGCCCGAATGACAAGCACAGCCTCTGTTTATTCACACAACGATACTGCAAAGAGAGAGGAAGAACAAACTTCCCGTGATGTTCCCACTACCCAGGGCTGCTGAAGAGCCAGTAATAAAAGCTTTGGAGGTGGGGGCAAACACTGCTCTCTGGACTTCCTTGTCCTCTTTTCTAAGACTACCCATAAGAGCCTCCAACTAATTTGCTGAAAATTGGACTGACACATGCACTTGGGGTCTGGTGAGACGAAACTTTGACCTATTACTCTCTGAAAGTGCTTTTAAAAAGTAAAAAACACAATACAAGACCCACCCTTGGTGCTACACGTATCCTCCTACTCAACAGGGCTATTTTTATCTCAAAGAAAAACCAAGTCATCTGCACAACAGTTCAAAATTACAACGCATATGTATTACTTTATTGAACTCCACCTGATAAAGGGGTCTAAAAATGTCAAACAACTTATTTCTGGCACTCACTTTGATGTTTCATACAGATAAAAATAAGGAGAGAGAAAAGCTCCAACTTTCCCCCCAAATACCCCTGGAAGTGGTATGTTTCCAAACAGATTAGATGCACGAGCCAAACTAATAAAAACACTTAATGGCTCCAAAATTCTAAAAAGACACACAAGTATTTTGTACTAGCTGGCTCACACACAATTCTTTCACAAACAATTTATTTCTTTACAAAAATCATGTGTTCTTCCTACACACACATTCATCTTTATCTCCTGCTTTCAGCGTTAAATATAACATCAGAATATTTGAAAATACAGATGTTATGTGGCCTTTGAAAGGTAGGAACCAACTTTGTTCTGGAGACTTTCAAACCTATATCTCTCTAGGGCTTCCTGGAAGGCACAAGCAGCATCTAATGTTGCAAGGGATTTCTAAAGTCCTTCACTGACATGCACCTGACCTAGCTTTCCCTTGCATGCTGGAACTAGATAATCAAAGAAACTGGCAGCCTGATATTCCATGGCTGGTTGGTACCTGCATATTGTGAACCTCATTTTACTTGGCATTACACAACAATAGGCCACAAAGAGAGTCAAAGTCAAACCCTTGAACCTGGTCATTCACACGCAGCTTTAACGTAAATGCAACCATAACCTGATGGTAACACTGAACGGGATGAAAAGCACACACCTACGAAGTTCATCCTCCACTGAAAACCATCCTCTCTCCATCTCAAGCTTGTCAGAAGTCAGACGTCTGAACTCTATGAGAAAGGTAGTTTCTTTAAAGCCAACACAAAGAGACCAGAAAGAGACAAAACTATAATTTTAGTAGTGGAAAGAGAAGAAAGAAGAAAAGAGAAAGAGAAGAAAAAGAAGGGAGAGGGAAAATCTATTTGTTCAGCTCTTATTTGCAGCATGAGGGAACAGCCTTAACAGTGTAAATCAAATTAAACAGTTCAGGGACCTGGCTTGAAAGCTGCCATTTTAATAACAAGGGGGACAATTGGCAGGTTGTTTAAAACTGTAGCGGCATTCTTGTACCCTTTGCCTCCTCCTTCTCCCAAACTTCCCTCCCACACCACCAACTGCCATCTCAAATCTACCTTGCCATGCACTCACTACGGAACTCCCTTCCAACCACAGCGGATTGGAAGAATCTACAGAAAATGAACTGACAATAAATATGACTGTATTACCCAAAGGGAGGAGGGGAAGCAAAGAAAATGACCGAATTGTTGATACTGGTCAAGGAGACTTTCCCCACTAAAATTTCCAGGAATATGAGGGCTGAACAGCAAAGGTCTCATTATGAATCCACACGTTTTTTACAGAATTCCTTCTCACCCATCCCTGAATACAGGAGCTCATTCTTGTGCAATCATTAATGCTCAACAGCAGATAGGCTGCTATTTCCCACTCCTGAAGAAACCCATTTTATGGCATGCAACATGAAGAACTGCTTCATTAATGAGTTGGTTAAGTAACTCCAATAGAGGTGCTATAGGGAGGCATGGTGACACAGTGGCAGGAGAACTGGCTTTCCTTCCATCTGGATCATCATTTAAAGGGCCTCAGAATTTCCTTAAGCTTAACAGGTTTATTGTTTTAATCCCTACCTGTGAGAGTTATGGGGCTCCTCATAAAAATGTGGAAAGCAAGCCTGACTGCTTGTAGGGAGAACATGAAAGGAAAAGAGCTAAGGAAGAGACAGGATGGGAATAAAACAGAGGGCTGCAAGTCTATTCCCTCACTAGGGCTATAACATTAATATTATTAATCCTTATTCCACATGTAATTTTTAGAAAAGTTGGATATTCTCTGTCCGTACATCGTGATTCAACTAAAACTATGCCAAAGTTTTTAAGTTTCCAATATTATCGCCATTTTTATCCACAGAAATCCAACTTCATCTGTCTTTCAGCATCTCAGACCTTCTCCACAAAAAGCCTGACTCAGGCTAATAAAATGTAATAGTTAAAAGCAGCACTTTCCCAAGACCATAACACAGGGAAAATGAAATTTTTATAAAATGAGAACGCAAATACCAATCGGTCCTTTCATTCACCCTCCTGAGACATCAGAAGCAAACAATCCAGCCCTACTTATAAATCAGAAGTACATTTATTGAGGAAAGCATCCAGCAACATTATGATCTGACATAAGCAGCTCTCTAGTCACAGCAGCAAGGAACCTTTAGCCCTGTCCAAAGGTGTTAACAATGCAGTACTAATGTGACACGGCACTAAATGGATGGCCAAACACAGAGGCTTTGTTAAACGCAGGAGGTTGCATTTTTACCATCTTTTTCCAAATGTGCACCTAAGGGAAAATACTATCGAGTCCTTGCAAAGAAGAAAAGGAAAGAAGAAACTATTTTGTCCTGCATATTTTAAGGATAAATCTAACAAAAGCAAAGGAATAACACCTAAATTGCTAACAAAGAGCGAAAGCTCCACAGATTTCTGATTTTTTTGTATGGTGCATTTTCCTCTGCTTAACTTAATGGTAAAATACGAACAGGTCAGAGTACCAAATCACTACATAGACAAATCTAACTTTCCAATTTTAAGTATATATATTTAATGAATTGACTTTTACCAAAGATTTTAGTTAGTCTCACTCATTTTAAACAGTTGAATTGTGTCAAAATGATTGTATTATATGCCTGTAAATTATGCTATCAACTTCACTTTCCACCACTGAACCACTAAAAGAAATCTGTGGTCCTGATTTAAAGCTGTAAATTCAGATCAAATGGGAAAGTGTTAAATTCAGAAGGGCTTTTGGTCCATTAACTTCCATGCTGATTTGACACGCTCTGCAGTGCTTGGGCAACAGACTCTGCTATACAACGTATTCCTAAGCAAACAGTGCTTTGTGTCATAAACCATCTGGGGTGTCAGTTCCAAGGGCCACTCATCTAAAATCCTCTGATACACTTGGAAATGCTGAGGTGAAGAACAGAAACTTTTCTTCACTTACAAAATCCCTTTTGCAAGGATAAGGGAGATGCTGCCGTTGGAGAAATGATGGAAGGCACAGAATTTTGGCTAAAGCAGTTGTTTTCATTATTCCACTGGAAGAAAACCATTGGCTACACAAGCTTTCTAAAACACTGGGATTTTTCTAAGGTACCAATAAAAGTGATACCATTCATAATCTGGACAGTGCTCCCTTTCATATCAGAGCCTATAGTTGCAAAGCTAAGTGCCAAGCAGATGGTTGAAATCTGTTTTGTATAAAAAGTGTGTGCGCACACGCGGTTTTTTTAGATGGAGTTCTTTGTATTCATATTCAGGCCTAGGTTCTAGCCATCAAAACACTGGCACTGAAGCAATCATTAGCTGCATTTTAGACAACTGGCAACTAAGGTATTCACAGTTCTCCACAAAATGTTCAGCTAATATCTCCCAGATGTATAATTAAGGCAAAAGATCATCATCTTAAATTGGTATCAGTGCTTTGGATGGCCTTTCAACAGACTGCACATGTATGTAAAAAGCTATTTTATTTATCTTCTTTTTTAAATAATACTCTAACTTCTATTACATTCTAAGTTTTTATAGCTGCTTTTAAAACTACAAGCTTCCACATCAGACTCTACCCAAACAGAAGAAACTCAATTCATCTTGTTTTCATCTTTCTAAGAAATATCAAGCAGGAAAATCTATAGATCATTTTAATAGTAAGACTTTGCCTCTCTTATCTGGTAATAATTTCATTTATTTAAAATGAAAATATAAGATAGGCTAAGCTGCTCTGGAGGAATCAGTTCCAGACAAGGGAAATGAGCTCTCTAAGGATCTGCTGATGAATTCACTGCTGTTATGCTGGACAACCCATGTTAAGACACCTCAGTTGCAGGTACCTCAGTCAACTCATTTGTAAGTAGGATGTTTATTACCACAAACAGCAAAACCAGAAATGCTCACCAGCATGGGGCTCCACAGTCTGCCTGGGGTTCTCATGGAATCTGTGAGCGGGTGACAATAATTTGCCTGGTGATAAATTAACAGAGGTCACACTTTTGACAACTGAGGTTATCAAACAAATGTGTATTTGGAAGAAGGCATTTTTGTGCAGAGGTCTCACTGTAGGCCTTGGTGGCCACAACTGGGAATTACTACCTTAGGAAACACATAGTTTCAAAACGAAGATTGATTTTGTGTACAGTGCCAAGTCTACTCAGGCCCAGATGTGAGCTCTGGCATAATTCAGATACATTTTCATCACCACTGTTCTGATCATTCTAGTTTGCCAAGCATACATGTTGTTTAGGAGATACAGATAGTTAACCTGTATCTAAATTACATCAAGGCAGAACTTCCAAAATCTACAGATTTGAAGCCTGCAGAAATCCCTCCTGATGCTTTAGAAATTCTGGCAGCATTGCAACCAATGGAGTTTGCTGCGGACTAAGGAAAGTCAGGCTTCTGCTCCGTGATCTCCTCATGAGTCACCATTTCATGCCATCGTGGCTTACTGGAGTGGAGAATGTCTGCCTTTTTCACAGAGTTGAGCAGAACATTAATTAATTAGGCCTACATTTTTAGAACCTGACACTGAACTCCAGCGCTACTGAGTCCAAACACTCACAATGAATGGGCACTTTTTTAAAGGATGTCCTGACTAGCCCTACCACAAATAGGTCTTTGTGAACACACTGCTGAGTAACTACTACTGAAACACTATGCATTATCTGGAAAGTAGTGTCTCTCTTAAACGACTTATCAATGAAAATAACTTAATAGATCAGTCATGATATTCACAGACTACAGAGATCAAATCCACCCAGGACTCCTTCAGTTTATACCCATTTTCTCAACAGTGGGATGCAACACATAGCCCAGACCTAAACCCACCTGCAGACCCCAGCATTTCAGCTCTACTCTTACTGAGCATACAGTTGGAAACAAGAAAAAAAACCTGTTAAAACAGATTAGAAGAACTTTTAACATGAATAAGACAATAATTGCTCCCTTTTAATAAGGCTGTATCATTTCCTTCGCTTTGGATCTCTGTCATATTTAAAAAACAGATGTCAAATGTGCGGGTAAGAATAACAATACATTTTGTGTTCTGCAGTGTGGTTTTTGCTTTTAAGCTCACTGGTTTGCTCACTGTGGCTGCCTACATTGCCGCTTGCAGTAGAGTCTGTTCCTCACATTAATACGCTCCATGTGAAGAATTTTTTCCTGGACTCCCCTCGTGCCTGGTCCTTAGGTTATAAAACATGTGACAGCTCTCATACATAGAGCTAAGGATGTTAACTGTTCTCCAGGACAAAAGTTAGGGTAGCACACACTGTCTTCTCAATTTACTGCTTAAACATGGAGGGTGCTGCGACCTAACTCCAGTTATCCAAACTTGCCTCCAGGTAGAGAGTTTAGAAGCATATCCAGATAATTGAAGGGTCTACAGACAGTATTCCCTCCCAGCCTTCAATGATGTGACTGTGGCTGCAAATATTTCTTTACTTTATTAATTCTATTCCACAGTCCCTATTTTACATATTTAAGTAATTTCAATACTGTAGTTCATCTTGCTAGAATGAGACCTTTAGAAATCGTAATTGGACAGAGAGAAGTCTATAATTTGCAGTTCTTAGGATCTCAAGAAGGAAAAGGAGGGTGTCTTGAGGTTAAAAAACAGAAGTAGCAGTCAGTATCTCTACTTTTTATACCCACACAAGCAGAAGATTTTATGACACCATTCCTCAGCTTTCTCATCTATAGGTTGAGGCTAATCTTGCTTCTCAATCTAAAGAGCACAGAAATCTTCATGATTTGTATATCAATGCTTTCCAAATGCTCTGAATTCCTAATCAAAAGACTTTATAGGAAGTATGAATCCATTATTAATAATATCAGTACTTCTAACAATAAAGTAACTTCTACACACATGCATGTAGAAAAAAATACAGAGAGAATGCACATGTACATACATTGCATAATTTAAAAAATGTTAAGCATGGCTTCAGGACTGAAATCTCATTCATGAACCATGCTAGGGATCTCTTACCTACTCTCCGTTTCTGAATTTTCCCCATACAAAGACACATTGATATTACTCTAAGCTCTAAGCACAAAGGCTGCTCTGTGGAATGGAAAGAAACCTTCTTTTTTTGTGTTTGTACAGTGACAAGCATAATGGGGTCCTGATTCAGGATGCTTGCACTCTACAAAAACACACTAAATCAATGACACTAATACACATGCAGATTATCTATAAAAAAGATGCATGGAATACTTGAGAATGGCACAGTACTTTTCCCATACTTTGCCTGGTATTTCATGCAAGCATCACAGCCTAACGTGGGTTCCCGAGTCACGTAATTAATTTCAGAGTTTAGGCAAGAATGGCAAAAGTGAGCAAAACTTACAAAACTTTGGGAAAGGTTGAGAACGTTCCACTCAGAAGTTCTGCCAAATTCTAATCTCAGCTGCAAAACCAGAATCAACTTGATGTTCATATCGTTTTGACAAAGATGAGAATCAGTAGCCTTCTTTACAACACACCATAAATATCTACTTAAGTGTCCAAAACCCATGAGCAAAAGACAAATCAAAGGCTTAACCTAAGCGAGAGATGTATTCTCTATGTCCCTGTAATTTTCAAACTCAAAAGCCTGGATATTTTTAACAGACATGGAAAAAAGAACTATTTGGCTTTACTCAGCAACTGCAGAAGGAAACTGTATCAAAAGAATAATGTTGCATGTTCTGTTTTCACTTGATTTCATTTCGCCTTTCAGTTCTATTTCAGTTATGTTTCATTTAGCCTATTTTTCTTTTTTTTAAATAATCATCATGTTTTGGTGATTCACATTTCACACCAGCACAGGAACAAGTCATGTAAATACAACACAACAAAATGACCCAGTTTGTTAATAGACATGCCAAACGGGTAAGAACATCCTTCCCTCCGCCCTTACCAACCATCACCTTCCCACACAACTCATTTCTATCCAAAAAAGCCTCTGCCCCAGTGAGGCCATAGCATCGTAATTTAGGGATAAAACCCTATGAATAGAAATTTGACTAAACCTTTGGAGCAAATGTTTTCAGTCTTGTTTTACAAAGTGAATGTAATGAGGACGCTATGGGAATTTATCTGACAACAGAAGACTTCTCCACAGCCGAACACAGCACGGGCTGAACTACAGCTCCCCTCCCGCATAAAGCTCTGCTGAAGTGCTCCAACCCTAACTCAGGCAGGTCACTCGTAAAGGTGAGAGGACACCAGGAACTTCACGCCCTTCATTAAGCATTCTCTCTCTTAAAACAAGGAATACCTCCAAATTATAAAAATCATGTGCAGAGATGCACTTTGGTCTTTCAGACTGATGAACTTTAGCTCCATCATACTCTACTAAGGTGCAATTACTTCACAGTTCAAAACAAACTGAAGGTAGTGCAACTTAATGCAACCCAGCAAAGGGACACACCAAATCACAGTGAACAAACACAAATGTGTCTGTGCACAGGGGTACACACACCCTTGAGAGAGTGTGTTAGGCTTTACTGTTTCAAATGACAGAAAAATGTCTGGTGAAATCTTTTCATGTGTCTGTGGTAAAAACAAATAACATTTTAAAACGTTCTGAGCCATTACATTTTCCATACTCTTGGTCTTCTGCTACATATTGAATTGGCAATGGCAAATAACTCCGGCTCACTGTCAGACACATTATCTTTGGCCATGCCCAACCTGCGAGATGAATCTATGCAACTTGAGGCATTTTTTTCATTCCCACATTCTTAAAACAACAAAGCCCAGCACCAAAGAAACCAAGAGGAACTAGATTCCTAGGTCTTTTCTTTCTAGAACTACAAAGGTCCACAAAGAACATGTAGATAATGCCTTTAACTGTACAAAAATAGCATATGCCTCCCCCTGAGTTCCTCACCACTAAACATAACTCTGATTATTCACACAAGAAAATTAAAATTTCTATCAACTCTGCTTATATTTTTGCCCCCAAAAGTAAAAGAATTATATTAAGATTAGTAAGACACAAACAAATGTGTAGTAATGAGACTATAATACAACCACAAAGAAAAATTAGCACTAAGGCAACATTTTATGGAACGTTCAGATCAAATAGCACTCAGACACCCACATCCAAGGAAAAAGAACCAAAACAACAAAATTAAGGCAGTCTATACGAACTCAAAAAAACACAACACTAGAACTACATGGCAAAACAAAATAAAATTATTATAGATCTCAAAGAGCAGATGCCAATACGAATTTCAGTATTTGGTCTTTAAAAAAAAAAATGTATAAAAAGGCAATCCGGAATATGAAACATAAATTTTAAAAATAGCAAAATACAAATACAATTGGAGAATTGAGAAGTGTTACCTGATTAATCCCACAATACTTTTAAGGGAAGCAAGGTCAAAGCCATCTCAAACTTTCAAAGCGAGCCCCAAGCTTTTTCTCATTTTCACTTCCACTTTGAATTCCACAAGTCAAAAGTAGTATCATCATGCTGGAATTATTTTTTTTTCCTTAAACAAGGTGACAAAAGGACAAGTTGGAGAAAAGTGCCATGCTAGATCAAAACCAGGGAGTTGGAAAATGTTTGCCAGTTTCTTTCAAAACAAACTAAGAAACAACAGCTCCCCCAACACCATGGGCAGCACCTGAACTTCCTATTAGCGTCAGGTAATTCTAGCAGTTGGAATCCAATGTGTCCTTCTCTTTTCATTTTTAAGAAAAAATAAATTTCACACTTATCCTAAAAAAAGACAGACAGCTTCTCTGAATTACCACTGCACACCTCACAATTTCCATTCACTCACATTCTTTTCAAGTACCATGGCCCCTGCAAGCAGCGCTCACCAAAATTCTTCCCAAACCGTGTCTAGATCTGCTCTCTCCCAACGACTACCGCACACAGAACTTCACGCTGTCACAAGGACATGTGGGCTCAGGAACAACTTTTAGAGACTCTTGGCTTCCCAGGCTGGCATAGGCTGGGCTCGACACGGAGGTGACAAGCAGCGTCCCTCGAGCGGAGGCTGCGTCGCGTTGGGCTCCCCACTGGAGCCTGCTGGCCGCAGGCAGAGCCCAGCCCCGGCCCCAGGTGAGCCACAAGCCACTTGGACCAAGCCAGCCCCTTGTAGGGTGTGGGAGAGGTGGGACAAAGGTGTGGCAGGCAGCCCAGCACCAGAACCCTAGGCAAAGGCATGGGTGAAAACTTTATGGTGGCTGCTGGTGGCGGGGCTTTACCAGGGGGACTCTGTGGGAGGAGACGCGGAAGGTACAAACACCATAAACAGACCCCCACCAGGTGCAGGACACGCGACCCCTCGCCGGCTGCCTGGAGCCTGCCGGAAGCTCTAGAGAAAACCACAACCCATCTCAAAAGTTCTAGAAGTAAGTTCTGGTCTAGGTAATTTGATAATGTGATGAGGATTTGCTTAATTTGGAGTTTTGTGGGGTTTAACATACTCATATGCAACATAATTTTACCTTTTGTAGAGAGCACAGGAGACTTCATGCATTTTCCAAATTTGATAAAAATCCATAGATACTTTATAAGGGAAAAACTCTTTGCTTCTGAGGATGCTACTTGTTAAACAATGAACTCCTTGCCATCAGCACATACGGCTGCTACTGATTAATTGCTGTGAGCGCTTCTTTTCTCTTGACTACAGTAGCAGAATTCACAGGCATTGAATATCTCCAGTGTGTACAGGCACAACATGACAACATGCTTTTGCCCCTTCACTTACAAGTTAATTATGCTATAACCAGGCCCAAGCAAGAAATTAATAAAATACAATAAAACAGAAAGACAAGAGAGACTGACTTCTAAAACAGTTGTGAAGGCAGAGGTATCCGATATCCAAACATGCAGGTATCCTGTTTTTTAACTCTAGTATGAAAAGCATGCAAAGAAGCTATAAATCCTCCTTGGGAGAAGATAGTGTATAAATATTGTTGAAAGTGTATTTTATACAGCTACAGATATACCACGTTACACAGACACGTAAGTCTATCCTATCAGAGAGCTGTGTGTTTAAGAAACTCAACTATATGCCTTCTAAATGACAAAGCCAAAAATGATCGTTAAAAGCTCCCTGAGAAGTAGTAAATATTTTGTAAACTAGTTACATATTTAAGATCTCTGGACAGTAAGGGAAGGAAAAACAATTCCTCTCCTATCTAAAGGTACCAATCAAACACACTATGCACATAAACACCGCAAGATGCTTGGTGGGAGACTGTGTGTATGTGTTTGTGTGTGTTTTAATTAACTCCTTGAATGCATATGATGAGCCAGCCACCCAGAATTAGTAATGCCAAACTCCCAATTTGATTCAAATGCAATGAATACAACAGTCGAATTGTGCGGGCTGTGTGTCACTCATCAGCTCTCTCATTTGGGCTTTTGCTTTCCAAGCCTAGTTCACAATTTCAGCAACTGGTAAATTATTGAGATGTTCATTAAAATCCATAATCTGTAACAGTCAACTTCTTCCTCACTAAGCATAAGCACAACAAATTAAATTAGAGCATGCAGGACATTAATGAGTAGTCTGCAAACACATTAATTCCTTCAGCCTTATCTCAGGGAAATAACATCGCGTTAATTTTCATCACTGTGAAAAACCAGCATCTGAAACTTTTAACTCGCACTCTGTTTAATATTCTTCAAATCTCAGATCCCTAGAACCACAGACCTAAGCAATCAAGTCCTTTCCTTAAAACATCTCAATGAAGTTAAAAGCTGTTCAGCCTGATAATAAAGAAATCTCATTGTTTTCTTTTAAATAAAGGAATAATCGCTCTTACTTCTACAGGTAAATTTTAGGAGCGTGAGATGTCATTCTGAGTAAGATGGTTAATAGAAAGGTATTATTCTTTCACCAAAATTCTCAGCAAACGCAGCAGAAGAAAGCTTTTAGGGTAACTTTAGCTAAGAAAAGCACCTAGGAATACGCAAAGTTTCCTTTTAGGAAAATGATTTCTCCATTTGACAGTGTTGGTACAACCCCAAAATAAATTCAGTGGGAGTCTGAAATGACTCGTGCAGTGCAGCAGTGAAGCAGCTAAGTATATTTTTTTCCTCCTAGCAGAGAGTTGCTTTACATCCCTGAGCCTTTCCTTTCTACAAGCTATTCACTAGCACAGAGGTTTCAAGAGCACAGAACCACTGACTGTAAACACTGAACTTCTTCTACCGTCCCCATCCCCACCACTGCTCCCATTCATGCCTTTTGTCTTTTCTAGCTCTTCCTTTTTTCCTATGAAGGCACTAACCCATCCTTCCTTCTGCAAACACTGCATAACACTGCACCTTGAACTGGCATGTTAAAAACAAAAATTAAAATTAAAACCAAAGAAAATAATGAGAAAGGATGTCACTCTGTCCGGATGTCTAGTGTAGCCTCTCTCTCAGTCTACAGAGAAATGTAAATATGCAGTAATTAATTTGGGTTTAAGAACATTTCATACACTAGGGACATTGTTAAGCAGTCACTTTATCTATTTTTCATTAATCAGATTTTATTAAGACATTAAAACTTTATGTTGGGCATTTCTGAGTTTTTATCATTCTGTAAATCTCCTAGCTGTCCGCGATGGTTCCAGCCGCATTGTCTCTCCCTCAGAGAAGTAAACTTTCTTTCTATTGTGGCCACACGTGCTACCTTTAATGATCCAATTTAAAAAAAATAAAAAAAAAAAAAAAAGAGAGGGGAAAAATCAAACAACAAAAGAGTTATTCTTTTTGAGACCTTTAGAGCCAATTCAGGGTGCCACAGGTACATCACAGAGTACATCCCAGAAGTTATCCTTTCTCTGGGTAACACACAGAGCAGATTCCAGCTTTAATTTCTTCCTACAATGTTTCTGCAAACATCATCCCCCTCAGCGTACGCATTCTGATGCTCCTCTCAATCAAGCAGCTGAACCGCCACAAACAGAAAGAAAGACATGCAAGGAACTTCTCAGGAAAGGACGAAACCCCTCATATTTTTGGCATGGTAATTAATTATACATGTTAATTCACAAAACCTACTAAAATTTACCAGTGATGCTGAATGAATTAATGAGTGCTTATTCCCCTGACACTGAGGATCATTTTCATTGCAAGTGTGTATCATAAATGCCCCCCAAAAATGGCCACAGACACACACGAGAAGTCCCCTGGATTCAGCTCCCTTCAGATGAAGTGACTGAAAGTTTCTGAACTGTTTGCAGTTTACCGGGATACACTGAAACATCACGGGAAAGACGACCGGTAAAGAAGAACAACCTCCTGAGAGACATACAGGCACTCTGAGATCTGAACTGCAAACAACTTCACCTGACAAATCTTTATCTCCCTGTAGTCTGCTATTCAGGTTTAAAAAGGAATAGCGGGAGATGGAGAGTAATAACAGAACCGAAGTGGGTCATGTAGATACAACGTGCTGGACCACAAGTGACTGCAGAAATGTGCTCCAAGAACTGTGTTTACTGAGAATCTGAGAAAATAACCTGCCACACACGTCTAAAAACCAATCATCTGTGCACTGGGCATATATGAACTCTGTGAGCATGTGTGTGTCTGAGGGTCTGTGAGTCTCTGTGTAAGAAAAAGTGTGCCCTCATGGCTGTTTTCGACAAACACACATGTTCTACATGGACAGTGTCTTCTCTGTGTATGTGTGTGTAACTATAGTCAAACACACACAATGTAAACAAATGGTAATGATTAACACAGATAATGGTTTGTATTTCCAATTTCAACTACAGAGGAAAAACTGTTGTAAAAAAAAAAATTATATGTCCCGAGGTTCATTTTTATTGCTTTCTATTTCGATTGCTTGCTATTATCTGCATAGCAAAAGGAGAGCAGCGTATTGATTATTTAACTAGAATGTTTACAAGAGCAAAGCTGGGATCTCTGAAAATGAAACGTGTGCCTAAGGGGGGAAAAAGAGCAGAGAAGCTCATTTTATTTCTAAGGAAGATGTTTTGTCCCAAATGGTTTGTTTATAAATAAAAATTATATAAAC
>VXBX01002769.1:585517-627296 GCA_013400415.1 Scytalopus superciliaris
CCCCCTTTTAGTTTGCAGCTGGACAACATTAAGGGCCTTTAAAAACCACGAGGTTTTGACCCCACAACAGTTTGATTAGGTCCATTGCCCCCTCTCTTCCCCTCTTATCCCTGCCTCACAGTGGCACGGAGATAGCAAGTTTACTTTTTGAAATACATACACATATTCGCATAGAGCGGCCATAAGATATTCAACGTTTTCATGCCCACTGGCTTAAAAAAATGCCGAACAGAAAAGCTTATTATTTTTAATATCCAACAGCTACACTGTTTAATTCGCTCCTTTTTCCTCTCAATGCATATGTTAGAAACCAGCAGGCTCACGCAGGGGCCAGTCAGTCCAGTGTTGGCATAAAGGCTTCAGCTGGAAGTCTGAGATGATCGTTTTAATCACGAGGAGCAAACCCACTTGCAACTTATGCGCATCATCCCCGAAGAGCATTAGACCATCCGCGGAACAAAACGCCGAAGCCAACTTTGCAAAGGCGCCGTCATTGCAGTTCATAAAAGAGGATCTGCAAAGGCTGCCTCCAGCCTGCCTCACACCACCACAGCGCTCCGAGCCGAGTCGCATACAATCTGTCAACTTCTGGCATGAGGGAGATCTAATGGCTCCTCACTGTGGGGCAGGGTAAACCAACTTCCTTCAGTAGCCCCTAGCAAATAATATTTTCCACAGAGGTCCATTCATAGGAGCCTGACAAACCTAGTTAATATGTACAAGGATTTTTCATTTGTTATGTAGTAGCTAGCCCTTTTAGGACAGCCATGAAGTAGACATTGAAAAGGCAGCAGATGATTAAAAAGAACAATTCCAAATACTTTCTCTTTCATCTGAGGGTCTCAAACCATGTTAAGTCTCACATTACTCCTCTGCAGGTAATAAATATAATTAGGGCCGATTCCAAAACTTTATTTGTATTGAAAAGTATCTCACTCCACAGGGGCTCCATTCAAATCAGCAAATCTCTGTGTGGAGTAGGAGGCTACTTAGTAGGAGAATTTGGCCTCAAATAAGGAAACTGAGATGCAGGCAGGCTTAGTAGCTTGCCCAAGTTGACACAGTTAGCCAACTTCAGCGAAAGGATGAGAAACAAAGATCCCACGTGCCTCACAGTCGACAACAGTCCTTATGCTGCTTAAACACATATATATGAATATTTGAGCTGTTTTTCCCACAGAGACATGATTTTTTCACATCTACTATTTGTTTAAAGCATACTCCACTCCTGTATTCACATTTGCAGGGCCCCTTTTCTTGGGCTTTCATTTTCCTCTTGATGCACCACTGCCCATCCATAAATGCTATTTCTTCTCTGCCAGTTCTTGCTTTCCTTCCCCAATTTCCTCACACTTGGCCTTGGGAGAAGTTTACAGAGTGAAGCTACACAGAAGCCCCAGCTGAAGGGAAATTAAGATCATCTTTTATTTAAAAAAAAAAAAACAAACACAAAAAGACCTCAACAGTTTTGATAGAACAGGAATACCCTGTTTTGACTGCATGTGAGTTCTGCTCAGCTCTCTAAACTCATATCCTTTTTTCAGCTCAGCTCCACTCCACAACTGCCCTGCTTCCACCACGTCCTTCCCTTGTCTGTTCACATACATTTACCCCTTCCTATATGATTTCCTATTTGAGCTTTTTCAGGGCAATGATCACATACCCCCCCAAGCTGGTATTATGAGTAGAACAATGGCACTCCTGGGTTGCTGGCTCTCAGCTAATATGATTATAAACCACCATCAACATCAGGAATTATAGAAGAGGACATTGGCTAGACTAGGAAGAAGTAAAAAGAAGCATAATAAAAGAAGGGGGGGAAAAAGTGTTGGGAGAGAAAACTAAGATAACTGAGCAAGAGGGAGACCTGAGATGTGGAGAGGAAATGGAAAAAAGGAAGGAAATAGAGATCATTCCCCTGAATGCTTCTGACATGAACCGTTCTGTTCCCTTACCCTAGTTTACAATTACTCTTCCCCCAATATATTTTGGGCTCAGGTACCTACACCTTTTCCCCTTCATTTCACATTTTCTGCAACTACTGAACTCCCTCTCCCAGCTGAGTGGGGGGAAACAGAGTTGGATCTGAAAAGGAGGGGAAAAAAGTTACTGTTGCTGTTGTATTAATATTGTATTACTGTATCCTTGTACTGTACTTACTGGATTATTAACAGCCCATTGTATAGACTTTCTGATAAAATCATGTTCTCCTAGTAAGTTCAACTACAATTGCAAGAAGCAGAAAAAAAGCAAGTTAAATGGTTTGAGGGAATCTCTGAAACCCTTTTAGAAATCATATTAATTTTTAGACTTACTTTTTAGAAACTGCCAGGACATATCACAAAGGCTGCTAACATATCAGAAATAGGAAAAACTGAGAAATTGGGAGAAATAACCACTAACAAATAAGAAAATGTACATAACATACAACTGTCCAGTTTTTAACATAGGAAATTTTATCTTGTTCTGAAACTTTTGATGAGCAATAGCAAGCCCTGATGCCCCCTTTTAATGAGCGGGTTGAAGTTACAAAACCCACTTGAAACCTCTAACATTGATGTTCAGTTCTCTGTTCTCAAACTCAGAATTCAGATGAAGTTCAAATAGCATTTCAGTGAATCTGCATTTCTCTTGCTTTTGAACTAAACAAAAAAGCTCTGATTTTCATTTGGATGAGGGGAAACAACTCAAATCATAAACTCCTATATGAATTTTTGTGCTTAACTGATTTTTTTTTTCGCTATTGTGGTTCTCCAGTTGAAGAGGTGAAGCAAAAAATCAATTATCCACCCAGCTCAAGTTAGAAATACCATAACTCTGGAATATTGCACAGACAGAATCCACAGGTCTTCATACAAGCATACTGACAGAAGGAAAACTTTAAATGAAACGTAAATTTATTTTTTTTTTTAATCCTCAAATGATAGCACTTCAGCCTAGTGCCTTTGGCAGATACTGCAATACAATAAGTAAAGGAAGTGCTGGGGAAAAAAAGAAAAAGCTTTTCGGGTTTTGTTGTTTCCACTGTAGGTTTTAATAATAGAGACCTACAAAGTCCAAGGAAATGTTAAGATGTTCCACAGAATGATTTACTGGAAAATTCTCACAGAAAATATGCAAAACTCTGAAGATCCTAAATGGATTTTCTTTTTTAGGCACACACTCAAAACAACTGCAGCATTAAGAATGAATCTGTAAGACTTCTAAGAAAGGGTGTTTTGGAACAGGTTACGGGAGAGTGAAGGGAGAATAGACTGAGGTTGATGCATTTACTATGAAGAATATCTTGCAAATAATGAGTGCTTACTTCAGAGCATGGAAATGTTTAGCTACAATGCAGTTTGGATCATATGCTTAGGAACAGATTTTTCCTTTCAGTGTGCATGCCTAGCTGCCATTTCCATTAATGGGAATTAAGTACATGTGTCAAGAGGAGAAGTTAACTCTTAGAAATATAACTAATCTATGCTTTTTTTAAAGAATGTAAATGCCACATCAGGCATGTTCAGTGTTGGCAAAACTCAATGCTGAATATAGTATAGCAAAATCTGAGAAGGAGAAGGCGGTCTGGAGGACTGAAATTTCTGTGCTATTTAGAGTTTTTCAACTTACTGAATTTCTTCAAGGAAAAGTAAAACCATCTCATTTGCAAGTGGGAAGCCCTCATTTATCAGCTATTTACTTGCACTTTCAGCAGGGCCCTACCATCTGCAACCCTCCCTGTTAAAAGCGAACTGATGCTACCCTTAAGAAGAAATCCGAACCTTCATCTAAAATCTGAACTCAAACTTCCCTAAATATCACAATAAAGTCCCTAATAATTTTTGAAAGGAGGCTGGCACTCTTTTTCCCTGTCCACTCTGCATAGGTCAGGGTAAAGGAACCTCAACATTAATATAGTTGCAGACTATATTTGAAGTAGGAATTTTTTAGAAATTAAAAATGGCATATGTAAACACATGTAAAATTAAATTACATATCTATTTTAGCAATAAGCAGCTTTTATTTGTGAAAATGAGAAAAATCAGTGAGATGACACATTCCTGATATTGTGTAATGTATTGGTCCCTCACCTCTCCACCCCTCCCACCCCCTTTATTTTGGGTACAGCTTGTTTTATTATTTTGCTGTACTGTCACTTAGCTACAGGGTCTCTTTACTGTTTGTCTTAGTACCCTCGGTCTGCACAGAAGCAGCTTGCAAAAGAATTAAATAAAACCAGGACAGTTAAAAAAAAAATAAAAAATAAAGGTCATAAAAATAGAGAGCATAGCCATGGATAGGAACTGTGCTTGAAATGATTTAAGGAGCTAACTGGATTTCAAATTTACAGTTTCTTGTTAAGGTTCTCAGCATAAAAATGTTACTAAAATAGGAACCTGTTGCTCCAAGTATTTTTTTTTTTTTTAATGTTCTTTTTTCAGTGCAGTTACCTTGCACGGAACATACCATCCCGACTGAAGCCCACAGCTTCACCTTACGCCCAGAATCCCTACTCTGCCTCCATCCCGCTCGGGATGATTCCTCTCTGAGTGACAGCTCTGTTTACTGTCAGTGCCCATCTGATCTTCAGCCTCTCTCATGACAATGCCAGCAGGAATGTTCTTCTTCAGTGTCATTTCCAGTGACTGTTCTGAACATGTAAATGCCTGCCACAATACACCGGACAATGAACCGAACTCATTTCACGCAGATAACCAACCAACTCCCATCCAAAGGAAATTACTCCCTTTCTCCCTGGTGTGTGTGTGGAGGAGTGGTTGGGAGAAATCAAGTCTCTTCTGAACAAGCAACCTGGATTATAGCTAAACATAAGCTTCTGAGCCTAAGTATCCTAAAACCACAACTTTGATCTAGTTGTAGGAGTAGATAATAATTGTTGAGCATGACTCCCAAGGCACTGAAATTGAGATCTTTCTGCTTAACCCAGTGAAGCCTTTCTGCATGGCTCTCATAATTCCTTCACCACCACATTCTCATCACTTCCACAATAACAATTCTGTCTCTTTTTTTAACTGTTCCACTGAACAGGATTAGAGTCATCACATTTTGTCTCTGTATTTTTAATCTGACTGCTTTTCCTATTATAGTCTGCTCTTACTGACCTGTGCAACAAGGATGCCAGGTTTAAAACAAACAGATTTGCTTCCATTGATTGTTGAAAAACATGTAATTAAGAGTGAAAGGGTGTTTTGGAATAATCCACAGCACCTTGTCCTCTGGATTTCATGAAGGCATTCCAGCTTTCCTCTTGTGGTCATGAGGTTTGCTCTGGTGTTTGCAATCAAAATTCTCCTCACCCACACGTACATCTACTGCCTGCTTCTCCTACTAGAAACAGTTTTCTTTTCGTGTCATTACAATCATTCTTTTAGCATAGAACTACAGCCACCCTGAGCTCGCCAGATTGAACTCTTCAGAGTTGTTCACAACTCAAACACATATAGTTCAATTCATAGTTGCCCTCCATTTTATAAACTTTGCTGGATTACAAGAAGCCAGAATATAAAGTTCTTCCAAACAGTATTATCATTTGCTATTCATTTTTTACTGGAAGAACTGAGGAACTAGGTCTTTTGTAAGAAGTATTATCTTCTATCTGAATCAGTTTACAGTTTTGACTGCAACTGCAATTAGACAAAGAACACAAAGAAAGACACATTCTTCCATTCTGTAAACTGCTTATCTATTTTGTTCCCTTTTAGTCTGTATAATCATAAGGATTCGTGTAAGTGCTATCTAGAAAGTGTTTCAAAAAATATAAATACCAAAATGTTAAATTCAGAATAAATTTGGAAATATATTCCCTTTCTAGTGTGCTGTGCACGTGGTCCCTACGTCTATGATAAGACTAAGAGAAATCAGTGTTTATTAAATGCAGTCTATTGATATTTAACTTGTTATATATGTCCCTGTGAAGATGGAACTGTGAATTAAGCCATGATTCTAACGACATTAAATGCAAGGGAAGGAGTTATAAAACACATTGCTATCTTACACCTTGCACCCTGAAACAGCAATCAATGAGTATGTAGAGTTACATTTAATTTATAAAGTTACAAAAGCATATGTAAGCCTTGATTTATTTTAATGGCGCTCCGATGCAGTTCTATAAGTGATTTTCCACTTCTGAGTAAAAGCAAAAATCTGAACTCCTACTTTCAACACACAGACTTCAATTCAGCCACTATTATAGAGAAATAAATACATAAGTATGGTATAAAACAGACCAACAGCTTGTTGTTATTGCTCTTTCTATGGAGGCTTAACTCTTGCTTCTCATCTCTCATTACATGGGACAGCTACAGGCTAGAAACATTGCTGTGGTAGCATGCTGAAGGCTCCAGGGAATGCTTCTGTACCTTGCACGGGGAAAAACTGAGAAAATACTGCTACAGTGTTCTGAAGCATAAATACGGGAAAATCGGAATATCTGGGGACACTCTTCAAAAGCCCTAATGCAATCCAGGTACAGGGTTGACTACCTTCTAGTACCAATTAGCTTGTAAGACAGATCTTCAACAGCTGCCATTGAGGTATATTCAGAATATAAAAGAATCAGAAAGAAGATATATTAAAAAAAAAGGAAAAAAAAAGACTACTGGTTTGAGACAAATATTCTTTAAGATAAAAATACAAAGACATTTCTCAGGAACGTTTATCAAAGAAAATTTATGTCATAAATTTTTGTCTGCCTGGAGAAGGTCCAGAGCTGAGTGTCTCTTCTCTTGCCATAGAACATTGTACAGAATCCAGACTGCACATTTGGTCACCCACTTTTCCCTTTAAATACCACTTTCTAATGTGGCTTTTGTTTTGTTTTACAAAGTTTAATTTCTCTTTCTTTTTGATGCCTTTTCCTTTTGTCATTATTTCAGAGTTGTGTAAAAGTAATTAATGACACAGTGCCAAGGACTGAACCTCACAAGCAACCTAAATATTTTGATTCACTGCGAATGCAGTCCATAATTTACAAAGTGCCTGACCCCCATCCAATAAATAAAACAAAATAAATTAGACAACTTCTGTATGTTAGCAGCCTGAGGCATACAGAGAAAAACATCAAAATGCAGAAACAGTGAATATCACCACCTCAGATATCAGAGATAGTCCCTTGACACTTTTTCAAGAAATGAAATCACATTTGTACTTACCTTTTTAGCATCTGACACCACACGATCAGTCCCATCCACCATTTCTCCTGGTATCTGCATGTAGCCACTGCCCTTTCTTGAGAGCAATGTGGTTCAGAATCT
This sequence comes from Scytalopus superciliaris, assembly GCA_013400415.1. Classification (NCBI taxonomy): domain Eukaryota; kingdom Metazoa; phylum Chordata; class Aves; order Passeriformes; family Rhinocryptidae; genus Scytalopus; species Scytalopus superciliaris. The sequence goes on from VXBX01002769.1 coordinate 592,774, forward strand.
GGGCAAGGATTTCACAAGTGAGAATGTCACAGGTGAAACTTGTTTTCCTAAGGAATTCTGAGCTAGCAATAGAATGGCAGCAGGTGTCTCCAGAAGTGCAAATTGGGTGGAAAATAAAAGGAGATGGAGACGCCTACCTTTTTCTTTTTTCTTTTTTTTTTTTCTTTTCTTTTTCTTTTTCTTTTCTTTTTTAAACCAGTGTTGTCCTTTTTTATTGATTTTGCAACTTGCCATCAATTTCTCAGAGGGGCCCCAATACTGTAGTCAAAGTTAAAAGCTGCTGTATGCAGTTGGGACAGACCTTTGGCACAAAAGCAACCATACAGAGCTTTGTGCCTACAATCTCTAAAAAGATCACAGTTTGTACAGTGACTTGTGTGCCATGACACATAGGGCCATTAAAAAAATTGTATTATCAGGGATTTGTGTTTCATTGCACAAAAAATGTATACAATTTAATAAAAGTAAATTTTCTTACGATAGTTTGAAAAATCACCATTGAATTAAAGTGAGAACTCCACCTCAGATACAAACTACAGCCTGCTTCAAAGCAAAAGTCAGTTCTCCACTAATTATGTCCTAGATGTTTCAAAGCAAGGTGGGTCAGACTGGACAAGTGTTCTATAATAAAGGGGATGGAAAATTATTCTTGTCCCTCATCTCCTGCTGACTGCTTTACCTCTGGCATATACATTACTTTATAAAAGTACATAATTATACATTACTCCTGATCCAAAACTGAATTACAAATTCCATAAAAGACTGTTTTCTATTTTATATGTTTGCATTTGACTGGATAACTTGTTCTTGTAATAACTGAAAAAAAAATAAAAAGAAGTAACCAATCTCTTCCTTTCTTTATTTCATAAACCTCTGTTGTTATTATTTATATTTTCTCTAAATAGTCTCTAGCTTTTTCTTCATATAGAAGTCAATTGATTAAAATTTGCATGGCTTCTCTTTGAACTTCTGTTCCTGCTCTATAGATTTTTCAGGAAGCCTAATCCATACAGAACTCAGTATTACAGGAAAGGACCTGCTCCTGACATACATCAGTCTAGTATTTTCAGCATTATTTCTTATTCCATTTTCAACAACTGAGTCTTGTCTTTGGATCATTCCACCTGCCTTGATTAAGTATTCTGTAAGAAAACAGAGGCCATCTTCCCTTCCGCTACCAATTGGTCAGAGTTACACTGGAACAGAGCTTTGAGCATCATCACATCCATTTTTCTGCCTGATGTGCAACACTGCATTTGTCAGCACCACACCTGTATAACCAACCAGCCCATCCTCCTGCATGGAGTTCTCTGCTATCTTCTTCAGCTCTGACTTGAATGATTCCACCTCAAACACAAATATTTAGGCACCACTGGTCACGGTCATTTTCAATTTATTAACATACATAAGTGAAACACCACCTACAACAATCAGACTTCAGATATCCCACTACAGTTTCTGCACACCAAACACTGATAATAATCTTTGAGTTTTGTTTTCTGTCCCTTAGAGAACTACCTATTTCTTGAAAGCACTTCTATCCCACAACCAGTTTTCTAATATCCCCTTGTGAAGGTATTTTTCAAAAACTTTCTTTAAAGGAAAAAAAAATCTAATTATTGCATTTTATTATTTGTTGACAAGCTCAAGGAATTACCCTTATACATCATTTTTCTCTACAAAAGCTATGCTGATGGATAGTTATAGTATCACAATGCTCATCTATATGTCTCCTAATTTTATTTTTTATTACTATTTTAACCAATTTATCAAGTAAGGAAAGAAAAGTCATTAGACTAATTCTCAGCATCAATTCTACTGTTCAATTAAAGAGAAGCATAAAAATTGCTTTCTCCAACCTTACAGGTTAGAAGCCAATATTAAAAGGCAAGACTACATATTAAGTTAGCAGCCCTATTTGAGCTCATCATCAATTTCCAGCAGCACATTTTGATATGTCTAACTTTACCTGCTACTCTATTGCTCTTCATTTGATGAGTTTAGCCCCTACTTCTCCTTCACTTTTTTCTTTGACAGTAGCTAATCCTTAATATTGCAAAGGAATGGCTACAGGTTAGTTTTCTCTTGAGTCTTATGTGATAGAATATGACAAGGAAATAACTCAGCTAACCTGTTATCCTTTTTACCTATAATTCTGTGTTACAGTACCAAGGAAACAATCCATAACTATTATTCTATATTACAGTACTGAGGGAAAAAATACTTACAAACTTGATGTGGATGGCCTTTTAGAAAACTCTGAATTTACTCTATGTAATTTCAACAGACCAACCCATCCCCAAGACCTTGTGCTTGTTTTGGATGGGATTCTCTTGCATTTCTAGCTAGCAAAAGTTATGACAAACTCCAGTTTTAAGCGACACCTATTCTAATACCACACTTCCTCTCCTAATACTGCATACTGGGTTGTGCAAACCAATTTGGAGCCAAGTCCATACTCTAAACTTGGTAAGCCCTCAGGGGGTTAGCAAACTTCAACCATGCTTTCATTTACCAAGGATGTGTATAAAATCAGAGCCTGTCTTTTGTCAAGGCAGTCTGAAGTGGCATCAGCCCTCTAAAACTGAGGGAACTATAGGTTCCTGCAACTGGGAGTTGGACCAGAGATTTTATGACATGTAGATTTTGCACCATGTAAGAGTCTTGACTGTCTCTGGACATGGTTGGACTCAAACATACATGGAGAAACACTGTGGGTTTGGTGTTTTGTTTTGTTTGTTTTTTTTTTTTTTTAATAAACTGATTATTTACATTTACAAATCTGACTGCAGAGTTTTGTGTGGCTACTGCACATGGCTTGCACTATTTTCATAGGGGGGATAGAAAGCATGTAAAACCAGGTGGGAAAGTTTCGACATTAACCAAAACCATGCAGGTTATTCTTTTATTTTTAAAAAGACTTATGTCTTATAAACCATACAAAATATCTCATTGCACTAAAATTTTAGCTGCAAATGCTACTTTTGTTATTGGTAAATATACACAAATTCTCTGCCACTCTCTCTGACATCCATGCAGGACCTGTAGCCTACCCTTAAAATACAGAATATTCAACAAAAAGTTCTTTTTACTGTGTTTTTAAAAGTTGTTACACACAATACCTGTGTAGCACAATGGATGCTCACATGTGACCATTCAGTTATTAATATAGCACAGTGATTTTACTGCCTGAGGACTACAGTAAGCAAGTCTGTTGGACTATTCAGATTTGCAGGTTAATGAGCACCAGGAATAAAAGGAAGGAGACTCACCCCCACCTACATGGGCATTACAAAGGCAACAGACCCATTACATACACTTAACTGGATCCCACATCATGTGGGCAGTAAATTCCGCGCATCTTTGTGGCATTAGCCTGACTACACAGTCACTTTTTGCACAAACTGGGAACACCTGTCTAGGATTCCCAGCTATTTACCACTGGTTGGTGAAGTGTCAGATGTCCCTGAGCTGTTTCTGGCCATCCAAAAATCTCACAGATCAGTGCACAAAGCAATGAGGTAGTAGATTATTGCTGAAAGCCACAGCAAACCACCTAATTCTTTACACTTTGTGTGTCTAGAGAAGTTTTCAGACTTAGAACATTCACGGAGTCAGCTACAATACAATCCCTCTAAGAAACATGTGCAGCTCTCTTGGCATCATTCTAAACTGAAAGCTGATACTGATCCATTTCCATTCCCATACCAGTGAATAAAAGTTTCCTCACACTCAGACTACAGATAATTCTTACTTCTGGTGATGTAAAATACACATTTAATATTTGTGGTTACCTCCTGAACAGTGTGACCATTCTTCTTGTGCTTATGTCATTATCCACAGGTAACCACAGTGTTTAAATACACAGACATGAACGAAGGAAGTATTCACAGAAAATACTCATTTTGAGTCCTGTGATCCATTTCAAACATCAAAAAACCCAAATCCCAAATCTAAGAAAAATCACAAAAAGGTAAGTGCAAAGTTCCTTTATAAATATAAAGTATCTATAAAGTCGTCACTAGGTGGGTCCATAGCAATGGATTAGACTTTGGGAGATATTGCACGCAAAACATTAATGCTTAAAATAGATGCAATACAGACCAAAAGAGAGTTTGGAAATAGAAAAGTGAAATGGGAGAGATTCTTTCCTCCAGCTGCCGAGCCATCAGGCCAGGAAACCAAAGGGATGACAGTCTGTATTTTGCATTGGCTGTCCACTCTTGTAAAGGCTTTTGTTAGGAAGAGTGCAATTCAAATTATAATAGAAGTTACTCATTTTCTCTGGTAAGCAGGTCCACATGCTCACATAAAAGTAGTATTTCTCCTTTCTGTAGAAGAAAGGTTAAGGATGAAGGAATGCATTTTTACAGACCCAAATCTCTGCATCTTTAAGCAAAATGAGGAATGACCCTACATTCTTGAAAATATTTATTTGGGGCAGTGAGTGGAAAGGAAAGTGTAATTTCTTAAATTACTTTCCTCTTGTACTGCCAGATGAGTAAGACACAGGTTTCAGGTACAAAACCCTTTATTTTTCATCTGGTCACACTTATTCAGATCTAGTCAGACTTCAGCCAAGTATGAAACAGCCTCAGTATGGCCACCATGACAGCAAGGAAGGAATAACAGGTATTTTCTCATTTCTGCTAAGCAGAAGCTCCTATCAGGATACAAAGATGATGGAAAACGTGGGTGGATTATTTGGTTCCAGCTGGCTCCACATCACACACTAAGGAAATGCCACGATCTTTGACAGGTTCATATTAGCAAAAATCAAGCAAAAGATTATGGGAAAGCTTCCCATTCCATTATCAAATAATTTGGGGGAGGGAGAAGGATGGGAGACTAGCAGTTTTTCTTTCTAAGCTCTCAGGAACTGTCTATTTTCATGACCCTTTTAGTGTTGAAAGCATTGTCTGAAATAAAGACTAATCTCAAAGGATGTGAAAGCAAACCTATCGTTAGACTATTCAGAAAATGTAAAGCAGGAAGAAATGAACCATTTTCATCTGTTGGAGCTGCTACACAGCAGGTCTAACTCACTGACTAGTGACAGGTGCCAGGGCCTGGAGCCCATCCCCAGGATTCCCCCCAACCTAACCACAGCTCAGGACCCCATTTCAGCCCCAAAGGCCATCAGCCCTTGTCCCAGTGATGCCACAGCAGGGCCAGTCTTCAGCTCCCTGCAGCCCTGCCAAAGCTGGCCCACTCTGGGACTAGCCTTAGTCTGGTCCCATGGATGTGCCCCATGCCTGGAGCTAGAGCTGCCCTGCTCCTGCCCAGCCAGTGTGGTGGGAGCCCCCATAGCTCCCAGACCCCAGGGAGCCACTGGCCCCTGTTGGCACCCTGATCATAAGCCCAAATTCATCATCCACCCATAATACAACCTACCCAACAACCTCCAATACATAAAGCAAATAAAAACCAACATCACAAGCATCTTCCTTATGGAGTTGAGTGAAAACATGCCACTCATACATGAATGCACTGCTCCCAGTTACACGAGAAAACTGTTTATACACTGTATAGAATTAAGTGCCTTAGACACTATACAGTCTGATCTGTGGAAGTCATAAGGAAGATTATTATACTGTGGGGACGGTATTTAAATACTATCCCCCACTGGTGTTTGAATTCACTGCTGCTGAGAGACTGCTCCTTGCCTTTGGACTCCACAATTCAACCCTGTCTTCTCCCTTTGGACTTACCAGGCCATTGCCTTCAGGAGAAGAGAAGGGAACACCTCATTCCTCTGAATGCTGCCAGAGGAGGAAGAAGGGAGCCTGCAGCTCTCTGTGCCCCACACACCTAACAGTTCAGTGAATGACTGATAACATCCAGGGAATGGAGAAGCAGGGGCCAGACCTCCTCTGGCCTGAAGGCTACAAACTCACATCCTGTTGTTCCCAAAGCATGCTCCAGCTGCCAGGTACTAAAGCTGCAGCTACCGACCAGTCAAATGCAGTAAGACTCTAGAATCTGCTACAAAATGCAGAAAACTTGCTTTTATGGGAAAGTAGCATGATGAGGATGCACTCACATAGCAGGTAAAGCACACAATGGAGAAGTTGGCCCTCCAACTTCCAGACTCTTCCATAGCCTCTTCCTTCATTTTACATGAAAATGGCCATGGGATGATGTATTAAAATTGTTTCATTACCTAATTCATAAAGCTAGGAGAGAAGTATCTTTATGCAGCCAAATTACTCTTTTATTCTTTCTTGGTCAGTTTGAACCATTTCATTAAAAACATTACAGATCTCAGCCAGTCCCAGACTCCCCGAGGTTCTGGTGGTTGGGCCACTCTACTCAAAAGTGGGAAACACAGATCTGACTCCCCCCTTTGGCAAGCGGAGAGACTAACCCTCACCCCCCCCAGAGCAGCATTTCATCTGTGGATCCGGAGAGATCTCTGAGGAAGATAAGTGCTACACTGTTCATTTCTACCGAGACAGCAGCACTTCTGAGTGCACTTTATTTTAAGTTAAGGATCTCATGCAATTGGGAAGTTTCAGCACAATCAGGGGAGACAGAAGCTAAGAAGAGGTTCTTGGGATCACAGGATTTCATTTAGGCACTTAGGCTCTGTCACTGTTCACTTTAAACACTTGCAGATCTGAGACTAAGTGCAGCTCCAATTAAAGGGAACAAGATATTCCCTCTGTAAAGAAAATGGATGTGGTTGGAATAGAACTCCCTGTCAGAAAACAGACTGGAAATACATGTAAACTCCAGAGTTTGAGTGTGGTATTTAGAAATCTCTTGAAATTAGTACCTTTAATTCTGAAAAATACATGCTTACTACACCTTTAATATCTGCTCAAAGCCATTCAAATGTTCAAGGAGTGGCAAGAGTTAATTTTTGTTAAGTATTACTCTCACACCATACCAGGATATATGCAGAACTCATCACACAGTTCTTTCAGTACAGTTAAACAACGCACTCAGCCAAGACAACATAAGATAGCAGCACTATGGTATGAGCTAAGTACTATTGTATCATCAGGGTACCCTCTCAAATAAACACTCTAAAGGCACTTACTTAGTAATTTCTGAACAATTTTGACTACACAATTAACCCTTTTTTTGATTTCAACATGCATCACCAAAAAATACATATTATATAATCACTAGATATAGAACACATCACTGAGGTAGAGACAAGCTGCCTAGTAATTCTAACAGGTGACCTTAGGGTAGGAATTCCCCAATTTATAATGCCAGTGCTGGTCCAGCTTCTCCAAGATCTTTAAGGTCTTGTCAACCCTAGCACTAAGCATCCCAATCCTAAAAAAAAGCCAGGAGTTATTTTTTAAGGGCTTCCAAGACAATATGCTAGTTAATTTTTTTACAGTGTTTTCAAAATACAGAGTACTCTGTGTAAGTGCACAGAATTGACAAAAGAACTGGCCGATGGATCTGGAATTTTTCTTTGGTGAAACTGTTGTTTCAAAAGCCACAATTTCTCTCATTGAGAGGCTATTTTCTTTGAGTCACTGTATGTTATTAGCTTCTATAATACATAGCAGGGATTTGTAGAAACCAAGACAGAAGTTCAGACACGAGGGAGATCACAGTGGGGCAATATTCTGCAGCTTCCTCTGGAGACCTCTCATCAATCATCTGTTACTGGAAAGGCAGAGATGGTGCAAGGGATGGAATACTACTTACTGGATGACCTGGAAGTGTTGTGAACATTCATTTGAGAAAAACTCAAGTGTTTGCTTATACTTCATTTGTGTTCTTTTGGATTTATGGCTGTTCTGAAAAGATGAGGTTAACAGTGATGGCCATTGTAGCTGATACGTTTTTTGGTGTGGTATTTGGATTTTGGTCAACAGGGGATTCTGCTTTATATGCATGGCAATATCCAAGATCTTGAGTAATGTTGACAAACCAGAAAAAACATTTATTTCAAATCTGATATACTTCACATCAATAATATTGCAAACAAGCCTCTTACCTCGGAGTGTGTACTATTTGCTCCCAATTAAACCTGAGAAGAGAAAAGCAAGGAGGAAGAAGGCAAAAAGACCAACAAAATTCAGAACTTTTTAAGTTCTTCTAAAAGGTTCTGTTCAAACAGCAGATCAAAGTATAGTCTGGTTCTTATTTTATCCGGAGTTGGCTTATCCATCCACCATAAGGACTTCTTTAATTCCTGTAAAACAACTGTGTGTTCAGGAGAGTGTCTATTCTGAAAATGTTTCTATTCATAAAAACGGTCTTGCTGAATTCTAGCTCTCCAGTATGTTTGCAACTCAATGTGAGATTTACTGGCTGACAGATAAAAGATGTCTTTTTCAAGCACCAGTCCTGAACACTCAGTAAGGGATCATAAAATCAATCTGGTTACCTAGTGGCTCATCCAGCAACAAAAGGAATAGACAATTTGTTCACTGTCAACACGTGGACAACTCCATTGCCTTTGCTGCCTTCAGCGGGGCCGTACAGCCTTGCAGAGGAGCCACACTCGGGCGGCTGCTCCTGTCGCACAAAACAAAGGAAGTTTCATACCAGTGTTCTCTGAAGCTGCCGCTCGTACAGTGTGGAGCAGGGGTCGGCAACCTTCCAACGGTGATGTGCCAGATTGTAATTTTCTTTCCCAAATTAGAGTTTAAGAATGCTGGCAGGAACTTTGCAGGAGCCAACAGACGCTGCCTCTCAAAGAGGCAACATGCTGCCAATCAGCTGATTGGCAGTATCTTGCCTCTGTGTGAGGCAGGGGCTCTGGGCTCCCGGGGAATTAGGATCTCGATAGGAGCTGGTGCCTCTCAAAGAATCCTCCTCCACCAGCCTTCCTGTGTGCCATTCTATAATCTGACCTATTGACACCATGAGTGGCCAGCTCCTAGCTTCCACCTCAAAAAAATCTGTCCAGAATTCAAAGCCATATGCCAACTTCGGCATTGATTCTAGCACAGACGCAAAGGACCAAAGGAAAATAGCATTTGACACTTCCTGAAGCTTGCAAAGTCATGGGAAATAATACAAACTTCCTCAGTCATGCAAGTTTATTTCCAGCTCTGAGTTTCTGTCCAAAAGCACATGGGCAGTTCGAGTGCTCGAACACACACTTTAGAGAAAAAAAATCAGTTCAGATAATCACATGTGCCCTTGCACTTGCTTCAAATTCACATACTTCTTTCACTTTCAGGAGTCAACAAACATTTTCAACTAGTCAGAGAATAAATACACACAAACAGTGGTTAGGGTAGAATAGATAATGGCAAGCAACTGCACATTTTAAGATGAAAAACACTTGAGAAAACAAACAGTAATTTTCTGAGGTTTTTTGGCAAGACAGTTATCTGAGCTTAACTGAGACATAAAAACTACCATCTCTACTTTTCATTCAAAAACTGTAAAAGGGGACAAGAGTCATCCCACCTCTTCCAGATTTTTAGTGAGTAGCTGTCATGTTTTGAAGGCATACAAATTGTGTGTATTACCAGCTGCACTGTCATCAGCCACATGGAAGGGATACAAGTGTGGAACTTTGCTCTCCTCACTTCTATGCTTTTCAGCCAAATGAGTAGCAAGGCAACTGATAGAGCTGCCCCCGTGTCCTCTTTGGGGTACTCAAGAGCCAGGCTGTCTACTTCCCATTTTCCTACTTCCTTTTCTGTGTGGGCTGTAGTTCACAATCTTCCTCTAAGAATAGCAGCAGCTCCAACTTCTGTGCCACTGGCAGTACTTCACTGGCTTTTGTTCAGTAAATAGTCTAATTCTGCTGAGCTGGTAGCAGCTGAGTTACTGATATATTGTCCTAGCATTAAACACGCTGTCACCTGGCAGGATGATTGACTGGAGCCTGAATCTTGGCAGAATAGTGTTTTGCAGTTAGTTTGGCATTTCTTTATTAAGTTCAGGTTAGATTCACTTAAGGAATGCGCTTGCCAGCTATGCCATATTTTCAACTTTATATCCATCATGATGATTAATGGTCTATTTACAAAGATATTCATAATGAAATTCTTACCTTCTTTTCCCAGCCCAACATAAAACACACCTATCATTGTATTCTGTTGAAGCAAGCCAAATTCCATTAGAAACATTTTCAGACATCAGTATAGGATCTTTCCCTACTCTGCACAAGTCCTAAACTTTCTAAACACGAGTGCATATTTTTAGTGATTGACATTGTTCAAAAAAATGACACATTACAGAAAAACACTCTTCACTTCCTTGCTTTTTTTCCTCCCTCTTTTCTTTGCCTCTATATTCCTGCAATTCAGTGAGCCATCCAGGAATATATGAAATTTCAAGTGTCTGCCTCTATTCCTATGCAAGTATCAGAACAGAACTATTGTAATGGTAGTGCCTAGGAACCTCAGCCACCAGTGGGTGGTAGTTGCTACATAAACACAGAGAAAATCTTAGTTCCTGCCCCAGGCATTTTGAAAGTTATGAAACAAGAGGCAGCAGTTAGACTGCAGTGGTATGGAAGCAATGAAATACAGTTGCTCGAGATTATTATGCAGTGGTCTCACAGAGACCCATCAAGCTATTTTAGATATTAAGACAAACTATCAGTCCAGCCACAGTTTCAACAACTTCATATACCTCGTTGTCAAGCTTTGCGGACTACCATTGTTTTGTGGTTTATTGCTTAGGAATGGCTCAACTGTACCATTTCACCTTCTGCAGTAACGGACTTCCATCCAGGGCTGTCACTGCTACTTTGAAAGCTGAGAGTACAGGCTGAGAGACACAGCTGTGCTATGAAGCAGTTATGAAGTAAAGAAGTTATTAATCCCTACAAGCATATAAATCACTGTGCCCAAATGCAGTACAGTTTCTCTAGTATATTTTATTCCCCCTCTGAAATATGAATTTCTCTTGCCTAACCTCCCTTATGATATCTGTAGATGTTTTTTTTCCTTAAGTACCTGGGGCCAGGTTCTAAAAAATGCCTTAAAATGTAACTAGAAGATCACTCTGTAGCATTCAAAACTGCTTACTAAAGTAGCACTTAAGCACATTTTAAAATCCCAGATGAACCTCCCAGTGCCTAAATAACTTAGGCATTCACCCATCATGTTAAAAAAATTGCTCAAAACTTCCTCCTCTTCCCATACACAGCTCAGTGCTCTGTGACAATAAACCCTTTCTTCCTGGGTTAAATCTGGTAGCAGCCAAGTTTTCCCTTCAAGTATTTAATTTATCTTATTGCCAAAGTATTCTTCTTGAAACCTTGATAAAGAGTCACTTAGCACTCAGAATTAAAATTTATGGGAAAGAAAGCTTGGATGGGATTTGTCTCTGTTAATATTGGATCTAGACTCCATTTGTAGTTAGCAGAGAAAAGTGGGGTCTCACAGGACAGAAATAATTTGGCCCATTGTAAATAATAACTAAAGGATTTGGTGAGTTGCATCTCAGAAGCACCCACACCTCTGCCTTGACCAGAAACAAAGAACAGGTAACTAATTTTGGCACAGCAGCTGCTTTGAAGGCATCTGAAGTTAGGTGAGGTGGATTGTGCCACTGCGTCTGGATGTTAAAACAGGATGTTGATAGTCCAGTTTTATGAATTCCTCCCTTCTTGTCATTGACTCTGAACATAACCACCAGCAAATCATTTAACTTCTCAATATTTCAGTTTATATATCTATAAAAAAGGTATATTATAGTGCTATTACATTCTAGATATGCTGTAGAGTCATAGTAAGGCAAAACTACCTTTCGAAAGTGTGCCGAGAACCTCAGAGGGAATATATTAAATATGTGTAAACCATATTAAAGAGACTACTGAAGAATGGGGGAAACAACTGACAAGACTTGGAGCAAGGAATAAAAGAGATTAAGTTCCACTTGCTGCACATAAATGTTGTGAATAGTCTATCTTACAAATGTTTAGCATGTTACACATGCTCGAGAGAGCTAATATTTCAAGGTGGATTTTCTCCACACCACAAGGAGAAGCGGAGAACTTGGTTAAATTGTCATCTAGAGTTACAGAGCGTGGGCAAACCAGGAGAGTTTACTGTGCTGCTAAGCCTTGCAATACTGTAAATGAAGCTCTTGTTGCAGGGTGCTAATCTTCTCAGAATTCTTATTAAAAATGGATGATTGCATATACTTCCAAACAGCCAGGGCATCCCTTTTTGATTTATTAAGCCCCTGAGCATTGCTCCTGGTGCATTTTCACAAGCTTTTTTATAAAAATGAAAGGGGTAAAAATTGAGGGTTAAGATGGCCATCTGCACGGCCTTTTTTTCCCACTTAAGGCAGTCTAAAGAAGGTACTTGTTGTTAGCCAGGACAACACAGGATATTTTGTTCTGGATTTGGTGCTCTCCCAGCCTGTATCTGGAAGCAAATGGTTAATGCTCCACACACAGCCAGAGGTGCTGTAAAGGAGGGAGGAATTGAGCACCCGAGGTGATTATAGCTGAAAACATGACTCTAATGTAGGGAAATAATTCATATTTAAATAATTGATTATTATCTACAAAGTTATCATTATAATCATGTTTATAATGAATGCATGTTTTACCAATTTGAAATAACTAAGTATTCTAATCTTAGTAAGCTTAAAGAAAGTCTGTTAATGAGATAAGAATATTTTCCTTTCTGCATATGTATTAACTGCTCTTTTTTCGGTTTAGAAAAGATGCTTGCAAATGGATTACTCTGGGATGTGTTCTTGCCAATTCACCAGTGTGAGTGCAGGTAGTATCAGGAGAGAACACTGCTGGGAAAAATCTAGATAGCTGTAGGTTTTAAATTGTGCCTGCTACATCAAATTGATATGGCATTTCCCTTCAGTTCATTGTGCCTTTCCTTCAGTTCAGTGGCCTTTCCATTCAGTTCAATGATGCCTTTGCTTCTATATTTCATTAGCGGCAGAGCCAAATCCCACTCCTGAATATCCATGAAGCATTTTCAACTCAAGGCTGTGGGATACAAAATATCCTTATTTCAGTGGGAATGGATGATGCTCTTACAGGATCACATCCTTTGAGTTTTCTCAGTGGTATTTATTTTTCATTCTTCCCAGGCAGAGAACAACCCTTCACTTCAAATGAAACCTGTGTACTATAAATGTCAACACTATAGTCACTTAGAAACCCATTCTCATTCTATGTTAGGTGCTAACTTCCACTAAAATCAATGGAATGTAGGAATTTAAATACAGAATGGTTTGGGTTGGAAGCAACCTTGGAGACCATCTTGTTCCAACCCCCCTGCCATGGGCAGGGACACCTTTCACGAGACCAGGTTGCTCAGAGCTCCATCCAACCTGGCCTTCAACACCTCCAGGACTGGAGCATCCACATTCTCTCTGGGCAACCTGTACCAGTGTCTTACCACCCTCTCATAGTAAGGAATTTCTTCCTAGTATTTAATCTAAACCTACCATCTGTCAGTTTAAACCCATTCCCCTTGTCCTATTGCTCCATGCCTTTGTAAAAAGTTCCCCTCCAGCTCTCTCATGGCCCCCTTCAGTTACTGGAAGGTGCTATAAGGTCTCCCCAGAGCCTTCCATTCTTTGGGCTGAACAGCCCCAAGTCTCTCAGCCTGTCTTGATGGGAGAGGTGCTCCAGCCCTCAGATAATAATCTTCATGGTCTTCCTCTGGACTCACTTCAACAGGCCCACCTCCCTCTTATTTTGAGGGCCTCAGAGATGGACGCAATCTTACATCTCTTTAAGGACTGGGCATTTAGTCTAATATAATGAATTCTGAATGTATTTTACTTTGAAACCAACTGGCAAATACAGTCACCAGAGAATATTCCCGCTTACTTTACAAACAAGACATCGAATTTTACGCAGGGTTGGTGAATCACTGGTGGCACACTTCGGTGAACAGCTTCACATGTGGTAGGCACCCTCTCCATGTTCAAACCTCACAATTGTGGTCAATAGATGGACTCAAGCTCAATGTATTTGGTTTTGAAAGGTGAAAGACTGGCAGGTATTTTCCAGGATGTATATTGAGGATCCCTTCATCTGCTTCCCCCATATCAGTGCATAGAATTGTTCTCCTTCAGGTCACAACAGCAAAAGGCACCAGCTCTTCCCATTTCCGGTCAAAAAGAGAGCATTGTGATACAGAGATCACCCTTTAGGTTATTATCTGTCCAATCAGATGAACTGTGATGGATTTTTTGTTGTGTAGTTTAATGAATTCAATTATAGGAATGTATAGAATTTTGAAGCATTAAAAAAGTACGTGAAAATACAGTTTTGCAAGATACATGCAACTTAAAATGCCATCGTTTTGCTACGTGGCAAAACAGTGATTACCAGTAATAGATCAATCCTTCAGGAAAAGAACAAGTCTTCTAGTTACAGTACTGTCATTGTTGAGAGACAAGTTCCCCTGATAATCATAATCAGTACTTGATGTTTCAATTAATGCTACTAAACAGGAATATATAAACTGAAACAGTGCTTTTACTTTTCCTAGTAACATTGCTGCTCATTTATGTATTTTAGCTCAAAGCAGGAATCCAGACTAAACTTTTATTTGTCAAAATACCAAGAATTAAGCTCTGGCTGCAAGTTACACATTGCGCATGTAATCACATGTGTGCGGAGAGAAAAATGGAAAAGCAATGGGAAGTCATTTCCAGTATCACAGCCATTCTGCCTCTCTTATGTCTTCCCTCCCTTGTTTTATGAGCTCCTGGAAAAGGGAAGTCTGGGAACAGGTCTCTTCAAGAAGCAGAGCTGCTACGGAGTCCAGAAATACCAGGAAACAAAACAAAAGCTCTGGGGTCTAATAAACAACATGCAGTCTCCGTGGACTTACACTCACTTTGAATGATTATTCTAACAGCATCTGAAAGGGTAGTGCATATACTGGTACCAGCTCCAGTAGCAGGGATTATGCCTTTGCTTCCACAGTGAGCATATGGAGAAGCAGTACCCTTCACTGAGGTCTGTGGAGACAAAGAGAAGACATGCACTAGACGTGTCTCAGGCTCCCAGCCAACCCTTCTTTCAGCTTGGTAGGGAAGTCAGCTGCCCTGTGCTTTCCTTCAGCTCTCAGTTATAAACTTCTCCTACCATTTAGTTCTTACACAGCATAACATAGTTGCCAACAAGAAGAGAAGTGTAATATCAGTGTCCTGCAGTCTCGGGCCAAATACATCATAGTGGCTGTCAACTGGTAGCTTGTCATCCCAGTCCTTTTCCTAAATAGTCATGCTTACCTTCAGATACCCTTAAAATCGTCTATGAAAATGAGTTCACATTGCTGCCATTGTTAGTTCAGAAGATCTATCCAATTTCAGGCTTTTCATGTTTATTAATTAAAAGGTGAGTGACAATGACATTATCAAAGCCTCCATTAAATTGCTCTTTTTTTTATTATGGTTAGAGGTCCCTAAATAGAACTGAAAAGGCCACATGTGTTACAATATTATTATTTTTTAAGCAGATATCACTTTGTCATCATATACTGGATTCAAAGCTAGAGGCCACAGTCAAATACACAAAAGAATAGCTGGCTTTTTTCTCTTTCAAATTATTGATATGTAAGAGAGAGGACAGAGTAATTGTTTAATCACTGGCACATTGCTTTAAATCTAATTCTCAGCACACACAGAGAAAACACAAATGGATGGAAAGGGCACTGAGGCATTTGAGTTGATTGATGGCAGGTCAGCGGCCAATGCACAATAGTTTAGATATAAAACATAGCAAATTACGAGCATCACATTCCAAAAGCATTAGATGAAGCTGATCTCAACCAGAGAGATGGTTAGTATTATAAAAAGGTGGCAATGCTAGCCAATGTGCAATATTATATAATGGATTGCATTGGGAACAAAAAGGTAGAAAATCCAGGATGAGATATATTTTTGCTCTTCTTTAGAGCACTCACTTTGAAGCAATATTTGCCTATTTTAATAAATCCTATCCTTCAGAAGTTGACTCTTTCAATTGAAAAATGATGGCAGTGTTATTCAGGAAAAGCAGTCCCAATGGCCCCAAGGGGTGCAGGCAAGCTATCCTGATTTCAAGCTAGGTTCATATACTTCCTAATAGCTCAGGGTAAGTTCATCTACAGAGCAGGTAACTCTTTACATAGCTAATATTTTGTACCTACTTGACATGCACTGCACTCTAATCTAGCCAATCCACTCGGTCCCAATGAAAAGGCAGGAAGAAAAGTCTCTGTGGTTATTACACTCTCTGAGGTTTCCCAACCACTTCACGTAATTTGTTCTGTGAAGCTTTAACATGCCTTTCCCTATTCCTGTGATATGCATTAGATTTCTAATGTAAATATTTAATGTTTGCAGATCACAGGAGACCATACAGCTGAGCAGATTATAAAACATTGTAAAGTTTAAAGCAACCCATAGCAGACTAGTAGCCGGCACTCCTGGTAGTTTATGAGGACAAGAAGTCCCTGGTTTTCTGATGTCCCTCTCTGGATTTCCATGTCAGAGTAGCATGAAAGAGAAATTGAAAATATTTCAAAATGTGCTATTAGGTTCTGGTTTGAATAGGTACTAGAGGAGAATGTCCCTGTCAACAGCTGAAGAGTTAGCAACTGACAGAAAAACCCACGGAATTCGGGACAAACTTTGGAAGTGCAGCTGGAAGCAGTAGCTGTTCAAACTAACTGTGGGAATATGGGGGATAAATTTTTTACATCAGTTTTTTTTTATGAGGTAAGGTGTTACTGCTGAGGGCTACAGTCCTGGCTACCTTTTTATATCCACATGAAACTCTGGGGGCTGCCAGGACTTCAGCACTGTTCCAGTACTCAGGTCTGAGAACTCATGTTATAAGGGAGCTACAGGCTTTCATGCATGTATGAAATGTGAGTTAAGAAGCATCTTTACATTAAAGTTCTTGTGAATCTGTTCATGTAGACAGAACCAACTTGGCTACTTACCAAAATGGTATCAGAATCTGCCCTTTGATTGCCAGGCAGAAAAGATCAGGCAGCTCACTGACTGATCAAGTGATTTGTTATGACCTAATTGTATATTTAGATGTAAATGTTGCCTTTGGATTTGCCTGTAAGGGCACAATTTGACCCTTTCCTTTTTTTTTTTTTCCCAGCTGAAATGAAATTATGCCTAAGTAATACATCAAAAGAGGTAGGAATTTGCAGTTGGCACCATTTAAGGATTAGTATTATCTATTGATATTACATTAATTAGATGTTCCCCCTTTTCAAATGATTCAAATCTTTTTTTCAGGACAGAGAAAAAGGAACACAGCTCGTACTGGAAATTAAGATGTGACCCAGCATTCAGCTGCAGCTTTTGCTCTTTTCTTGACACCACCTAGCACAAATGACAGGATTGGAAGAAAGCCCAGCTAAGAATACTCCTAGATCAGGGAAACATACCAAAACAATACATCACTCTTTGGTTACTAATTCTGAGTAGTAATTTCAATAGGACTGTTGCTTGTTTGCAACATTCAGCAAATTATATTCAGGATTGGGACTGACAATCCTGATTTTGTCCAAAGAACTAAATGGGCCAAGGAATGAATCATATTCAGAGCTACGTATTTGACTACAGTAGAAATCCATCATAAAACCAGCACATTTCTGTAATACAGTGTGGCTGAACTTGCTGCTGACTGTGGTATAGCAGCTCTGTGAATGGACAGAGAATTTCAGTCCCTAGAGCTCAATTCATTAGTCTGCACAAGCATTAACATTATTTCTTTGAAACACAGGAAGAATGGGACTATTTCACAAGTATTATTGGCTCCATACACATATACAATATAATAAAACATACTACATTCATGTATTTTAGTTAGACACCCGGCTATTAAGAGGGAACATTTACAATTAAAAATACAATACCCTCACCTATAAAGTTCTGGCTTAACAAGTGAAGACTGTTTGCATGATGCCTGGAAGTTTAATAGCCTCAGAAAATTATCACAGATCACTGACATGTTATCTTCTATGGTGGTGAATCATTTCACTATCTGTTTAATATACAGGTATTTTTCTTAAGAGCACCAGGTCCAGGATACAGGTTGCAGCTTTACTCCCTAGACACACTGTTTTTCTTTTCAACCAAAACTGCGGGGAAAGTAAATACTTGTCAAATCAGACAGTGTTCCAAACAGTGTTCCATCATGACAACTTCATCTCAGTATGTCAACATACCAAGTGTTTCTCCTAGATACCTCGACAGGCCAGATTCAATGACCCCAGAGCCACAGCAACTTTCAGCACTAGAAGCAGCTCTTCCTGCTGGCTAGATAAGAATAGCAACAACAAAGATGTTCTTTAGAGAAAACAAGGAAGACTGAAAGAACCAGTGAAAGATGAAGATTGGATATGCAGAGGGGGATGCTGGAAGGTGGCAAAATGGAAATACAGGATGTGTTGACAGCACAGGAGGACAGGACAAGAACTTGAGCTGCGAGTGACTGAGTTTATACCAAATGCCCTCAAATTTCAGACAGTCTCCTTTTTAATCCAACCTCATAAACACACACAACTTGCTCTGCCATTCCACCTGACTGACAGAGGACTGACTCTTCCCAAAGAGATCCCGTACACTACTTCCAGAGGCACCGAGGCCACCCAAGACCTGCTGCTGCAGGCCTAACCCCTCCGAGCAGTTTCCTTCCATACCAGCAAGGTTTGCCTGTATTTTGGTCACACTACCAGATTCCTGCAGTCACTCTGCAGCAACATGCCAGCCACTGAGGGCCATACGGGGTATGGAGGAAGAAGGGGAACATGTCAGAAAGGAGCCAGCTAAAACTACTACCTTTTTCCAGATGCACATTTAGAGAGACAATGCTAGGCAGCTGCATTCATTCTCAGTCCAGAAAGCCCCTAGCAGCCAACTCTTGCCAATAAATGCTACTGCAATAAATTTTTTAAAGTGCTACAAATATGGAAGAGCCTGAATTATCAGAAAGCATTTTTGGTTTTTTGTTTGTTGGATCCAGGGAGACAAGCTGTTATTTTATTGCTCTGTGTAGATGCTCCTACTTTGATGGACAAAATGTCTAGAACAATTGGACCACAAAGTGACATAAATCCCAACAGAATAAAAATATATCCATTACCTACAGTATGTCCAGAATCAATCTCTGTGAGGGATGATGATGGTATTGACCTGAGATCTGTCAGTATATTTTCCTCTGAGAAGTCCCTAGTGCTTGCAGACAGAGCCCCTGTGGGGGTTATCTTTCATGTACACCAATATAAACTGAAAACTAAAAACTTGCCTTCTGTGTGTGCTTTCCATAGCCAGACTACAACAATTCATGTCTATTGAACTGTTAGCTCAAAACAAGTTGTGCTAAAAGCATAAAGGAAATGAATATATATGGTAAAAGGAATCTATGTCACCAAGTCCTCAGTGACTGAACTAAGCAAGTCATTCCCTAATATAAACCTTCGCACCTGAGTGCTTGATCTACATGGACAAACTTCAGTCAAGATCTAAATAAATCTGGTAATTAGAATGGCAGCAGAAAGGAAACAAAAGCCGAATAGGGTATAATCAACAACAAGAAACCCTTCATGCCTAATGCATTGTAATTTAGTCTTATTACAAAGACCCTCATGTTCATCTGAAAGTAATATAAGCAGGTTTTTTCAGATTGTCATCTGGTCTCTGGGGAAGTTGCATCCAGTTTGAGTGCAGTAATTGCAAGTGGACCAATCACACAGAATTGCCTTCAAAGATCACATCATCACCCAGACCCAAATAACCATCCAAAGTCAAAGAATTAATTCATGTACAACGGCAGTGTTCTGCTAGAGGGAAGAAAGTCCTGCAGAACACAAACCTTGTCATGTAGTCCTATGTGATGCAGATGAAGAATCACCCTTCTCAGTCCCCTGGACGCTAACCAAAATAAAAGTCAGGAATTTTAGTACACTGCTAAGAGGATTAAAGCCAGGTACGTGAAATTTGAGAATGTCTCCCGACACTTAAGGCTGTCTTGGCAGTCTGTTCATCAGACAGGAATGAAACCATAACATGAGAAGCAATATGACAAGCTAAACACCGTAGCCCATGGCCTTCATGCAATCAGAATATCTCTATCATGCTGTTGTTTCCTCACACACCCAGAAAAACTGAGATCAGCTGAACAGTCCACAACAAAGTATTCAAAAGAAATGCACGCACTGCTTCAGCCTTTAAAGAGTCAGAATCCCAGCTCTTCTTGAACATAAAAGGGAAATTCAAAGTGAGTTTCTCTGCTTGTGACATTCATTATTGGTGGGGCGGCTGGTACCTCGCCCTCAAGAATGACAAAATCTTTCTCTGGCCAGGATCCTCAGCACTTACATCACAGAGCTGGAGAGCCAGAGAGAGGAGGAGACGGCAAAGTTCCGCCAGGAATCCCAGCACTCTATCCCATGTCAGAATGAGGCTGAGCATGTGTTATAATCCCAAAGACACCTGGTAATGCCAGATTTAGATTGCTTTCAGACCTTGTGATAGCATGCACTTGCGCCTGATCTTATGACACAGTTGAGGCTTGGAAGCCATACTTCCATTTTTCAAGAATCAATGGTCTGTCACAGAAATTTTTTTAAATTAAAGCACTTGCCATAGAGACTAGAACTGTTCATAATCAGCATAAAGATGGATAACTGGCCTAAACTCTTACATACAAGGATGATTTTTACCTGATATTCTGGAGCCATTCCAAGTTTTAGCATCATAACAGCTTAGAGGATGGGACATGGATTGCACATTACAGTGTCTGATGCATTAAAAAGGGTTTTTTTCAGTCATTTTACAGCATATCTGCAGGAGACTACTTTCAAGCTGGGACTATCACTTCATCAAATTGGAATAAATAAATGTTTTGCATGCGTATAAAAGCACATAGGCAAAGCCCAAATATGCACACTGTGTACTGCTCTGTAAGAATTCACAGGATTTTTCAAGCATCAGTTGATTAACCAAAGAAAATTGTGGAAATGGACACAAATGTTCCCCTATCCACAGTATAGTGAAGTAAAGTGAGGTAAAACCCCAACAGAGGGTGAATCCCTGGGTCCCTGGCTGTTATGAGTACTGAGTGCCAGTCCTCAGCCAAGAGCTCACCCTGGCCCTGCTATAGGATTTGCTTCTGCCCCGGCACTCTGGTTGAAGATCCTACAAAGCACTTACTCATATTTAATCATGTAAGCACTCTGGACCTTGCAAGATCAAGCCTCAATGAAATATTTAAGAGACATGCATACAAAAACAAAGGTAACTGACATCAGGAATAGCCAGAGAGTCTAATAAATTACTTTAAAAATAATGATATAAAGAGAAAAATACAGCTTCTAAGGAAGAATAATCCAATCAAATGTCTTATATTTGAATCTGATAGACACCATGCAGTAAAACTCTGAAATTCTGTACAATGAACATCACTGCAGTGGATGCATGGGCAGCTGAAAAAAATCACATGCAAACTCAGGTTGCACTGGGAAGTGCTGAGGTAACCAGCTGCAGCAGCACAAAGGTTGCTCCTGTTTAACAAGTCCTATATAGACCTCATCCACTACTATAAATTTCAAGAGTGTTTTGTCACAGCTAGGAAAAATTCATACCATAGAAAGCTTGGCTTTACAAAAATAGTAGTTTTTGAAGTATGCTAATTATTTTATAATTATACAATGACTGAAAATACTTTAAAGGTAAACAGAAACAAGAGTGGTGTGAAGCTGTGGCTTAAAATTGAGATGTGAGACCTTTCAGTAGAAACATGCAAACATTTTCAGCACAGCTTTTGATGAATTAATACATTCTGTTTCTTCTACTCTCCCTCTCCTCAAGTTGCATAAAAATTTAATGAGAAAAATAAGGTAAGAAAAAGGAAAAATAGTTGTGGAAACATTTAGACAATGAACATTTAGTGGACATAAAAAAACCACTGATGTCGTCATTATTACTATTTACATTACATTAGTATTCACTATATAATGGACACTATACAAACACAAAGATACAATCTCCATCCTAAAAAAAAAGGTTACTTTCTGAAGACAATGATAATGAGGACCTGTACCTCCTTGCTGGGCTGGGTTTCTGGTCAACACCTATGGCTTTATTCACCAATCAGTTGTGCAGCCAAGCAGGTGATCTCTGTAATGGTACACGGCCATGGATTTATGGCATAGTTGTTTGTGTCATGGAAATGCATTAACTCAGATATACAGTGGCAGTTACAAAACATTTTTTGAACTGGTTTCATTTCCTTGTTTCTTCCATACTGTTGCTGGAGAAGGAAGCTGCCAAAGTCCCTATGTTTCTATAGGCCCTAAACAGGAATATAAATAAACTTATTTAAAAGCAAATTCAGACATTTTAGTATGGATTGCCCTCATTACTGAGGCTTGCTGGCCATTCCCATTCCCTGGTCATTCCATTTCCATTCCCTCCATGAACACACAGGCAGAACCATGAATGGCAGAACAAGCTGCCTTTAGAAGCTGAGGTATTCCTCATACAGACTGCTCTCTCCTTTGGCTGATGTCCCAAGCCTTGCATAACCTTGGTTTGAGAGGGGGAGAGAGAGACTAAGAAAATTATTACAGAGTAGATCATCTCATCCCTTTGCTCATGTCAACTTTTCCAGGCCAGTTATCAATGTCATCTGCATCATCTGAAGCAAGCTACAATTCAGTATGCTGGAAACTCAGTAAGAACATAACTCAGGAAAAGAAAGGTCCAAACAAACTCACTCAGAAGTTCTGTCAAATGTGACTATAGGCATTGCTATGCAATTACAATGTGCAGAACACCATCCTGATGGGCCAGTCATAATGTATATAAATACTGATAGATCAGATCTGCCCAAAGTCAATGCATTTGTTGGAAAACAGATCTATCTGCTGATGCTTAAATGAACAGAGATCACAAATCATAGAATCCTCCATCCATACACTATTGCAGTTCCATCCTGGTTTTGACTGGGATAGAGCTGATTCTCTTCCTAGTAGCTGGTACAGTGCTGTGTTTTGGATTTAGGATAAGAATAGCACTGATAGCATGCTGATGGTTCAGTTGTAGCTGAGCAGTTCTTACCCTTAGTCAAAGACTTGTCAGCTTCTCATGCTGCCCTGCCAGCAAGTGGGCTAGGGATGCACAAGAAGCTGGGAGAGGATTCAGCCAGGACAGATGACCCCAACTGGCCAAAGGGAGATTCCAGGCCATATGGCATCATGCTCAGTATATAAAGCTGGGAGAAAGTTGGCCAGGGGCTTAGGAACAGGCTGGGCATCAGTTGGTTGCTGGTGAGCACTGATTTTATAATTACATCGCTTGTTTTTCTTGGGGTTTATTTTTATCATTTTCTGTTACTTTCCTTTTCATTACAGTAATTTATTATTTATTTAGATTATTAAACTGTTCTTATCTCAACCCACGATTTTCTCACTTTTACCCTTCATTTTCGCTCCCCCATCCCACTCGAGGGGGAAAGGGAGCGAGCGCCTGTGCAGTGCTTAGTTGCCAGCTGGGGTTAAACCACGACAAATTCCCTGCTCACTCTTCAGCAGCACCTGAAGGAGATTGGAACCAGAGTGACTGCTCAGACATGATGATCTTCAATGTCCAAACAACAGCCAACATAAAATTTAATTCAAGCTCCACTACAGGGCATGTTTTCAGCATTTTTTTGGGGGGGATGATGCTTGGGGATTTAACTGCAGAACTCCCATTATTAACAGAAGTCAGACAGAGAAATCCCCACAAAATATAGTGAAAATATCGCCTTACATTTCTCTCTGGTACCACTCCTGATCTGTGCTGACAGCACTCTCATCATGAATAACATTATGTCAGGCTGCCCAATGATTCCTGAAACTGTCAACAGTGTTTAAAGTCAAGTTCTCCAAACTTTTTAAAAGTTAATCATCTTCACTCTGGAAGCATAAAAGTTGAATGCAATAGAAAATGTGCAGATTCACAGCAAGTTTTATTGACTTGCTGGCCAAAGACATCATCTAGCTGCTGAAACATTTACATACTACAAAGCACTATCTATAGAAAGACTGTCCTTAAAGGCCAGAATATACATGAGATGGCAGAAAGAGTTGAGAAAGTATGGAGAATAGTGCATAGTGCACTTGATTTTACACTACATTATAAAAGCATTCAGTTAATCCAATGTATGCAATCAGCTTAGTTTGGGGAATTTTACTATAACATCATATACAAGTGCAGCTAAGAAGGAAAAAGTCTTGAGAAATCTTAATTTCCTTGTCTTTTTCTGCTTTAAGCTGACTTACACTGCCACTTTTTTTTTAAAGCATGGAAAACCATCAATCCCTCCATTTCCCTTCATTTATTTATTTTTTTCAATTACTGCTCATCAGTGTGACGAAAAGTTCCAGACTGAAAGCCTGAAGAAAGAGCAATCAATGTATGCAGGTCCACAGGGGGCACTGGTAAAGAAAATACCACCAAACCATCTTCTGAAAGGAAGCCAATCAACGTGACATTTTTAAATGGCTCAATTACAAATACATACATATATAAAATGTTTCAAATTGAGTGCCTGATAAATGTTGCATATACTTTAAACATCAATGCTTTAAGTTCTTTTTTTTGTTACTTTTAATTTCCTTTTTGTTGTCTAAAAGGGTGTTTTCAGCAATAATGACAAAAACTTGTACTCTAGACCTGCAAACTATTGACCTACACATAGCCAAGCACACAACTAAATATTAGCAGGATCAGGAAGAGAAACAAACATGTATGCAACAAACAGATAGCAATTAGCAGGAAAAGTGTTTTTTGTTTGTTTGGGTTTTTTTTCTCTGCTCAGTTATTCATTGTACAGGAATTATAACAGGTGCAACATTCCAAGACAGAAAGTAAAAGGCAGATTTGCAGCTAGAGGATGGCTCTGTAAAATTCCTCAAGGAGAATCACTGTGGGAGGGGCCTTAACAGAGTTCCATCAAATATCTGCTGCAATCAATTGAGGTGTTTTGCAGCAGGTATTTGATGGAACTCTGTTAAGGCCCCTCCCACAGTGACTCTGTAACTTTTCTGTAACCAAATATTTTTTTCCTAAATTCACAGTACTTCCATGAAAATGAGCCCTTTCTCCTGTCATCATCTATCACAGGAAGTATGTGCATGTTGGTAAACACTAAGCAGCAGACAAAATTCTAGCAAGTTCATTGGAAAACCTGTTTAACTGCCTGATTTGTACAGACAACCACTCCAGATTTCAGGAGTTGATCCAAACTGAACTGACTTTCTGAATCTTCTGAGATTCACCCTTCCTTATTCACAAATTTTCCAGTGTCTGTGCTTTTGTCAAAGCTGCAACTCCTCTAATCAATTGATCCTATTAGATCACATTGGGATTCACTTTTGGAAATTTGAGATTTAGTGTTAATGCCCAGAATGCATCAGCTGAATGCACTGAAGAAGTACAGAAAGAAAAAGGCAAAGAAAAGAGGATGCAGGATATATTATTTTATAATACCAGGACTATTATGCCAAGTTTGCATTTTGGGATTTAATTTATGATTTTTGAATAGCTTTCGCTGGCAATATTTCTATTTTATTCCACGGACTGTTGAACCAAAGCATCTGACAAAGCAGCCAACAAAATCTCTGAGCACTGTATTGAAGTCCTCTTCAAAGATCTCTAACATATGTTTCGTGAAGAAATAGAGGGTGTATCTGTCAGCTTCTCTCAAGAGCTAATAGAGAACAGTTTCATTTGCAGAGGAAGGCATGGTTATTCTGCTGGTTCCATATTAACCTGGAAAACCCTTTATACCAAGGATATTTTCTCAAAATCTGTTTCTATTGGTCTTTTTCACTTTTGAAGGAGCAGAAAAGGATGAAGTAGAACAGCAAAACAGCCTCACAGAGTGCCCACATGATAGTCCTGTCTTAAAGAGAGCTCTTATCAGTAGGAAATTTATTCAGTCATGAGAATCTAAACATAGCTCCCTGTTCACAGAGAAAATACAAATGATACACAGAAGTCCTCTCATTTTGGCACTGGGTAACCATGGATAAAAGTAAAGTAAGGAAGAAGTAAAAGTGATCAGCAACTGTTTGCTTGAACTCCTTTCCAATTGCCCCCAGTCAAGCCATTGATGTGGTGAGGCCTAGAAAGGGATAAACCAAATGACTATCTACAGCTCATGTGTATACAGAACACTGGTCTCTTATACTGTATTTGCCCCCTAAGTAACAGAAGGATATTCTCTCTCTTTTCCTCCCATCCTTTCTTCTCTATTGTCAGAAATGAGATAACTGCATTAGTGAGAGAGAAACAGACACAGAGAGGCAGAGAGGTGGTTACTCAATAGCACCATGTTCTCTGATAGCCAACGTACCCCAGTAATTTTGTCATCTCAGGGAATCCAGCCACAGTGTGAATCCTCCATGTTGGCCAATAATTACACTAACATTCATTCCTGTGCCATATAAATTCCCTCTACCAGAAAGATATGACATTTGACATGGTCCTGAAATGTGACTAAAATGCTTTTAGAGCCAGCCTGTACTGTACAGTAGAGCAATTACAATAAAAGAAATAACTGTAAAATGCATAGAAAAAAATATTAACAGTGAGGGTGGTACAGCATTGGACCAGGTGCCTAGAAATTGAAAAAGATCCTGAACAACCTGAATTGATTTCCAAGTTGGCCTTCCTTTGAGTGGAGGGTGGGACCAGATAGCTTTCAGAGGTTCTTTCCAACCTAAATTCTGACTAACCATGGTTTAAACAGCCACACTGTCCACTGCTAGTGGTTAATTATGGGGTTGCTTATGTGGCAGACATTTGCAATGCATCCTGTTCTCCCAGGGACATTTTTCATTAAGTTAAAAGGGAAGGTAAAATTATCTAAAGAAGTGCCAGACCAAGAAACATGAATTATTGCAACTTGTCCCTCCGAGTTCTTCATATCTCCTCAAACTCCTGTATGAAAAATAATTACCAATTCTGATAATAACACAGATCTCATCCTTGCAATGATTATTCAGGAATTATTTTGGTAAAGGAGTAGGTTTGCCAAGACAAAATTCATTCAGGGGTTGCTTCAAGCTCTGCTGAATGTTTATATCAACTTTTATGCAATCTGACATTCCCAAAAAGAACTGACAGTAATGGACTAGAAACACAGGGAAACGATTACAGAACACAGGAAAAAAAAGGTTTCAAAAGAAACAGAATTTTAGAGCTAAATTTCTTAAACTGGCTCTGATAAGGGACTGCCCTGAACAGAAACTTTCTGAGGAGCTTTCAGACTAACAAGATGACACTCTGGGTTGCTCCAAAACCCAACAGGAAAGTTGCAATGTGAAGCTGCAGCAATATTCCCCTCTGGGTTTCATTTTGTCAGATCTGACAGACCCAGGCAGATTTTATCTATTATCAATAAAGACAGAAAGACCTTCCAGGGAAACATTAGAGTCTCCAGGAGCAAGGTCCTGGTGCTACTCTCTGGAAACCTGTCCCCATCCCATACTGCAAGCCAATGTGGTGGGGGGCAGCAGTGCACTGGTGCCACAGTTTGTGAGGCTGCAGGGCAGAGTATTTCACCTTCACCATCTCAAAAACAACAACCGGTTGGGGCATTAAGACATCTCAGCTGTAAACCAGGTTTGTCTGGACAAGCATACAGAATTGCAGACCTTAGCAACAGTGCCAGGACATGAGAGGAAACAGGGACTTCCTTGGAATAACAGATCTCCTCCACTGCAAGAAAACGAAACAGATCTAAATGTCTACTTAGAAGTGCATACACAGAAACATTTCTTGTTGTGATGACAGTGGTACAGAATTGACAATAAATACTCCACCTTTTATGCTGGGGCTGAAGCAGACACTGACCTTTCCCAGCACTTTCTTTAACAATTCTAAATGTGGATTCTTCCACCTCTGTAGCTTCAGAATTCAGCAAAGCTCTTCATGCTTGGCCCACCCTGGACATTTTTTCTAGAAAGCTTTTTTGATTCTTGATTCCTGATCTTCTGAGCCCAAGTGAAACCGGATCAGACTGAGCTATGCTCCTGTTTCTCCCCAGCAGTCACACAAACTGACATTTCATTTTCTTAATTTTTTTAATCTTTCCTTGATAATTCCTAGCTGTAGCACACTCTAGTAGAAGTAATACGACTTTATTCATGCTTTGATGTCTGTTTAACAAAGAGTTAAGTGAGGACAGAAGGTGACCCTGCCCACGCTCCATCACTATCAACACTTTCCCCAAGTTGAGAGAACAATAAAGGCCAAGAAAAGTTGCTAAATGCCCCCTCTCCACCCATCTTTAAGAACAGGAAGGCTAACCCTGGAGTCTCTCCAAATTATAATGCAGTTCAAAGTCACATTTTTAACTTGTTATGTGGAGTCATGCTGGTTCTTTCTAATAATGGGTGCAAATTTCCACCCCACTCCAATTTTGAAGAATTCTAAATGATTTCTTCAGAATTAACATTGCTACTAAAATACAAAATTGCTATTTAAACAAACTTGCAAATACTCCTCTTCCTTTCTTTATACTACTAAGTCTCTAATCGCTACTTCACTCACCAAACCTTTGCCTCAAACAGTACCATTTGTGTACTGAAGAGTACTGTCCTTCTGTTTTTTTCCACACAGGTAACAGAGACCCATCTTTCCTCCCTTCCCTCAGTTTAACGTGCTGCAGAATTACTGTGGACATTCTCCTCAGAGCTTCTAAAACAACAGCTAACAGTGGGCTAATTTGTCTGTGAGGTGACAACTGCTCCATCCATGTGTCTGCAAAACATCTCAGCAAGTCTCTCTAATTAACAAAAAGTCAAACATGATTGATTTAATTTTCACTTCAGAGTTCTTCTCAGAAGAACTGATTCAGGTGTACCCCACAAGGCATTTATTGAGACAGAGTAGGTAAGGATTAAATGTTCTGCATATATCCAGAGCTCTGCATCTGAACATCTCAAAGTCTTCCTAAGTCCTTAATTAAGACTCAAGTTACCCTCCATGGTAGAGAAATATAGCTTTGCCTACTTTATAGGTCAAGGTCTGAGGCAGAAGTAGGCCAAATTAATTGATCAAGATCCCACTGAAAGCACATGGCAGAACTAAAAATTCAAATGACTTCACATCTAAGGTGTTCCCCACCCAAAAAAGCAGCCATACCTTCATTCATTCTTTACTCCTGAACATTTGTAATTTTTTAACATGATGACCATCATTTCCAGTCAGGGGAAGAAACATATTGTCACTGAAGCAGCTCTTAGAAGATTCTTTAGAGGAAGAACACATATGAACAGCACTTGAGAGCAACGCAGAATAGGAGGTTTAGGGTTGTTTGCCTGATACTTGTTCTGATTTTATCAGCAGCACAGTCCAGGTTTGGAAAGCTCAGATAAGCTAAAATTGGTAACTTTGATATTTTTGTGACTTTATGTCATCATTTATAATGCTACCCTATAGTAAAACATTATACATGATGACATAACACCTGGAGAAAGCATTATGCTTATCAAAAGGCTGTGGGTTTAGCCAATTCAGTTCAAGAGCATTTCTGAGCTTTTAGCCAGGCTCTATCAGCTCTGGTTATTACCTCTGTCCCTTTTCTGGCAAGCTGCTCCAAAATAAGAAGCAAATAATGTGGTTGCATTGTCTACCCTATGCAAAAGCCATGCAAGGGTTTAATAGTTTGATGCACAACATGAAAGATATAGGTCGTTGTCATCTGTTAAGCCATGACCTTGTGAAGGCAACCAAAAAGAAATTAAAAAAAAAAAAAAACAAAACAAAAAAGCCCCCAAAAATCAGACTGCCCTGCCTTCACAGACCTTTGCCTTTTGTGTGAAGGCAGCTATAAAACATGTGTCAGGGAAGGCACAATACTGCTAACGAGAGACAGTGGAAAAAAAGTTGTCTCTGTTGCTCAGAAAATCCCTATCACATCTACAGTAGACGCTCCTAGTCAGCAACTGTTTAGTCAGAAGTTTTAACCGACTCCTTAAATTCACCATCTCTGGGGCCTTGCTGCTTAATAAAGACTACGGGGTGTTGAGAAGCACAGTATATTATTTCATTAAGTGCTTTTCGGGAG
The DNA here is from genome assembly GCA_013400415.1 of Scytalopus superciliaris. Lineage (NCBI taxonomy): Eukaryota > Metazoa > Chordata > Aves > Passeriformes > Rhinocryptidae > Scytalopus > Scytalopus superciliaris. Next base: position 622,784 of record VXBX01002769.1, read on the forward strand.
AAGGGGATTTAGAAGTAAAACTGCTGGCTTTGTGTGGCAAGGTTATGACCTTTGACAACTTTGGAGCTTATCTCTTTCATCTTCCCACTCCCCCGAGACCCCGAACTTGCGGAGGGATGGAAGCGGGTAAGCCAGGGCCAGACAGAGTCCAGCATTGTTGTGGGGCTGCCTCCTCTCCCTCTCCCTCTCTCCCCTTCTCTCTCTCTCTCTCTCCCTCTCCCTCTCTCTCTTTTTTCCCCCCTAAACAAAACAGATCTGAACTGAGCCAAGGAAACAAAAATGTATTGTTCCTCGCAGATGGAAGCGAGTGTCGCCTAGGTAACCAGATTAATCTCCTTTTTCTCTCCCTTCCTCTCTTGTAGTGCGGTAATCGGTGGGCTCTTTTCACAAAAAAGCCAGCCTCAAAGCTGGGGCTCTAACTAGGTTCCTAATTAGCTGCAATTTACAATGAAGACAACATGATGAGATAATAGAAATTTGCAAAATAATGACATACCTCAGCAAAATATTCCTCCTCCTAAGAACCATTTTTATACAAAAACAATAAAGAGGGCCCTTCTAAAGCAAAGCTGGAAAATGGTGGTGTATTATGTGACACAGAACATTATTGTTCGCCTCTTGTTCCCCCAATCAACAGCTTATTGTTTGGCATCTTAAATAAAAATGACTCAAATACAGGCCACATAATGATCTCCATTGCGCTAATACACTGTATATACAGAGTAGTCAAAAATGTACCCAAGGCAAGGCCAGTGGGGCTGATAAAGTACCAGGGCCCAGAAAGGTAATTTACAATACAATGCACTAACTATTAGTACTGGTCTTAATCACACATATCTTTCTGATTTCTGTCAGGATGCGCTCTGACATCAAAAAAGGGCACCCGAACAGGGGGCAGCTAGTTAATGAAATATGATGGATCGCATTTGTTTTCATGTGGTGGTTAGCTCAAACGAAGCAGCCTCCAGACTGTTAGCCAACAGTCTTCTCTTGTGCGACATCAAAGGCTCCCATTGACGGAGGGGGGGAGAGGGAGGGCGCGGGAAGGGGGATCGCAGGGAGACAGCGCAGAGGGAGGAGCGCCGGGCAATTCAAAGGACCATTAAATCGTAATCTCTACCTTATGTCCGAAAGGGGAGAGCACAGAAATGGAACGGGCCGGGGCCGACCTGCCACTGATTTCAAGGAGAAGGAGTGTCAGCACCTCCACGTGCGGTGGAGGAGAGGCACGGCTGGTGCACTGCTGCTGAAATTTGGCATTTTGCTGCACAAGAGTGACTTGTCATTGCAGACCTGAGGAGTACATATCCTGCTGGAGCCAGAGGAGAGAGGACAGTTCAGGGCAGTTTTGATCTCAACAGAAATACTTAATTAATAGCAACAGATTGTCTAAGACTGTCAGGAAGAACAGCAGCAGAAGTCCTTCTTTTTTTATGTGTGGAGTCATCAGTGTTGACTGGTGCAGCTGCAAGTATTCCAGAATTACAGATCAATGGATTGTTCCTCAAATAAGTGCAACTATAGCCACCTTGGGCAAGGATGGGAAAACATTATCAAGCACCCTGGCTGGTCTTTTGGTTCCTGAGTATGACAAGAAGCCTAATTTCCTTCATAGAGTAATTGAAAGGAATAAAAAATGTCATATTATACAGAGCAAGCCAACTGCTGAAAACTGCTGACAGGGTACCTGGCTCTAGCTGTACAACAAGGTCCTGCAAGACAGCTCACATTGAGGGTTAACCATCCCAAGAAGCACTGTAATACTGCTGCCATCTGTTTATACAACTTCTTTCTTCTTTAAGGATCTCAAAACATTTAAATGGTAGTATAACTTTGCTCAGGAAAGCTACTGAATACATCAATGATGAACATTATGCTGTACAACAATAAGGAAAAGAAGGAGATTTTAGAAGTACCCCAAATATACCCATTCTAATGATCACTGCCTTGAGACAGAACAGACTGGACTTTGGGTTTTAAGATGTTATTCAAAACACTCAGATAAGAAACACATGGGGATACTCATTCATCCTGAGACCCTTTGGAAATACAATGTAACACCTTTAAATCAACAACAGTGAACATTCAAACAATAATTAAAAAAAATAAAGTAAAAGAAGCATGCAGATTTAAGACAATCAATGGCACTGAAAGTCAATTTTGATTCTGGACTCATGTCTGCTATAAACAAACATACCCTGGCCTGCAAAGATTTCTAGGAAAAAGAGAACAAAGTGGACAAATGTGAAGCCTTCAGTCTTTAAAGGGAAATAAACAACATCTGACTGATGGTCAGATTCTCATGTGCTTATTCAGTATTATTCTCTTCATGCAAAGTCTGATTCAATTGCTAAGTAAGGTTTTATTTAATCTAAGAGCATCAAAACTGGTTCTGAAAAACAAAATAATGTGCAAGGTATTTGAACTGCTTGTCATGCAGCCCTACTCCAACCAATGCTGAGCGAGCATCTTCTTATCCCATTGACTTCTCCCAGCACGGGAGCTGGCAACCTACCAGAAGTATCCTGACACACAGGATCAGGCAGCACCTAAGAAAAGAGCAGGAAAGCGAAGAAAATGCCTTTGAACCTGTGAACCCAATTCAGTGTAAATCCTGTGTTGACATTACTGGTCATAGAAGTCACTAGTGGTTCTTTGCACCAACTGAAAGCCAAGCCTAAAGATTTGTGTGTTAGCTTGTTTTTTTGTTTCCACATACTATATACACTTCTATGGAAGGCTGAATATAGACTGTTCTTTTCAGGCTCATCTAAAAAAGCAGACCCAGTTTACAACTTAGATTTCTAAACACAGAAATAAGCTTTTACCTGGCACATTCCTCTCCTTTGGAACTTACACCCTAATCTATCTAGAGGTTTTATCATTGCATTCTTAGATAATCCTGTGTGGAACAGCCACCTCACATCAAGAATTCAGAAAAGCAGGAACAGTGTTGCTGCCCTGTATGTCCTGTGCCAGTCAGAACAGCAGCTCTCTATCTACAGCCTGGTATAATTAACACCAGCTTGCCATTTTACACAGAAACATTTACTCTTCCAAGCAAGTGCTTCCCCCATCCATCCAGGTCCTTGGATGAATGAAGTAACTCAGTAAGAGTTAGTTTCCCACAATTACAGAGCTCTATCTGATATTGCAGGCACACAGTACAAATTGAATTCAGTGGAATTTCTGTATATTCAGAATCTGAAGGTTTGGGACTCTAAATATTAACCTTCCTCCAAAGCAATCATATCCAATGTACCACACCGTAGGAGACCAAAGCACTGGGCCTGATCCTGCAATATGAATCCTGTCATCCCTTTCTTTCTTACTTTTTCTAAGCTGGCAGAACTATCTGTGTAAATAAATGGGCGCTCAGTGCATTTTCTTTTCCAGCATCCTGAGTGGCTAGCACAGACTGAGTTATCCAGCACAAATCTAACTGAGATCATCTCCACTGTTCCCCTGGAATAACACCTGAGCCCTTGTGGCCTTGAACTGCTCTGGCAGTACAAATTTACAAGCAGCGTTTGAAACATGACTCGAACATCCTTCAGTATGAGCAAGATCTGGTGTGTGACACAACTGGCTCCCCTTTATATCATTATCATTATTACCACTCCCAGGCTTCAGAGACCTTTGTGTGTCTCAATGTGTTTCTTCAGCATCTCTGATAGCCTTCAATCTTCCTGCATTTTCTATCTCTGAACCAGTAGCAAACGGCAAGAAAAAACTACATAAACAAATGGGTTCACACAGGATACAAGAAAATCCATGCAGCTAACTTAAGTCTAATGCTCTTCCACTCTATTTCTCCTTCCCTTGCCCCTGCCCCCTGCCAGGGGAGGTGGGAGGAATGGTTTAAATCAATAACCAAAGGCTCAATTTTACAGACCCTTGAGACATTAGAGCTCTGAGTCCTTGGTGCACCCGTTGTAACCTCCCCCACCCCTGCACATACACATACACGCACACATAACACGCATATAAAAAAAATACTCCAAGCCTGGCATTAACAATGTTCACTCAGTGCTCTTTACTTAAAGGAAGAAAACAATTAAGTGAAACCTTGAAGTAATCTCATTCTGCCTATTTAGCCTCTTCATCCCTCAATGTGTGGTTAGTAAGTGTTGCAATCAGGGGCTAAGGCCTGCTATCATTCGGCCTTAATTAAAAAAGACACAAGCAGTGGAGCTGTGAATTAGAAATGTAACAACGCACTACCCCTGATTAATTCAAGGCTCATGTTGGATTAATAACTCCAAACAAAGAACAAAAGGAAATTGTTATGCGAATTGCAGTCCTCCCAGGCCAGACAAAGGTCAAATCACAGGATTTCAATTTCATCCGGAGTCGCTTAATCAACTCCCTCGGAAGGAAGACCATATGCAGTCCTGAAAGCTACCCATTGTAGTCGTGTTGTCACTGGACCTGAGAGATGGCACAGAGATAATCCCAACTATTCCCCATCTTTTCTCCTTCTTGTCTGTTTCTTTTCTTTTTCAGTTTCTTT
>VXBX01002770.1:0-15223 GCA_013400415.1 Scytalopus superciliaris
GGGGGGACACTGACTGGGGAGGGGGGGGACACGGAGCAGACCTGGTGCTGGCTCAGGGCTTGTCTGCACGCAGAGCTGGCTCCTGGGATGAGACCAATTAGTGGAGGAACATCAAATAGTTGTCCTGGATGGGCAAAGGTTTGTGTCCCTCACCACTGGGACTTGGAGAGGGGCCAAAGCAAACGCCCATGAGTGGTTTGTGACCTGTGTAAGCACACGGGGACCCCTCCCCATGCCCTGTCCCAGCTCCCACCAGCTTGTGGCTCCCAGGCTCAGGAGAGGCAGCTTGGAATGGGACCTTCCAGGGGTTCCCCTGCCATCAGTGCCCCCTCAGGCCCCTGGTGACCTCAATGCTCCCCACCCCACGCTCACCTACCGCCGACCACGTGAGGAGCCACATGCCCGGGCCCGGGGGCTGTGCCAGTGCCGTGGCAGTGACGCAGGTGGCGGTGGCACCGCGATCATGTGGCACTGATGTCGTGGTGAGAGGCAGGTCCTGCTCCCCAGCCAGCTCCTGCCACATGCCAAAGGCTGGAGATGAGATCCCAGCTGCTGGTGGACACTGGGAGCCTCCTGTCTCCTTTGCAGGCTGGGGCAGTGAGGGTCACCCTGGGTGCCAGTGCCCAGCTGCTGTGGAGCTCTGCTGTCCTTCAGCTAAACCATCTCCCTTCCTCTTTCCAATGCAGTGCCAGAGACAGGACGGGGACTGAGGGACTTGCTTCTGCCAGCTGATGCCCTCTGGAGTCACTTCCCAGCATGAGATGTCCCCACAGCCCTCCACTGCCCCAAAACTGGGAGCAGGGACCGTGGGGCTGCACCTGCTGGGAGGAGAAACACACCCGATGCTGTGACAGAGCTGCCTGTGGCAGTGTCCCAGTGCAGCAGCCCAGGGCAGGCTCTGCAGGCACAGCTGGGCTGGGGATCCAGCTGCAGAACATGTGGCAACATCTGCAATGCCCCCAGCCCAGGGAAGTGAGGCTGCAGAGGCAGCACAGGGCGCTGCAAGGCAGGGAGGCAGAGGGAGGGACACGTTCCACATCTGGAGGTGCCAGCCTGGCCAGAGCCCCCCAGAGAGGAGGAAAGTGTCATGAACAACACGCCCGACCTCACCCTCCGGGCTGGGAAGGGCTGCCAGGGGAGCTGTGTTGAGTCCGAGTCGTGGCAGAGGGATAACGGGAAGCAGCAGCGGCAGCACAGCCTCAGGGATGGGAGGGATGCATGGGCTGCTGTCCTGGAGGTGTCACCAGCCTCCCGTCCCATCCCAAAGCTGGAGAATTAGCGCCACATTCCCTAGGAGCACATCCAAGGCAGCCCAGAATGGGGAGCACGAGGACAGAGATTGATGAGATCAATTGTATTTGGGAATGGGCATTGCAGCAATACCAGGAAAAATCAAAGGAATGGTACCTCCAGCAGCCCTCCTGGAAGGGGATGTCCCTTTGGTCGGGTAAAACAACAGCCTAAAGCACGTGCTCTTTGCTATCACACTGGGGAGATTTAGGTTCATTTCTGCCCTGCTGGACACACAGCATGAGGAGTGCTCTCCCTGCTCTGCTGGGCTGGGCTGGCGTGAGGACTGAGATCTGCTGTCAGCTCCCAGGGTATTCCTCAGCTCTGGAAGTAGGTGAAGCTCTGACTCATCTTCATGGAGAGAAAGGCGAAAGAGCGGAGCAAAAAAGTGCTGTAATTGAGTTGCAGAGAAGGTAATTTCCGCCTGGGTTAGTGGAACAGCTCACTGGAAATTTTTGATAAAATCTATTATTCTGTGAAAATGCAGATCCAGGGAAATGTGAAGGCTTTCCACTGGAAAGAATGAGTTCTGCTGGATTTCTCAACGAGTTCTCTAGAAAATTTGTCAATGGTCACAGCATTTCACCCACCGCTGCTTTTTTTGTCAGACCAAAATTTACACTCCTGCTGCCTCCCAGCCTGACTCAAATGCAACATTTTTGGCACCCTCGCTTTATTTGTTCGGATTTCAATATTCCACAGATCTTTTACCCTCCTTTTGGATCAAGAAAAAGTTTGAGATGCCAAGACACGCCTGGGATAGGGAAGCCATTTCCCCTGGAGCCTGGGAAGCTCCGGATGAGAGGCAATGCAGGCACAGGACATACCCCGGGTTTCTCTTGGCCTCGTGCTGGTTCCTGCTGATGTGAACGTGGTTCAGTCCCACCTCGCTGTCCCCTGTGCCAGCACAAGCCCTGGATGCTCACCCCGTGCCCTGCTCCTGGCCAAGCTTTTCCTGGGACTGGGCGAAGGGGACACTGCCCTTGGCACTGATGTGGATTCAGTTCTTGTTGAATCCATGAGGTACAACCCGGAATCCTGTTTTTCTTTGACTTGGGAAAGCAGACAGACATCAATAAAGATAATAACCCAGCACACCATTTCCCTGGCTCATTTTCCATACCTTCACAGCCCTTCCTTGGCCTTGGAGGTTTCCCAGCCTTTCTTGTCCATTTTAATTTCCCCTCCACAAACTCAGGCTGTCCCACAGCCAGGCCACCACCCCTCTTTTCCCCGTCTTCCTAAGTTTCATAGAGTCTTTAAGTTTGGAAAAGTCCTCTTAGATCATCGAGCCCAGTTATGCACCTTGGGGCTCCTTCCCTGCAGGATAAACCAGCACCAGAACCCTTCCTCCTGTTTTCAGCACATTTTTCAGCAGATGCTTTAATTCCTGGAGGAAACTTCAGGCGTCAGCAGCGCCGTTCCTGAGTGCCACCAGCCCCCCCAGCTGCTGCTGCTCCCGGGGACACGCCACATCCCGCGTCACCAGCGCCGGGTAAACACGGCTCGGGAGCGCTCAGGAGCTCGGGGCAGTGCCTGGCACCGAGTGCCCGGCAGTGCAGGGTGTCCCTGAGCACCCCGTGGCACGTGGTGTCCCTGCTGCTCCCCAGTGTCCCTTGGGCACCCAGCGCCGGGTGGCTGCGGGACTCCAGCCCTCAGTGAGGAGACCCAAACCACAACAATAGGATGAGTATTAATATTATTAATAATAATTAGAGTTCTGACCTATCGCTACAGTTCTGGGCTACACTTTGGTGACAGTGTCCGGTGGCCTGTCCTCGGCTGGCCCCTCTCCCTTGGGATGGGGTGGGGACACCCCCACCCTGTTGCTGCAGAGTCCTGCACATCCCAGACACTTCTGCCCTTTCCTCAGGAGGCAGAAAACTGCGGCACAGAGGAGGGAAAGGCCCGCCAGGACCACGAGCAGAGCCAGCGAGCCGGTGCCCTGGGGCTTGGGGCAGAGCCACTGGGGAGAGCTGGTGATGCTGGCGGAGACATTCCGGCCGTGGCCCTGGAAGGCACACCGGGCTTTGTCCAGGTCCCGCACGGCCACGCCGGCCGCACGCAGCGAGTCCAGCCAGCCCAGAGAGCAGCAGCTGAAGGGGTTCCCAGCCAGGGACACCTCCCTCAGGCTGTGGGACCAGCTCCCTGCCGTTTCCAAGGTCTGCAGGCTGTTATTCCTAACATCCAGCTGTTCCAGCGGGGAGCAGGAGAGACCTGCAGGCAAAAGGCTCAGGCGGTTCCCTGCCAGGTCCAGGACTCGGAGCGTGCCCAGGCAGGGCAGTGCTGCCCTACTCTCGTCCATCTGGTTGCCCCTCAGAGAGAGTTCCTGCAGGGAGGACTCCAGCCCCCCCAGGGCTCCCCTGGGCACGGACAGGTCCCTGTTCCCTGAGAGGTCCAGGGAGAGCAGCAGGGTCCTGTTGAAGGCATGGGGGTGCAGCCTGGTGATGTTGTTGTCCCGAAGGCTGAGGTGCTTCAAGCGAGGCACGTTGTAGAAGGGGGTGCAGGTGTCTCCAGGGGCTGGAATATGAGACCCCCCTTCCAAATCCCCTCCCTGGTCACTTCCCTGGCTCTCACAAGGCTGGAGGCTGTTGGAACCCAGATCCATTGTTTCCAGCTGAGGCAGGGAATCGAAGAACCAGCGTGGCAGCACTCGGAGGGCATTGCTGTGGAGGTCCAGTGAGCGCACGGAGAGCTCGGTGTGCGGTGCTGGAGCAGGAGAGGGGTCAGCAGGCTCTGTGCTGTTGGTGAGAGGCTCCCTGGCCACCTCCTGGAGACAGTTCATAGCCAGCCTGAGGCTGTGCAGGGAGCCCAGGCTGTGGAAGAAGGTAAGTGGGAGCAGCTCCAGGCGGTTATTGCTGAGGTCCAAGTCAGCCACGCGTGTCAGAGCGGCTGCGGGGCTCACCGTCCTGTTGAACCTCCCCATCTCCTTGTAGGGCAGGACAAAGTCCTCCAGACGGTGTGAGCCTGGGAGCAGGGAGGCAATAAGGTTGTTGGAGAGGTTTAAGTGCGTGAGATCATGGGCTTTGGAGAGCTCTGGGAAATAGAGGAGTCTGTTATGGCTCAGGTCGAGCACTTGGAGCTGGTAGGGCTCCGCTCCCTCCTCAGAGGCAAAGAGCTCCAGGGCGTTGTGGCTGAGGTTTAAAACTCGCAGCTGTGTGAGGCTGAAGCCAGAGATACAGTGCATGGAGTTCAAAGCCAAGTTTACCACCTCCAGCTTTTGCAGAGGCTCAAAAGCTCCCTCCTGGATTTCCATGATGTAGTTGTTGCTGAGATCGAGCTGGCGCAGCCGTGCAGTGCCTCGGAAGGTCCCTGCCAGCAGCCTGGTCATCTTGTTCCCAGAGAGATCCAGCACCCTCAGGCTGGTGAGGTTGCTGATGTACCAGTCTGCCATGTGGCTCTCCAGGTTGTTCACTGACAGGTCCAGGACCTCTATATTCCTGAGCAGATGGAAAGCTTCCCCATTAGCCAAGAAATTCCGGTCCAGGTGGTTCGATCCCAGGAGGAGCGAGCGCAGCCGGGGCAGCTGGGCCAGGGTGGGGGCTGACACGGCTTCCAGCTGGTTGGAACACATATCCAGGTACTCCAGCTGCTCAAATCCTGGCAGGTAGCTGCCTGACAGGTTTTGGATGAAGTTGTTGGAGAGTTCAAGGTGCTTAATTCCTTGGCCAAGCTCCTTGGGAAACTTCTGCAGGCCGACTCCTTTGCAGGACACCTTTGTGGGGCTCTATGGGGAGACAGGAGGGCTGTGAGCAGGAGGGGGACTACAAACCACAGCTCTAGCTGAGCCAAAATGGGAATGAGCAAGTGGAAATGAGGACTGTTCCCTCTTCCCATGCTCAGCTGGTTCAGAGCATCCCTGTTTAGACAGAGGAAAAGTGCTGTGGCAGACTCTACCTTCCCTCTTGCTCCAAACTGGTTTCCTCTGGAATTGGAAGCCTGGATGGGGAGCAGCTGATTTCCCTCTGGGGGGACAGAAACCAGCTGTTCCCCACCCAGGCTCCCAACTGCCCCTCTAACATCCATGAGAGCTGTGGGAATCCCTGTGCTCCATCCTGCCCTTGAGCATCTTGGGCACGGCAGGGACGTGGGAACAGGTGGATGCTGGGATCAGCTTGCAGGACGCTGGTCCAGAGACAGAAAAGAGGAGAGAGTGGGAAGGCTAAAGAGCTGGAGGCTGGAGGGAGGTGAGAGCCGTGGGGAAGAGATCCAGGGGGATGCTCACAGCCCCAGTGATGCTGCTGGAGCCACCCCAGTCCAGGTACTCCTGGGAAAACAGCCTTACCTGCTGGCAGGACATGGTCCTGGGCCTCGTTTCCGTGCTAGACCGGGCTCTGAGGATGGATGGGAGCAGCCAGAGCAGCAGGAAACCTCCTTCAGGCAAGAGCATGTTGGGCTGCGGGCGCTGCCAGCCCCGTCCCGCTCCGCTGGCGCGCTCCGGCAGGCTGGGCAGGAGCCAGGCTCTGTATAAATAGGCTTCAGGATGGGATGGGGGAAGGAGATAGGGCATGTGGGTGTTCTAGCTACGGAAGTGGGAAAAGAAAGACATGAGCTTGCAGAGGGGGAAAAACAGTTCAGAAGGCCACGGGGAAGGGAAAGAGAAACGGCGGGATGGGGAGGAGGGCGCTCAGGTGATCGGGGCACCGAGTGTGACATCAAAGGCCAGGAGGCAGAGGTGGCACTTGGGAGAGCCGAGAGGGTTTGGGGGAGTTCCCGTGAGCAAGGATGAAGGGACAGGCTGTGCCCTGTGCCAGCGCAGCCGGACAGGGCTCTGTGGCCATCCTGAGCCCCGGACCGAGCTCCTGGCTGTGGCCGTCGGGGATTCCCGGCATCCCTGGGCCACAGGTGAGCTCGTCACAGCGAGAAATTCCCGTCCCCACGCTGCCACAGCCCGGCCCAGGGGACTCTCCTGCAGCACCTGCCCCTCCTCGGGAAACGACGGCTCCCTGGGGCTCACACCCCTTCCCAGCGGGATGTGCAGAGCTGGCATCCCCCTCCTCCTCCTCCTCTTCCCCCCCAGGAATCCACTGTGCTTCCTCACTGTCACATCCCTGTGTCCCCGCCAGGGCGGCTGCCGGGTCCCCTCCTCACCCCGGGCAGGACCCAGACGGGATCAGTCCCTGCGGCAGCTCCCGGTGGGATCCGGGCACCCAGAGCCGCACCCACCCACAGGGGCTTTTCTTGTGGTGGCACCTCTTCTGGCACACTCCCTGGGGATGTGCTCCTCCTGCTTCACGGGGTGTCCTCTGAAACACACGGCTTTGGGCTCGGGGTGCCCCATTCCATCCTGCCGAGGGGATGTGGTGTTTCAGCTGTGGAGCTCATGCTTTAGTCCTAGAGGTGTCTGGCAGGAAAAAAAATAATTATATAAACATAGAACACATAAATAAACAAATGCAGATTATATATATATAATATATATGTATGTATATACACATCTGGAAGAAGCAGCAGCCTGGCTTCTGCTGTGGCTGCCTCTCTCCCTCTGGCAGGCAGCGTGGTGGGGGACACGGGCACGTCAGGATGTGGCTGAGACTCAAGCAGGACCGATGTCCCCAGCAGGCAGGACACGGTGACAGCCCCCCTGAGGGCAGGGCTGGCGGTGATGGGGCCGAGGCAGCTGTGAGGTACACACAGCACATCTGTGCAGATGTGACATCCTGCCAGGGCAACCCCGACCCGTGAATGAAGCCCCGGCCGCTCCCCCTGCTGCTGGGCACGGGTCTGCACGGCCCAAGGAACCAGCTGAAAAGTCCCTGATTCTGCGGAGAATCCCTGCGCATTTGCATTTGCATCCCGAGGCTGTGAACTCCCTTTGCAGGAGCACCGGGTGCAGACCAAGAGCCGGCTGAGGAACCCGGCAAACACGGAGGGGCTTTTCTGGGATCGTGATAAAGGCAGAGTGAACCACACGGTAGGAACAGGGAGAGATCTGCCCCTGAAACTGCAGGCTTCTGGTCCCTCCAGCCCTCCACGCTGACTCCCAGGGCTCCAGAGGGGTCTATTCCCCCCGAGGCTTTCAGGGGAGAGGACTCCAAAGGACGTGAGCGAGCAATGAGCACCAGGACAGAGGTGTGGAGGAAAAAGGGATATAACCACCTGCCCGTGTCACAGCCCTATGGGGGGTGAGAGATGCTCCCAGCCTGGGCATTCAGGAGGCAGGAAGGTACCTGGTTTCCAAGTCCATTGGATCTGGGCTTCTTCCTGGGCATTCCCCCGATGCAGAGAGCAGGAAGGTGCACCCTGGGCAGCTCCGTGCCCGGGAAGGGGGTGGTGCCTCTCACACCCCCGAAGGATGGAGACGCTTCACCTCTGGTGTCCTGTCACTCTAGCACAGCCAGCACTGCTGTGGCTGTACAGACCTGCCCTGCAAACTCCTGCTGTGGCTGGGGAAGGACATCCCCCCGGGAGCACTGAGAGCAGGAAAAGCTTTATTTGCCAAGGCCACCTGCAGTCAGCTGCTCTCCAACTCCAACTCCAACTGTGTGTCTCCAACTCGGCTACACACTTGGGTATAATGTGAGCATCAGAAAAAGCCTGTTAACACATTCCATACAGGAATCACTCCCTCCTGCCCTCCTGCACCCCAGGCATGAACTGAGAGGGGACAGCAATGTGGGGCTTTGATTGAGCAAAGGGATTCTCCTGCCTCCCCCTGCCCGCAGCCATGGAGCACATCCCAGATCCTGCCAGTGGGGGCCAAGGAATGCAAACTCCATCCACGGCTCCTCCAAAGCCCCCGTTATTTATGCCTGCCCCCAGCCTTGCTGCTCAGGCCCGTTCCAAGGCAATTCTGTTAACGATTTGCTTAATGTTCTCACTATACACAGTTGTCCCCCTTCATTCTTGTCAGGGGAACATGTCCTTCTTAATCCATTTTAAAGGAAATAAACCACAAAGCCCAGAGAAGAGCCCCCAAGGTTCTTGCCAGTCCAACATGTTGAGGCTGAAGGGAGGAGAACCCACTAAAAAGCAAGAGCAGCCCATTTGTCACGCAGTTGTTTTACAAACTGCAGGGCTCCTGTGAATAGCGAGGCCGCGGCCAACGCCGGCAGCCCCCGAGGAATATTTATCTCCCAATAACTGCAACACTTGGCAAGGGAGATCACTCACTACGGAAAAGCCATGGAGCCAGGAACGCTGCAGGCAGGGCGGACACTCCTGTGGCCACAGCAGGGCTGGGACACGTCCCTGCCACGTCCCTGCAGGTGACCAGGGCTGAGCCACCTCTGCACGCAGGTGGAGCCATCCCGGAGACCAGGGATGGTGCAGTTGGGAGGGACCTTGGAGATCAAACAGTCCAACCCCATGGCAGGGGCAGGGACACCTTCCACTTCATTCCTCCAGCCTGGCCTTGGACACTCCCAGGGATCCAGGGGCAGCCACAGCTTCTCTGCCCAACCTGTGCCAGGGCCTGCCCACCCTCCCAGACAGCAATTCCTTCCCAATATCCCATCTATCCCTGCCCTCTGGCAGTGGGAAGCCATTCCCTGTGTCCTGTCCCCCATGCCTTGTCCCCAGTCCCTCTCCAGCTCTCCTGGAGCCCCTTCAGGCACTGGCAGGGGCTCTGAGGTCTCCCCAAAACCTTCCCTTCTCCAGGCTGAAGTGCCACTTTGGGACTTGTCTCATTTGCTATACAGACTCCAACTTCACTCCCCTCTTGAAAGCCCAAACAGGCTCTGCAGAGAAACACAGGGAAACAAACCCCAACCCAGAGGAGTGGGAGCCAGGGGCTGACACAACACAGCAATTTGTGCTCCAGCCTCTCCTCAGCCCCAGCACATCTTATGGTTTTAGGTCTCCCCAGCTGTGGGGAGGTAACAGCACAGAGTTGCTCAAGAGGCCAAAAGAAACAATAGTGTCCCAGCTCTTCTATTAGTCACCAGAAATCGAGTTATGACTAGACTCAGCAGGGCTCAGAGAAAAGAAAAAGTGGTGACTTCATGCTGGACCAGATTTTAAAATACAGTATTTCTTCTTTTCTTTGCTAGAGACTCCATCACCACTTATTTGAGGTAGAAGGGTGCCAAAAGGAAAGGGGTGGGGGAAGCAAGGCTAAAAACCACATCTAAAAGCAGGACAGTTGCTATTAAAACAGAAAAAAAATAAAATAAATTTCCTGTTTGAATATTTTATTCTTAAACATGACAAACTTCCTCCGAGTGTTCTCACAAGTACTTGTGTCTGCTCTACGCGGCTCGGCGAAGCCTGTAGAAATGTGTTCTGGTTTGCAAAATATTAATTAAAAAGGACGAAACAAAAAAACCAAACCAAACCAAAACAAAAAAACCAGACCCCCAAAACAAAACACCCCCAACCGAACAGAACGTGCTGTAACAGCAGCAGTACTTTAAGGCAGCCCCCGGTGGGGCAAAGTTACCTCTGGGTTAAGGGCAGGAGCTGAAGGGAGCAGGGGCTGGAGCCGGGACATGGCGTTGCCCTTGGGCTGTGGTGCTTTCTGGAATGTGGAGGCACTTTGCTCTCTGCTCAGCCTGCTCTAGTGAGGGCTCCTCTTCCTCTCGCGCTTGCTGCTTTTGCTTCCCAGCTCTGGGAAGAGGCGCTGCCTCGCCCGCGCTCCTGAGGATGAATGTAAACACCACGGCCCCGTCTCACCCACCTCCCTCTGCCATTCCAGCCCCCCTGGGAAGGCAGGAAACCAGCAAGCCCCTTCCTGGCTGGGATAACTGGGACACGAGTCTGTCTTCTCCCGCTGCCGCCTGGGATGCTCTTGCTAGTGCAACATAAAAGCAGAGACCCACAGCTCTCCCAACAAGCCTCGTGTGGAGATCACAGAGCAGAGTATCAGTGCAGTAATACTTGAAATACTGAGACAAGGCAGACACAACAGCCTTTCTTCCTCACAACGCTTTTGCAACCAGCTTTTTTTTTTTTTCTTTTTGTTTTTTTTTTTTTTTTGATCCAAGTCTCCACGCAAGTCACAGAGGACAATTGTGCTTCCTGCATTCACATATAGGAATAAATAGCTCTGGATCAGTTTTCTTTATGGCCGGATTACAGAACCCCCTGAAATACTGATACGCTTATGAAGAGCAGCACTGTGCAGTTCTGTGAGTCTCCTTGGCCATGCCAAGTTCCTCTAGGATGCTGGTGCATCTCCCAGGCGTATGGCCCCAAAGAAAGTTGTGTGCTTGCTCATGTTGATGGAGATGTCAGCGTGGACCATCTTCACAGCGATCTTCTGCCTGGCCTTGAGGAGGCAGACCCCGGCTGTGTAGCAGGTATTGAAGTTGGTCTTGCCGGTCTCAATACTCCGAGTGCATTGCAGAAAGGGCTTTTCATCCACCACCACCTCATAGCTGGCAAAATCTGTGAAGTTTATGTAGTATACCTGATGTGAAGCAGGGAGAAGAAAGGCATTAGGGAGGGGACTGGTGCATGGGGAGCAAGTCCTCGTTGCTGTCGGTGTTCCCTCGCTAACGAGCCCCTCCTTGGCTCTGGCTCACAGGAGTTTGGCTTGTGTGAGGCAGAAGAACCCCAAGCCAACCAGGAAACTCTTGTATTCCGCTTCAGACTGAGCATGCAGAACCCCCCAAATCCACGTGCCTAAGGCTGAGCTACAAATCCTGCTTATGACAGGGCAAAGCACCTGCACAGCCTCGGTGCAGAGCTCCCTGTGTGCCACCAGCAGCTGCTCCTCCCACACACAGACAGACACATCCCACTCAAGGCCTCTTGCACTTACCTGGCCAGTCCTGCTTCCTGGTCCCATGGGCCTCCTTTAGTGGCGACATCAGAACTGCCCTAAGGTGCACTGGGAGCTGCCTCCTGAGTAACTGGACTCCAGGTGCTTCCAGAGGCACAAGCTATTCCAGGGAAAATGCTCTCCCAACCTCCACAGCTTGGAAGGAAATCACCCTGCAGTGTTCCTGCTGATTTGACTCCCAGGTCTAGCACTCAGGTCCCTGTGACTCAACCATTCCTTACTTAACCCTCTCCCACACTGATTCTGAAGAACTGCCTGAGGATGACCTGTCCAAGGAGAAGTCAGTCCCAGGGAGCTGCTTCGTCCTGAGAGAGGAAATCCAGCCATTTTGCAGGAATCTGCTAATTCCTCTCAGTCTGCACTCTGTGACCTCAGGAGCTGCACGAGCCTGAATCCCTTTTTACCTTGAGAAGCCACAAACAGTGAGGTTTCAGAGGCCCAAGGCTGTGGCAGTAATTAGCATTAAGCACTTGGGAAACAATTATACTTTGGTCCATGTGGAGCTCTTTTTCCTGTCCCCATCCAAACCAGACACATCACCAGTTCCATGGAAGAGCACTTGAGATCCACAGCCCATTCCATCCAACTTGGTAAAGTCCCAGAGGAGTTGCCAACTGAACACAGGCAGGAGGCAATATTAGAAGCTTGGAGGAAGGTGGAATTTGCTTAACTGTGGCTGTCACACAGAAACCCTCCTGTCATGCTAAAATATGCCCCAGAATGAGTTTTCCAGCCCACAGGTGGGTGGACACCTGAGTGCCCTGGCAGGGCAGAGCCCACGGCTCACACTCCACACGGGGATCTGTGAGGCAGCAGGAGAGGGTGTTAAATGAGAATCCTTCTCCTGCTTTGGATTTGAATGGGGAGAGGAAATGATGTCCTACCAGCTGTACACTAAATCAGAATACAGTCATCACTCTGTGTAGCCCTTTCTGCAGAAATAGGGACATCCACTGCTGGGACCAACCAAAGCAGCAGCAGAGCCATCCTGCTGGTGCCTCGTGTTGGGATGAGGCTGCACGGAGAAGGTGAGGCCAAATGGAGTTACCTGGGTTGGAGTTTGGCCAAACCACCTGGGCTGAGACTCCTACACTTACAAAGAATGACAAGGCTTTGAAATGACCACAAATTGCCTGGCTTTGGGTCTTGTGTACCTTTTAAAGCACAGAGCGCAGTGTCCTGCCTGCAGGGAGGTTTGGGGGGGCTGGTGAGTGACTGCACAGAGAACTGGAGGGTTAAACAGGGGCACGTGGCTGTGGGATGGGGATCACTAATCTCTTGAGGGTGGTTTCAGGGCGAAATAATGATAAAATCTAGGTCCTGCTGCGCCACACCCCTAGAGCTGAAGCGGTTACAAGGACACACAAACTGTTGGCATTTGGTTGTTGTCTGGAGCCCTCTCGTGGTTCATGCAAGGCTTCCATCGGAACACAAGAATAGGAGTTAGCCTAGGACCGTACTCACTTCTACCTGACTATAGATGAAGTATGTGCCGTCCACGAGTACCTCCAGCTCCCCGCTGCGGGCATGCAGCTTAAACACCTTGGGGTTCATAGTGATGCGAGACCAGTCATTGAGGACTCCACCTGAAAGATCTCAGTATGAGAAAATGGCAGTCACTCAGTACCTGTCAGAGGAAAAGTGTGGGAGCACAAAAATACAGTCACGCTGCGAGGGGCACACCCCACGCCCCGAAGTCAAGGAGTTTGGGGGGGCAGTCCCAGAATTAAAGACCAGGGTGTGACAGCTGGGACTCCTCTCTAGCTCTGGGCACACCATCACTTGCTGGGGACACCCATCTCCTGCCGTGAACAACCATGACTGGGGGACAACTCTCCTTGTCCTTACCAAGGGCTGTTCTCCCCATCCTCAAAAATCACTGTACAGCCTTTTGTGCTGTGCTGGAAAGACTTGTCTCCTCCTGACACTAAACTGAGCTTAGTGTGTCCCTTCCCATGGGAATGGTTATCACAGAACTATCACGGAATGCTCTGGGTGAGAAGGGACCTTAAAGATCACCCAGTTCCACCCCCTGCCATGGGCAGGGACACCTTCCACCAGCCCAGGTTGTTCCAAGGCCCATCCAACCTGGCCTTGGACACTCCCAGGGCTGGGGCAGCCACAGCTTCTCTGGGCACCCTGTGCCAGGGCCTGCCCACCCTCCCAGGGAAGGATTCCTTCCCAAAATCTCATCTAAATTTACACTCTTTCAGCTCAAAGCCATTCCTCCCCTGTACTGTCCCTCCAGGCCCTTGTCCCCAGTCCCTCTCCAGCTCTCTTGGAGCCCCTTTAGGCACTGGAAGGGGCTCTGAGGTCTCCCCAGTCTTCTCCAGGTACATCCATGTGTGGAGACCAGCTCAGGGTTCACACCATTGAATTTATCTCTGGTGTTCCTTGAACTCACCATCCCTGACTTTGTCACCAGCATTACTTTAACAAACACTTTGTCACGACACTTCCAAGGCTTTTAAAAATAACAGCCAAAATATCAACAAAGTAGGAAATTGGCCCATGTCACACCACAGCAGCCCCTCACCAGGGTCCCTCCACATGGGCAGGGATTTATGGAGCCACCACCCAGCCCTCTGGCACTGGGATAACTGACAACATGGGCAGACTTTGCTGTGAGCCCCGAGCTGAGCCCATCTCTGTAGGTGCCTCAGTTTACCAGATCCCACTCTTTTCCTCCCTCTCCACTCCCTGTCCCCCATCCGAGCCTGCCAGGCTGCAGCTGGACAGAATTCCTGGCTCACAGCACCAGATTGTTCCTGAGCAGCAGGGAAGGACACTCACAGGGCATTCCCACTCTTAGAGAGCAGCATATCCTCTGTAAACCCCCAGCATTCCCAGCAAATGGCATCTTTTCCCTCTTATTGTTCCTGGGAACGGGCGGTTTCCTTTTGGTTTTGGGGAGCTGGGAGCACGCTGCCCTGTCCATGAGAAATTCCAGCTCCCGCTCTCAGGGCTGCTGAGGGACAAGCTGCCTTCCCACAGCAGCAGTGGCCAGCCCTCCTCACCCCACGTGTGAGGCAGGAATCCATGGACAGGGGTCCTGCAGCCCCATCCTGCTGCACCCAGCCCTGGGAATCTGGGATGGGGGTACGTGTCCCAGGGAGCTGCACGAGGGGACTTGGGAAGGGACAACACAGCCAGGGCAGGGGGGCAGCAGCAAGGAATGAGCCCCAGCTGCTGGCAAAGACAACAGGAACTTGAAAATTTGGACGATGGGGAGCCAGGGAAGAGGAGGAGGAGGAGAGCAAGGAGCTGCCTGTGGATGTGAAATGCCTCGGCAGAGCTTGGGATAATGGCTTAAAGGCTGTGGGTGGGGGAGGAGATGCTCCAGGACCTCAGGAAGAGCTGGTGGCCTGGGCACCTCTGTGTCCCCACACCACTGTGCCTTCCCATGCCTGAAATTACTGGGAAACTGGAGAAAAATGGGCTACGACGATGAGGCAGGACTAGGGATTGAAATGGAATGGGAGGGAAAAGGGTTGGCCATTGAGGGGCTGGGAAATACCAGTGGGACAACAGCAGGTTGGAGGAGGCACAAAATGTACCTGGAGGTCAGGGAGATTCAGTGGGACACAATCAGTGGGATGCACAGGATCAGGATAATCTGGGAGATATGACAACCCTGAATTCAGGGGAAATGGGGATGAAAACCCCACAGAAGACTCTTCTCAGGGTTGTCTGGGCAGTGGAATTGGACTGTCTTGGGGGGGTGACAGCAGGGAAAATCTGGGAGCCTTGCTATGGGATGGGATCAGACCCAGGCACGAGGCCAAGGGTGCAGGACAGGCACTTTCCAGTAAGCACCAGTATCAAGAGATCCTTACCATTCTTCACTTGGATTGCTGAGCCTTGGCCTTGAAGGTGCACCACAGCTGGCTGCAAACATCAAACACAACATTAGCTAAGGCAGCCAGGAAATGCTTACAAAAATTCCCAAGGTTTTTCTCTGGGAAGATGAACCCACCTGGATGTCTCTGGAGCCGGCCTTGTCTGTGGCACCTGCAAAGGGCAATTTCACAGTGTTAAAGAGGAAGGTTGAGTGAAAAATCCCATAAATAAAACTTCTCTTATCCCATAATAACTGTTAAACCCCCACAGAAGTAAAACTTCTTGTACTCCATAATACTAAACCCCCATTTTTAACAGGACAGCACCACAAGTATGGGGTGCAGGTAATATTAAAAAATATTAAATATT
>VXBX01002771.1:567-14652 GCA_013400415.1 Scytalopus superciliaris
CAGGGAGTGTGCAGGGAGTGTGCAGGGAGTGTGCAGCAGTCCCAGCATGAGCACACGCCAGGCATGCAGCGAGCACGCCAAGGTCATGCCAGGCCCACACGGGGAGCGCAGGGCGGGCAGTGAACACGCAGTGGGCACACACCGAGCGTGCAGAGGGTGCAGTGACACGTGGAGAGCACGCAGAGGACACGCCGGTGGCACGGCACGCAGCCAGCCCATGGAGAGCACACGGCTGCAGGACCCACAGCCTTTTGGGGTCTCCAGGAGCTGTTGGAGCCAGGCCCAGGGAAAACAGGAAAGTGAGTGGGGCTGTGCCGGAAGGCAGCTATTGTTGGCCAGGGAGCAGAGGGAGTGCGAGGGGCTGGAGGCCACTGTGGCCACTTTGTCACCCCCCTGTGCCCCAAACCATGTGTGGCTGCCCCTCCCCACGGACATGGGGTGGCCCCAGTGTGGACAGGCGGCACCTCAGGGGTGTCCAGGGCTTCCCTCCTCCACCCCACTGCTTTGGAAGGGAAAATAAATAAACCTCCTTTTTCCCAGTGTTATTTCCCCGGCCCAAGGAGGGCCCAGCTTCCTGCCCCTGGGAGAGGGAGGATTTGGAGCCCTGGCTCTGTGTCAAATGCAAAAAACCTTGCAAAAAACCTGGAATTTCCTGCGGGGCAGAAAACCCGGAGGTTTAACAGTCCTGGCATTGGGGTGGGACGGGGGGGAGAGACAGGGGACACAGGGAACAGGGGACACACACACCATGTCCGAGGGACAGTGGTGGGACACACTGAGCAAGGAGGGGGGCACATGGAGGGGGTGGGGGTGGTGCTGTGCCTCAGATTCCCCAGCCTGAGGAGGTGCCATGGGGTGAAGGAACAGCCGGAACCCACAGCGGAGTCTGTGGCCCCGAGGGAGGGGGCAAACACACCCTGGGGTGGTTTCACCCCAAAAAAGCCTTTCAGGGGAGACACCAGTTCAGTGGGGACCATCTCCCATTGCCTGGCCCACCACCCAACACCAGCCAAAACCAAGGGGACAAGACATGCAGACAGCAGGGCTGGGCACAGGGATGTGTTAGGAAGATGGACAGAGCCATTCCAGGCAGGGAAATCCCTGCAGCCCCCAAAGCAAGGGGCAGGAGCTCCAGGAGCTCCAGTTTTGGGGTGCCTGGGGAGAGGGGCAAGGATGAGGCTCATGCTGTGCCACAGAGGGGGGCCTGCCTTGGTTTGTGGCAGCAGATGAAAAAAGCTGCTGCTTTTAATCACCCCAGTCTCTTTTCACCCCTCTCCATCCTCCCAGTTCCCTGGGATGGGATGAGATCCACAGGAGCAGCCCTGCCCCACTGCAGCTGGGCCACTGTGGGGTGACTGGGGACGTGCAGGCTGACACATTGCACAATTCCTTAGAATCACAGAATCATGGGATATCTGAGCTGGAAGGGACCCCCAAGGATCTTCCAGTCCAACCCCTGGCCCTGCACAGACACCCCAACAATCCCACCCTGTCCCCCAGAGCATTGTCCAAACACTCCTGGAGCTCTGGCAGCCTCGGGGCCGTGCCCACCACCCTCTGGGGGAAGAACCTTTTCCTGACCTAACCCTCCCCTGACTCAACTTGGTTCCAAAAAGTCCTGAACCACAACAAAAATCCCCCTGGCTCCCTTGGAAAGGGCAGTGCAGCCACAGCAAGGCCTGTACAGCCCATGCTGGGGGCTGTGGGTGCTGTGGCTGCACCCCGGCAGCCTCTGGGGTTTGCAGGGATTTGTTCACCAGGACAAAAAGTGGTCCTGGGGCACCTCTTGGTAAAGCCCTGGGCGAGGAGGGACCTGCTGTCCCCGCAGGGCTGGCACAGGGCTGGAGCAGCAGGTGCCCTCGGTATCGGTGTCACCCATGGGACGGGACGTGCACTCCCCACTCCAGAGCTTTCCCAGAAGCATTCCAGGTCCTGCCCATGTTCCTGGCACGGGACTGGGGAGTTGCTGGCCCCTGGCCTGGCTGTGCCATACAAGGGAGAGGGAGCACGTGCCATGCTGGTGATTGTTCCCTTGTCCCAGGACTGGCTGTCACCTCTCCATGGAGCCCAAAACTGGAGCAGGGCAAACCCAGGGCCCTGTTCCTCTGCCCAGGAGGAGGCAGGTGGCAGCTCAGGGCTGGGGGGCTGCCAGGGACCCTGGGGAATCTGGGCCCAGAGGCATCAGCTGTCCAGGGAAAGCAGAACAAACAAACATTTCTGAGCACTTGGAAAGCTGCCGCTGCCTGCGCAGGGACGAGGGACGGAGGCACAGGCAGCTTTTCCAAGACTCATTTATCAAGGAACAAAGAAAGTCGTGGGTACAAGGAGTCTCCTGCACCTTTCCCTTTGAGTACAATTTGACTGTGAGCCAACAGCTTCATCCCATCACCAGCCAGACCCAGCAAGTGCCTCGGAGCTCTCCCTGCCTGGCAGCCCATGGTGACCTCCCCTGGCACTGGGACCCCTCTGGAAGCTGCTCCTCAAGGCACAGAGACCTTTTAACAACAGATCTTTGGATGAGTCCAAATCCAGTTCTCCCTGAACTGCAGCTCCACTGCACACCAGTGACTCTCCCCTGGAGCTGAGACCCCTCTCAGGGTCTGAAATTCCTTACCTGAGACAGAGACTCTTCCTTGAACAAGGTGGAGAGATCCCGATTTGCAGCAGCTTCTCGGTAAGTTCCTGACAACACACTGAACCAACACCAATGAAACCTGTGCAGTTAAATCCTTCAGATGTGAACTTCAGATGTCTGAGTCTGAGACTAAGACTGGACCTGGCTGTACTTAAGCTCCATCAGGGGTTTAGAAGAAGGGGGGATCCTCTCTGAACCTGGTACTCAACAGAAGGATCTCTCTTGCCCTTGTATATCTTTGGTCTCTGTGTAAATCATTCCAGCTCGATTCCAACTCCATTTTCCTTAGTCTGGTAGGAAGTACCAGAGGGAATCTTGCCATCAAACTCTGTTAAATCACACTTTCATAAATCCACATTAAAACAACTTTTGCTAATAACGTTGATGGTGATTCTTTGAGTGACCCTAAATCACTCCTCTGTGACAAATGGATGTAGCTGGCAGCATCCCAAATCAGGACTCATGGCAGAACTGAGGCCCTAAATCTCCTGAGCTCCTCGGCTTTTGGGGAGGGGTCTGGAGGAGCCCAGTGGGCACAGGGTGAGCCATTCCTTCCTTGGAGCAGTGGGTGAGCCTGCACAGAGCCAAAGGAAAGGAGCTTTTCCATGGGAACATACGGCAGCCGCAGCCCCCTCTGTGCCACGAGCCCATGCCCGCTCCAGCTCCGGGGCAGGTGCCATCTGTGCTTTCTGGGAAGGGCTCAGCCCGCAGAGGGGAGGCTGCCAGAGCCCTGGGAACGGCACCTGCAGCACAGGAGATCTGCAAATCTGTTCTCTGGGCTCTCAGCAAAGCCCTCGTGATGCCTCTGCACCCCTGCAGGGCCTGGGGAGACGAGTGATAAAAGTACTGAGGAGTCCTGGTCACGGCTAAACCTGCTTG
The DNA here is from genome assembly GCA_013400415.1 of Scytalopus superciliaris. Classification (NCBI taxonomy): domain Eukaryota; kingdom Metazoa; phylum Chordata; class Aves; order Passeriformes; family Rhinocryptidae; genus Scytalopus; species Scytalopus superciliaris. The sequence continues at coordinate 4,082 of VXBX01002771.1, forward strand.
CCAGGCTGGGCTTGGCTTGGGGGGCGAAGCATGGGGGGCTCAGCCCTGGAGGTTCAGCCTGGGGGACTCATTGCTGGGGTGTCAGCTTGGGGGGCTCAGCCCAGGGAGCTCAGCTCAGGAGTTTCAGCTTGGGGGGCTCAGCCCTGGAGGTTCAGCCCTAGGGGCTCAGCTCAGGGGTTTCAGCTTGGGGGGCTCAGCACTGGGGTGTCAGCCCTGGGGGCTCACACTCACTCTCTCCCTGCAGTGACTCTCAGCTGTGGCTCAGGGGCGAGTAAACAGGAGATAAAAAGCTCGGGGAGATGAAAGCAGGGCTGGGGCTGCTGAGGCAGAGGCAGAGCAAGGCCGAGCTCTGGCTGTGGCTCTGCAGACCTGTCTGGGCAACATCCTGCACCGCCGGGTGCTGTGGGGGCCGGGCTCAGCCGCAGTGGCACTGCCATAAAGGTGCTTTCCTCCCCCTCCTCCTCCTCCCTTGGCAGAGCCGGTCCCGCACGGAGGTGGGCAGGTCTTTCCCCCCAAAAAGGAAGGGGGGCAGAGGAAGGNTTCGGGTGGGGGACCTCGTTGCGGGGGTGTCAGCTTGGGGGGCTCAGCCCAGGGAGCTCAGCTCAGGAGTTTCAGCTTGGGGGGCTCAGCCCTGGAGGTTCAGCCCTAGGGGCTCAGCTCAGGGGTTTCAGCTTGGGGGGCTCAGCACTGGGGTGTCAGCCCTGGGGGCTCACACTCACTCTCTCCCTGCAGTGACTCTCAGCTGTGGCTCAGGGGCGAGTAAACAGGAGATAAAAAGCTCGGGGAGATGAAAGCAGGGCTGAGGCTGCTGAGGCAGAGGCAGAGCAAGGCCGAGCTCTGGCTGTGGCTCTGCAGACCTGTCTGGGCAACATCCTGCACCGCCGGGTGCTGTGGGGGCCGGGCTCAGCCGCAGTGGCACTGCCATAAAGGTGCTTTCCTCCCCCTCCTCCTCCTCCCTTGGCAGAGCCGGTCCCGCACGGAGGTGGGCAGGTCTTTCCCCCCAAAAAGGAAGGGGGGCAGAGGAAGGCAGGGCCCTGCAGCCCAGCGGGAGAGGTGCCACATGCCCCCGTGGTGACAGCTGGGAGGGAGCTGCACACCTCCGGTCACGGCACTCACAGCATTCCAGGTGGGTGGGAAAGGGAGAGCTGAGGAACAGCAACAGGAGCTGCCCCCGCAGCACTCACGGCCCAGCTGGAGCCCCACTCGGGTCATTGCAGGTGTCCCGGTTTCTGCTGGGACAGAGCCAGTTTTCTTCCCAGTAGCCAGTACAGGGCTGTGTTTGGGATCTGGGATGGGAGTAAGGCTGATAAGGCCCCGGTGTTTTGGTGTTGCTGAACAGTGCTTACCCTAAGCCAAGGACTCCGAGTGTCTCGTGCTCTGCCAGCGAGGAGGGGCACAAAAACTGGAGGAGCATGGCTGGGACAGCTGACCCAGCCTGGCCAGAGGGACATCCACACCAAGGAACAGCATGTTACTCCAGCTGAGCTGCACCCACAAAACACTGGGAGAGGGGCTGGAGGGTGCTCAGGAGGGCCCAGCACCTCCACTGTGCAGGGGAATGAGCAGGAGCTGTTGCTGAAGGCAAGAACAGACGAGCTGAGGCTGGAGAGCCCCTCACTCCCCGCCTGGGCAGGAAAATAATGTGCAGCCCCCAGATGCAGTTTTTCCCAATGTAGTCCATCAGCCTTGATGGATGGCTCCTTCCCATGGCAGCACAGAGCTCCTTGGCAAGCTGGATGGCTGGAATTCCCCTCCCCTGCCCACTTCCCCCCCAGTCCCAGAGCTGGGAGAACAGTTCAACCCTTGGGTACAGGGACACTGTAGAGACAAGTCAGACAACCCTGGGCTGGTGGTGGAGCTCCAGCCCCTGCCCACGCTGCCCCTACAGCCCTGGCACCTGGAGGGCAGGAGGATCCCAACCAACCTCACCCCACCCACGAGCTCCCAGCTCCCCAGGAGCCCAAACACCCCCATGTTTGCCCTGCTGATAGGGAGGCTCTGGCAAAGGTGCAATCATGAGAGGCTCAGCGACCGGTGTGTGCTGTGTAAATACAACATAATTTATTGGTTCCATTCCAGAGCACGAGTGGTGTTTGTACGAGTGTCCCAGAGACAGGACGAGCAACAAGAGTCACGTATGTACAGAGATCCCAGGGCATGGGAACACTTGGGAAGGAAGAAGTGGTGAGTGGTAAATTTGGTCACTGTTCATAGGAACCTTTTCTCATACTGGCCCCAGTCGTAGGTACCTACCTGGCGGCACTGGAAGCTCTTACCATGCAAGCAGCAGGCAAGGCTGAGGGGCTCTGGCTGCACACCAGAGATTTTGGTCCCAGATGGGCACAGTTGCTGGGGAAGAGGAAGGGGGCTCTGTACCCTAGTGGGAAGCAGGATGTGATCCCCAGTGGCCCATTCCTTCCCGGCAGGGTCAGCGTACCACGAGGTGATGGGAAGGGAGGTGATGGAGAAGAATTCCCCATGCCTGTCCCTCTGCTCACTTCCATGAGGCACAGTTTGGCCCAGTGCTGCCAGCGTGGATCACTGGGGGAGACACGAGGCCAGATTCCAACAGCACTGGCTCCATCAGCAGCAGCCATGGGAGAAACCCCAGCTCCTTCAGAGGCAGCACAGGGAGGGCCAAGCCTCGGGCAGAGGTGGGCACAAAGCAGCACTGCCCAAAACCTGGACTCACAGCCAGTGGAAGAGGTGCTGGAAGCAAACAGCACCCCAGGGATCCAGGTCCACCAGCATTTCCCCTCCCCAGTCCCCACGTAACCTGCCCTCACGGTGGGAAAGGCGTGTCCCAAGGGCAGTACCGCTTCCATGGCAGCACCAGCTCCACGACATGGCTCTGTCGGAAGCATCTGGCTCAGCTCACTCAGGGCATAGGGAAGAGGCAGCTCAGGGCAGCTCTTCCCCCCTTCTGAGAGCAAACATTCCCATCAAAAGGCTCTCAAAATATTTTCTCTTTTTTTTTTATAGAAATTACTATAAAAAACTAGTTAATCTAGAGCATCTTTAAAAAAATATTCCTGCAGTATCACAGTTTTACATTGAAACTCATTAAAAATATATAATTTCTTTAACAAAACGTCTCTGTTGTGCCCTTGAATCACATCTCCAATACAGGGGCAGGGCTCGGAGCCCTCGGAGGTGGGAGCAGGAAGGTCTGAGCTCAGTGGCACATCCGGGAGGTCATTTCCTTCTGTCAAAGGGACACAGAAGACAAAGGACCATGAAGGAGGATCCAGGCTGCCAGGTGAGGCTGTGCATGAAGAAACCTCCCCTGTGTTTAGTTGTCAATACCTTTCTCAAGCATGGGGTGACTCTGCTGCCCAGAGCTCCAGGGCAGGGCCATGTTGCCCCCACCATTCCCAGGACACCCCAGGGGGGTTTATCCATCTATGTCCAGATGACAGTTGACAGTGCTGGCATCACTCAGGGCCCACAAACAAGGCAAACCAGCTGCTGGCAACACGAGGAGGCTGCTGGAGAACAAGCCAACTCCCCCCAGCCCAAAGGACCCTGCTGGGCTGTGCCTGCATGTCCTGACTCCCAGTTTCCTGACAGTCAAACTGCAAGGCCAAGTGGTCCTGAATTTGGGCAACCAGGTTTAGAAGAAAATCACAGAATCATCAAGGTTGCAAAAGACCCCCAAGACCATGGAGTCCCACCATTCCCTCAGCACTGCTGTGTCACCACTAAACCACATCCCCAAATGCCACATCCACACGTTTTTCGAACACTCCCAGGAATGGTGACTCCACCACTGCCCTGGGCAGCCTGTGCCAGTGCTTTACAACCCTTTCAGTGAAGAAGTTTTTCCTAATATCCAACCATAACCTCCCTTGGCATAACTTGAGGCCATTTTCTCTTGTCCTGTCCCTGTTCCCTGGGAGCAGAGCCTGACCCCCCACCCTGGCTCCCCTCTCCTGTCAGGGAGCTGCAGAGAGAGAAGTTCCCCCCTGAGCCTCCTTTTCTCCAGGCTGAGTCCCCACCAGCTCCCTCAGCTGCTCCTCGTGCTCCAGCCCCTTCCCCAGCTCCATTCCCTTCTCTGGACACTCTCCAGCCTCTCAACATCTTTCTTGGAGTGAGTGGTGCAGAACTGGACACAGGATTTGAGGTGGGACCTTCTTAGAAGGTACCAGAGACCTCTGTGCCTCCCCCACCCCAGCCCAGCACTGGCTGCAGCTCCCTGAGCTCACCCAGACACTCACCAGAGGCTCCAGCTCCTTGGTGTCTATGAGATTGAACTCTTTCACAAAGTAGTAAAAGTGCTTGTAGCAGGTGTTCACGTGGGCTTCTGAGCCCATCTGGGTGATCCTGTCGAAGTGGTGGATGTAGACGTGGACAAAGACCCGGAATAGCCTGGAGAGAATCTTCTTCACCACTGGCAGGAAGTTCTTGGGGAAGGGAGTACCTGGGAGGGAAGAATGGCCATGAGAAATCTTCAGTCAAGATAAAACCGGTTCCTTGGAGCTAAAATAAATTGGTAAAATGGACAGAAAAAGACAAAAGGGCTTCTGTCCCTGGCAATGTCCATTCCCCGCTCTTTTTTGCTTTCTTTTGGATCAGATTTTTCAAAAGCATGGATTTTTTAAGTGACAGAATGCTGCACTGCTGGGGCTGAGAGCAGAGCCCAGACTCCCAGCAGCTGTTTCAGTCTGAGTTTTCTTCTACTGCTGTTTGACATATTTATATAAACAGTGCAAAACACTAGATATGACCAAGCAAATTCCCAAAGGAAAAGGTTGGTGTTGTTACCTCCCCACAGTTATCCCTTATTTTGCTATGTCTTTTGCTCTTTGGTTAAAAATTAAAGCCTTTAAGGTCCTCTTTAAAGGCACCAGGTCTGTGTTTGGCCAAGCCCTGACAGCAGGGGGGTTTGGCCATCCAGTGCCTCTGTGGGGTATCAGGGTGTAAAGTCCACACAGGCTGTTCCTGGAGGAACGAGGACGAGTTAAACCCTTTCAGTGCTTGGCCAGAACTGCAACATCTCAGTCAGTGTGAAGGGGGAGGGATTTGGTCACAGCTGAGATGAAAACAGTAACAGCTGAAAAAACCCCAACCACAACCCTGGTGCTGTCGGGAGCTCGTCCTGCCTCCGGAACGGAACCAACACCCCCAGCAGGGTCCCCAGGGCCCTGCACAGGCAGCAACAGGAGAGTGGATGGGGAGGGTTTTGGTGTTTCAGCTGCCTCAGAACTGGCTGTTCATGGCCCTCCTCCCTGCTCTGCTCACTCCACACCTGGCTGAAGCAGCATTTTGGCACAGTGGAGGAGCTCCAGTGGCAGACATGCCCCAGGCAGTGGCCAACTGTGTCCTGTCACACCTTCAACGGGATAAATGCCAGGGCAGGAGGGAGGCAGTTTTGCTGCACCTTGTCTCCTGCATCTCAGAAGGTGGAAGCTCTGCATGGGCTCAGTTGTGTTTACCTGATGCTTTAGGGGCTGAATTCTCCCATCTTCAACACAAAATAAATAAAACCCAGTGATCTCCACCCTGAAGCCAGAGAAGCCGAGTTTGGATATGCAGACTGAGGTGTCTTAGGCCAAATTCTCCTTTCCTTGCCCTGGCAATAGATGAGACATGGCCCCTCCCTCCAGGCCTGTGCTAGCATCCCAACCCCTCTGGAGGAGCAGAGGCAGCCACAGCAGCCTCTAATAACAAAGAGGCTGATTATGGTATGTGGCACCATCACCAGGTGACACAGAGCCCAGACCCAGAATGGCAATGAGCTCCAGGAGAGCCATCCTGCAGGAGACCACATCCAGCACGAGCCATCCCAGAGCCCCTGCTCTAAGGGCAGCCTCCTGTCTGCACTGCCAGGGCTCGGCTTGGCTTTCCTCAGGGTATCCATGACTTCAAGTGGGATCTGGTGCAGATATGGTTATTTTAGCACTGCAGAGGAGTTGGGGAAGAGCTCCTCCGAGCAGCACAGAAGGAAACAGCTCTGCAGCATCTCCTGAGCAGAAACAGGCCCTGAGGGCTCCAGGAGAAGGCTCTGCACCCACCCCCCCTCCCGCCAGCCATGGCTGGACCCGAACTCACCGACATTAGTGGGGAAGATGTCCTCGTTGTTGATCTGCACCTCGATCCAGTCCATGAGCAGGTTCATGTACTGGGGCGCGGACAGGGCGGTGGGTTTGCGGTACTTGTGCTCGTCCTGCCACCGGTACTCGTACTTGGGCCCCCCCGACATGACGGGGCAGGACTGCTCGGTGCAATAGTCACTGATGGTGCCGTAGATCAGGTTGATGCGGTTGAAGAAGTCCACGACGTGCACGGCCACCCAGTCGTTCTGCTCCTCGCCCGGCGGCAGCTGCACGGCCACCTTCAGGTCCAGCCCGGCGTTGAGCGAGGCCTGGGCCTTCTTGTGCAGCTCGAACCGCTGAGTGCCCGGCTCGAACTTGCGCTTGGGCCGGAAGGTTTTGTCTTTATTGAACACCTGCTTCAGAGCGTGGGACATTTTCCCCCTCCTGTCGCTGTTCCGGGCCCGCAGCGGTGACAGCCGGAGGCCGGGCCGCTTAACCGGGGCACGGCTGGGGTGACTCTGAGCTTCACAGAAACCTCCCTCTGCTCATCTGGTCCTGATCTGCAACACAGCACAGAAGGGCAGCGATTAGGAGCAGCTCTCTCAACAGGAAACCTTGTGTAAATCCCGTAGGAAGAGATCTGGGATACCATCTGGGCCTTCGCCCCACATCTGAGGGGGGGGAGCCCAAACCAGCTTTCCTTCCTCGCCCTTCCCTTCCCAGCCCAGCTGGAGCAGAGAGGCTGTCGGGGTGACCTGGGCTGAATGGAGCCAGCCCTGAGAGAACTCCCAATGTGTTCCATGTGGGAATGAGGGAACAGGCCCCACAGCCTTGGGAGGTGGCTGCCACTCACCCTGACATCACTGCAGCAAGAGCCCCAACCTCACAGAAACAAAGAAAACTCCACCACCTGCTCGGCTCCAAAACACCAAAGAAAGGCAACATCAGTTGGGTTTCACTGGATTTGAGTTTTCACCTGTGCTTCCCCCATTTGGGAACAAACCTGCCTAAAAGGTCAGGCCAGACCAACCCACAGTACAGTTCAGAGCTGCTGCCAGACACCCTCCCACCAGAGCAAAGCAGCCACCAGGGCAGGCAGTGAAAGTGCAAGAGACAGGAACCAAAGGGCGGAGGGGAACGAGAAGTCACAGCTCAGGCACCCAGAAAGCAAATATCCTGAAATAACACCAGCCCTGAGAGCAGCCACAGCCTCTTCTGCAGGTGCACACAGACCAGAAATATATTTTTCACTTCAGTTTAGCTCACTTCAAGTTGAAAGCTGGAAGATGAGGGAAAGCTCATCTTCCTCTTCCAGTCTGCAGAAAAGAATCAGCTCCAAGTGTGAGACCCAAGTGAAGATCTGAAGGGATGCTGACGAGAAACACAGCTCTGTTTATCTGCAGCTAATTATACCTCCTTTGTTCCCACATCCAGCCCCTTGCAGAATTTGTGTCAGGCTGTTCTTTGATGGAGGCTTAAGGCAGAAAGCTTTGTGTACCAAAAATATTACTTTACATGTGCTGGACAGAAACGAATAAAGTAACAGAAATTAAGCTGATGCTGTAAATAGCACAAATGAGTTTCCATAATTTTATAAGTAAGGAAGAAAACAAACCCCTTTCACTAAGCAGAATCTACTTAGATTTGTATGGAGCCACAGTGTTGTTCCAATAGGTAAATAGTGTCCTCAAATGTTGGGAAGAAGATCCCAGACTGAAGGTCACGACTGCCATCGCTGCAATCGAGCCTGTCCCTAACAGATGCCACAGTGCTAATCAGCAGTTCTTCTCTGGAGAAAGATTAAAAAGCTTTAAGCCAAGGCCTCTTGTTTTCTTATTTAATTACAGCAAGGAAGAAACCCCAAACCACTCCAGTTCATCCCACTAAGAATAGGCTCAACATTTCCTGCGGGAATGGGCTCAGTAACCTCTTCCGTGCAGGAGCAGAGAGATCCAAACTCCTGTTGCAACATGGGCCACGACATGCTCTGGAGTAACCAAACTGTGGTTCAGTGAGATCCTCCCTGGGCTGGGAGGTGAATCCACGGCACACATCTCGTCATGGAACGGTTTGGGTTGGGAGGGACCTTAAAGATCACCCAGTTCCACCCCCCGCCATGGGCAGGGACATCTTCCACCAGACCAGGCTGCTCCAAGCCCTGTCCAACCTGGCCTTCCTGCTGCCAAAACAGCTGCTGCGGGCTCGTGAGCCACCACGGGGGAGGCAAACCCGGCCCCAAGCCAGGCAGGCGTGTCCTCGGGAGCGTGCGGTCCCAGCAGCGCGGCGGGGAGGAAGCAGCGCGGGGGCCCAGCCGAGCGGCAGCGCTGGCTGCGGAGCTGTGTCACAGCCTGGCCACATCCTGCGGCTCACCGGGGGCGGAAGCTCCAGCTCCAGCTCCAGGGGCTGCACCCACCGCCCCGTGCCGTGCCACGGAACCAGCCCCCACCGAGATTCCAGCAATGTGGGCACCAGGTGCTGAGCCGGCAGCTGCTTCCAGCAGAAAATCAGTCCCAGAGTAGCGCTTGCACGCGATGAGCTCCTTGGAGTGGGGATGGAGGAAAACACGTCCTCTCACACAAACACCCACGCGGGGGGCAGGGGCATCGCCCTCCACGCAGCTCCCCGCAGCACCAGCAGCATCCCTGCTGCAGCACAACTCCATTCCTACTGCTCTTCTGTAGGATCTGCAGGGCCCAGCACAGACCAGGATGGGGTAAATCCCAAGGGCAAAACCAAACATCCTCTGGGCTTCACCACACACAGCAAGAAACAAACACTGACCATTTTCCAGAAGAAACTGTCATTTGAGCAGGACAGAGAGACTCTTCATAGAATGACAGAATATCCTGAGTGGGAAGGGACCCCCAAGGATCATCCAGTCCAACTTCTGACCCTGCACAGACACCCCAACAATCCCACCCTGTCCCCCAGAGCATTGTCCAAACCCTCCTGGAGCTCTGGCAGCCTCGGGGCCGTGCCCACTGCCCTGGGGAGCCTGGGCAGTGCCCACCACCCTCTGGGGAAAGAAGAGCCTTTCCCTGAGATCCATGCCAACCCCCCTGGCACAGCCCCAGCCCTTCCCTGGGCCCTGTCCCTGGTCCCAGAGCAGAGCTCAGTGCCTGCCCCTCCTCGGGAGGAGCTGCAGCCCCCGAGGAGTCTGCCCTCAGTGCCCTCTGCTCCAGCTGAACAAGCCAAGTGCCCTCAGCTGCTCCTCAGGCCCCTTCCCCATCCCCATGTCCCTCCTTTGGACACTCTCCAACAGCTTTAGATCCTTCTGACATTGTGGCCCCCAGGACTCGAGGTGAGGCCACCCCAGCTCAGAGCAGAGCAGGACAATCCCCTCCCTCACCCGGCCAGCGATGCTGGGCCTGATGCCCCCCCAGGACACGGTGGCCCTTTGGGCTCTGCCAGGACACTCTGCTGACTCATTCCCACCTTGCCACTGAGCAGGACCCCCAAGTCCCTTCCCGTGGTGCTGCTCTCCAGCCTCTCATTCCCCAGTCTGTCTGAGCATCCAGGGCCACCCTGTCCCACAGGCAGGATCCAGCACTTGCCCTTGTTAAACATCACATAGCTGGGGACTGCCCAGCCCTCACATTTGTCAGGGTCTCTCTGCAGGGCAGAGTTTATTTGGTATCGAGGCAGTATTTGTCCTACAGACAAATTCCTGATCCTATGGAGACATCCATGAGAGCTGGGGATCTCGACATGGCAGCAATTGTCTCTCAGACGATTCAGCATCTGTATGAAGCATTAGCAAAATGAGTAGCTGAGACTTCAAGCAGATGCAGCCTATTTAATTATGGTCTGTGACTGCAACTGAGCTAAAAGAAACATTCAGGTCTAGGAAAAAAAAAATAAAAAAAATACAGAGNAGAGGCACAGAGACCAAAGCATCCCTGACATTGCTTGGAGATGATATCATCCGTACAACACCTACTTCCACAGGCAGGAGTCACAGCCCAGGCAGCAGTGACACTGCCTCCCCACAGGAGAGAAAGGAAAGGTTAGGGACAAATGGGAAATGGGACATGCAAAGCACCTGGATGGTATCTGCACTTTCAGACAGGGGAAAAACCACTCCCCGCCCCCAAACAAACCTCAGCCCATTTAGTTGACTCCTCCTTTGAGCCAGCCAAGATCACAGCCCCCCTCGCTGGTGCTCCGGAGGACCTTGGCCATTGCTCCAGATCACACAGCCCCGTATGGAGCCCCTGCCAGGGGCTGTCGGAGCACAAACACACCTCCAGCTCCTCCCAGGGGCAGAGGAGGAGCAGCTCCGTGCTATGCTGGACATGTCTGCCCAGGAGTGTTGAGATCTGACTCTCCCTCTCCTTCCCAAAAGTTCCTTTTCTCCCCGACTCCCTGCTCCCACAGCGATCCAGGGCTGTTGGCACTGCCCTGCCATTCCTCTTCCCTCACCAGGAACGGTGGATCACACGGGGCTTCCCACCTCTTGGTCACTTTATAAGCAGCTCAGAGGCTGGAAAAAGGAAGAGCCACCTCCTCCGAAACACCTGGAAACTGCCTCCACTT
>VXBX01002776.1:0-15696 GCA_013400415.1 Scytalopus superciliaris
TTCGCGAAGCCCAGCCATGATGCTTGGATGCTTCAGAATGACACCACCTGTGAAAGTGAACCTTTTGAGAATCTGCTCCCTTTCTGTTGTCTGGGACTTGCACACAGATTTTTTCCTGGGTCAGGTGAAGGTCTGTAGACTCCATGGCCCTGCATGAAGCTCAGAAATGAATTTTCTCGAATCCTGTTCAAACTTACCTGTGTGAAAGCAGTCTTCTACCAAGCTGAGGGCCAATCCAGAGTGAGCTATCCCCATCTGCTGGCCAGATAACAGTTCAACATGACTCAAGTGCTCAGAAATACTCGGGCAGAATTGGGTTGCTTGAGCCATTCTTTCATATTCTTTCCTTGCCAGCATATGGTGAAGGTCTGAGAAGGTGCTGGGCACTCTCTTCTCTGCAGGATCATTTGAGATCTATTCAGAGCAGTAATGCAGTTAAGTTGGAGTGTATCAGACTCTTTGTGGGCTCTTTTGTCACAGCTGTCTCTGCATCCAGTGTGTTCCTCCATAGGGCTGTGCTGACATTGGGCATTTGACAAGCATCCTAAATTATACCAGAGCTGCAAAGTACTTAGCCTGGGAAATTGCTGTTTTTTAGGTCTTAGGGTCTTGTTGAAAGGAGGCACAGCCTAGTCATGGCAGTGGATCTGAGTAGGGGGATACCATTAACATCATAAGGGTGAAATTGTGGCTTCTCATGAATTATCAAGTGTTGACTGCTGCTTATAAAATGAAAAGTGAGTCATGGTCCGATTATAGCAGGCTTTGATTAACTCTTACTTGACATGCTTCAGATGAAGCAGCAACTGTGTGTGCAGCCCAGAGAAAGATGTATTTCAGTAAGAAATCAGGACCACTGGTCTTTATTCTGGAATTGTTTATACAATCTGATTTGGGAGATTTTTCCTCTCTCTGCCTAGTGTGCTATACAAAAGGCTTGCTCCAGAGTGTGGTGTTCCTTTGGGCTTAAAAGCAAGGTTTGGGTGGTGATTCATGCCTGGGATAGATCCTCAAAGATCCTCCCCTGAAATATATAAAATATAATNTATCTCAACTCCACAGGAACAATTCAAGGCTGTGTCTGTGGTTCTCATCACTGTGTAGCTCACAGGTGCAGGATGTGTAGATGTGGCCTTAATCTGTTTAAGGAACTCATGTGCCCATGCCACCTGGGTTTTCTTTCTTTTTCTTTCTCTGTCACTCAGGACAATTGATTTTTCCTCTTACTGAACAGTCAGAAGACATTTTAAAAAATAATCTATAGGACAAGATTTAACAACAAAGGCCCATCTGTCTCCAAAAATTGGGAAAAGCGTAAACCTGGGCATAATGTCACTTGTCAAGTTAATTATATTCTATTTATACTGAAGAAATAAAAGAGTTTATTGATGAGAAGAAGGGAATATAAGGTAACATTAACATGCAGGCTGTCTTCAGAGAGAGTTTCTGCTGAAGTTCACCAAATCATAGCAGTTTTCATCAGCAGAGATGCTTCATGTCCACTGAAGCCATTTGTCCTGCTCATTCTTATGTCTTCTCAGTGAAACCATATTCACACAGCAGGGCTCTGGCACTATTGTGTAAGTCATATGAGTTCCTGACTATATGACATTCATGCAGCAGAGAGTCCCAGGTTTTCAGCTCCAGGTTAAAGGGCATCTTCTGTTCTCTGAGGAGTAGACTTAAGCCTGCCTGTCTAGAAATGGTACCAAATCATTCTGTCATGTCCCACAGTGATCTGGAAGACTTTTCTTCCCTAAACCACTGGTATTCCTCCCAGACTGACATTTCAGATGGAGGGAGGACTCACCTGCTGTTTCTGTCTCTGCAGGCCCCTTGGAGCATGTTCACTTATCTCTACCCTTTGTCACCACGAAGAACAAGGAGATCAATGCCACAGCAGTACTGTGGCCAAACCAAGTGGGAACACTTACTTATGTCTGGTGGTTTGGGAACAACACAGAGGTTTGTATTCCTGACTGACTGAGATCAAAATAATCCTGGAGGATCTCTCTAACTGAAGAGGGAGGGAAAGAGGGATCTGGGAATGCTTCTGTATAGTCACATATGCAAGAAAATTATAAACCAAAGACCACGATACTAATGGTTCTTTGAGGTACCAACATTGAAATGTAAGTAGTGCTTTGTGTTTCTGTAAGGTTTATTGCTGTTTCATGCAAGTTGCCAATAGCTTCCTTCCTGCATTCGCCTCCATGGTGAACACAGTTAACCAAAATCTGGAATAGTTTCTAGTCTGTTTTTCTTCACCCTCCCTTCTTCAGTAACAAGAAGATAAAAAATGTAAGGTTTTTGGTAGGTTTTTCTTTTTTAAGGAAAATAACCTGTCAAACTGAAGCTGTTTTTATATCTGGAACTGACTTTACATAGCCCTAGAGTTTAAACCTCATTTCTCTGGTGACTAACAAGGGAAGAGACTGCCATCAGTTCTGTGCCTCCCCTTAAAGCTGAACCAAATCCTGAGCTCCAGCACTCTATACTAAACCACATGTGCAAAAATACCTTATTATCATGTGCTATGGGTGGATGAAATGGTTCCCAACACACCTCCCTGCCTCTGGGCTCTGCTCAGGTATGAGAGTATCATCCATCACATTCTGCTGCCTCTGTGCTTGCAGTCTTGGTAAATCTGCACAGACATGGTAGGTGTTACTTCACGTCTCTTTGTGGTTGAAGTACCCAGAAACCCTAATTAGTTTCTGAGGGGAAAGATTCATGTGCATTTTGTAGAGCCAAGGGGGACTTTCATATCCATACGTGGTTATCTTCTGTATAATGCAGATTGGAGAGTTTCATCCGTATCTTCTGCTTTATTTAACTCTTTGTGATTAAGGCAGAACCTAACTTCTTGTTTTGTGTTAATAATTTTCCTCAGATGATGGAGAATTCACTGCTTCTCCCTCTGATCCTCTCCCCCAACTATTTCCCCACAGCTAATTATCCTGAGCTTTGAACACATGCACTTGTGTTTGTAGTCTGAATTTATCTAGTCTCGGATTCAAGCTGTTGGATCTTGTTATGCCTTTTAGTGTAGATTAAAGAACTCTCTGTACTATCAGCAATCATCTCCCCCTAGAGGTACTTACAGGCTGCGATTGTCACCTTTTAACCTTCCCTCTGATCTCCTAAGCTCTTAAGTGATCAGAGTTGGTCTAATTCTGTTCTCATTGAAGTGAGAGTTTTACTACAGACTACAATGGCAACAGTTTGACTTTATACTGGGTGCTTTGAAGATCTCACCCAGAGTTCACTAGTAAGTGAAAACAGAAGTTAAGGCTCTGCTGAAAGAGGACACAACTCATTGATAAACCAGTTGCTTAGCAAAGAGGATCTGTGTCCTCTCAAGCACCAGCACTTACCAAAAGTGGTATCTTCATGTCTAAGAATGACATGGGACAACAACTGAGAAATCTTAATTTGGCTGGTTCTGTGGCAATGTCCTTGAGTCACCTTAAACAAAGCACTCTAGACCTGGGAAAGTAGTATGATACCTGAGTGGTAAGTCTTGCAGGTCCCTATATTAGGATCCAGGGCTTTTGGGAGTGAGCAAAGATTGGTGTTTTAACATGAGATCCAGAACAACCAGCATGCTAAGTGGAAACAAAATATTGGAATCTTAAAACTTAGCTCCTTAACTTGGAAATTATAGCTATCCCTGTCTGGGATTCCTGTGCCCTCTCTAGAAAATTAGTTCACATGTCACAGTACCCTATCTAAGTCTAAAGTGTCCAGTCTGGAACTAACTCCCCAAACCATCCTGATAAGCTAGAGAGCCAAACTTATTTTTGCTTTTCCTTTTCAGCCAAATTAACTTAATTTTGTCTTCTGTGATGTATTTGCAGCCACTGATCACATTGGAAGGAAGCATCACATTCACATTTTCTGTGGAAGGGATGAACACCATCACCGTTCAGGTCTCAGCAGGAAACACCATTCTTCAGGACACAAAGACTGTTGCAGTGTATGGTGAGTTCTTCCCTTTCCTTTCACATAGGATTCTCCATAGCCAACAGCTAGAGATCCAGGATAGCTGGCATCAACAAGAGGTCTTTAAGATTATAAATTCAGTTCCAGTGTTATCAGTTCAGCGTAATATCTCTGAGGGCCACTGACTGACATTAGTCCAGACTGACATGACTGCAGAACATTGATCTGTTTCCCAGAGCCATCTGCATCTGCTCTTTCACTATTTGATCATCCTGCATGATTGTCAAAATGTTAGTTTGTTTTGCAAGCTGGTTTTCCCCCTTCTTGGCCAGTAGAGGCCTCTTAACTCACACAAAAGCTGCTCAGCTTGAAAGATAAATCAATGCTGTATGCTGCATTTCTGCACAGAAATCTGTACTGATTTGACCTTGTGCTCATGCCTCAAAAGCAGCTAGGGCACAAAAATACCATATAGTGTAGATGGAACCTAAAAACTACCAGAAATCCCAGTTTTATCTGTTTGTTCTAAGCACATGGTCACAGTGATCAATGTGGGCATCTCTGTTAACAGCAACAGAGATTAGTTATGTTTTCCAAGGCTGGTCTTCTCCCCACATTTATCCCTGTCCCCTTCCAGTTAAGATTTCTGGTGTTTGGGATATGTCTCTAAGAGTACAATCACAGCTTCCTTCACAGAGTTTGCCTGCTCCAGAAGTCAGCATGAAGATAACACTACATATACATTCCCAACACAGCTCCCTTTGCAGTGCTATTCATCCGCTCAAGCAAGGATTGATCACCTCTTTCATTTCCATGACACTCCGGTAGTCAATCTCTCAGATTCTCCAAATCTCTCAGTGACTCTCTCAGCCACCCTGCCGGATTCTCTGGCAGTCTGTGCATCATCTGCAGATTGATTTAGCAAAGCCTGAGCTGCAGCAGGTTTCATTAGCTACTGACCCCTCGTTTGGCAATAAGGCATTTCACAGTCTTTTCACCAACCGTGTCATTGTATCTGCAGAGAAATTTCAGTCCTTGAGGTTGTCATTCTCTCCAAACCTTGATGACTACAACCCAGATATCCCAGAGTGGAGAAGGGACATCAGTAGAGTAGTCAAGAGAGCTCTGGTGGAGGTAAGCTATGTGTATAACCTGTGTTACAGTGGTTCTAATTTCTGCTTTGTTCCTTCATTAAGGCTGCATCAGCTGTTCTCGCAAGGTGTCTTTTTAGTCCTACCAACCAGAAAAGAAGAATAGACTACTGCTTGAGACCAGCATCCTAGATTTTAGATAGGTGAAATTATTTCATCCTATGACAACCTGGTGCTCAGCCAGCCTCCAGTGTAAAGTAGTGCTATTCTAATGGAATTAAAAATATGCTTTAGAAAACTTAAGAGATCAAAACGAAAACAATTTTTACTACATAGAAGAGCACTACAGTAAAGTGCTTTATGTCTTTTATATAGCATGAAGCTCACAGGTCAGGATTGGATGCTGATTTTCCCATCGATACTACAGAGAAGCTCTGAAGTCCCTTCTTTAGTTGTAGAACAGAATGTCATAAAAATACTGTAGTGTGGCTGAATATTTGGATTTCAAACTGAGAAGTTATAAAAAGTTAGAAGAGATTGTTGGGGTTTCTCATCTCAGTGGAAAAATAGTGAAAGGAGCTCTTTGAAACAGCATTTCTGCTTTTTGAAAAAGTAAAGATACTCCGATGCTGAAAGTATATAAATACTGTAGATGTTATTAGCAAGCTTATGTGTACATTTGTGGCATCATCTGTGCAAAAAGTCTAGAAAAACACTGTGCACTAATCAGGTGCACACAGACTTGTTTGGATTGTTTCTGAGAATTTTTTTTTTCCCAGAGATTTCCTCAAAAGCCAGGAGGAGAAGAGGAAAGGGTAAAAAAAGAGCACTTTTCTGGAGCTTGTTAGCTTGTTCTTCTGACATATTTATGTCTGTATCAAGTATTCAAGGATCCATTTATCTTCAGGATGAATTTTCAGAATATAAGCAACTCAATAAAACAAAATCAAACCCTCAAAAAGAGAAGAATTGTAAAACCACAGTTACAAGACTACATTCCAAAAGCAAAGCAGTGAAAACACAGTCTTTCTGTTGTTTGAGTAATACTAAAAAAANCTAATTATCCCTCTCTATATAACTAAATGATTCACCTTAACAAGTCTTTGTGAGAAGTTCCTGTGAAAGTTAAACCCAATAGATTTCTATGGCAATTAAGTAAACTGTATAAAAATGTGTTGAATAACTAAATAATTCAATAGGAAATTATAGCTGTGATATAGAATTTTTATGAACTTTTATTAAACTATTATGTTCTTATTATAGAATACTTGGATAAAAATTCTGCATATGAAATTATAGTTCTGTACTAAAATCTGCTCTTCTTCTAAGCTGGTATAATTTCATATTATCACAAAATATCCAATTTTGTGTTATGATCATAATTATTTGCTCACACCATTGATTTTCTGAGTCCTGTCTCCCACTTCTGAAAAAAAAGTCATTCCCAGCCTCTGAAAATGAAAGCTTTCCATTAACTGGTAATACTTCATCTTTTCCTTGACATGTTAAAGCAACCTGTTAGTCGAGCAAAAATAATGCAAGTCCTGACTTCACAGAATACTAGGAAAGAATAAAAAAGACTTTATATATTTTATAAGGTTGGGGTTTTTTTTCTAAATCCACATTATATTAAAAAAAACCCCAAACAAACAAACAAAAAAACAGAAAAAAACCTGCCAACCCCCCCAAAATAAAAACAAACAAACAAACAAACAAACAAACAAACAAACAAACAAACAAACAAACAAACAAACAAACAAACAAACAAGAACAAACAAAAAAGGGGGTAACAAAGCCATGTGCTTTTCCTTGGTGTGTAATGGATGGTTCCCTTTTCATAGCTCCACAGGGTTTCCCTGGACTGTCAACAGTCACACTTGGGTTATCCACAGAATTAACTCAGGAAATGGTGATTTGTAGTCATATTTGCTGACTCCTTGTCCTCCATCCACCATTTCCTTCAATGAGCACCTCCAAGTCTTTACTCCTGAAGCAAGGGAGAAGAATTCATGAGATTTAGGTCCAATTAATGTCCAGGAGGCTTGTGAGTCCTTACTGCGGGGGAGCCTCTGTGGTGCCTCCAGCTGCCATGATCTGTCCTCATCTCTGAGGGCTTTTGGGACCATATGCAACTTAGTTAAGAGCTCCTTTTAGTTTGTCTGCTTATCATTATTGCTTTAGGACCCTGCATATTTTACTGGAAAACATTGTAAAATATTTTATATCAGGAAATTATTAATTCCCAACTTTTTCCTGCAGTGGATTTTAAGAAAATTCCCTCCTTTGTAACAGATATACCCTACTTCATCTGTATAAGTGCTATGATGCCTTAACAAAGAAAGTCTCAGCATTCAGTGCCATCCACACTGTTTATCTGTCTATTATTTGTCTGTGTATCAGGCGACAGGTATTCCAAGCAAGCATGTCCTGGTCGCTGTGCTCCCTGGTCTGCCCACATCTGCTGAACTCTTCATTTTACCATATCAAGATGCAACAGGAGAAAAAAAAAGAACAGCAGCAGACCTGGAGAAGGTATTGTTTCCATTGCTTGTAGAAGTGTATGTTTATGAATTTTTGTTTGCATATATATATTTATATATATAGGATTTGCAAGACTACTTAGAATCGGTAATTATGGTGGAAATGCATCTAATTCACTGGGGTACGTTACATTCTCTTTTTTTTCTTTTTGGTGGTTTTTTGGTGGTGTCTTTTTTGTCTCCCCAACACTGGAAACAGGCTTTGGAGCTGTATATAGGAGTTTAAATTTTCATTTGGGTTCCTTGAGTAATGTTAATTTGGCATAAATTTGTATGATGTCATGTGTTTCCCTTAGAAGTCCCATTGTACTTTATGGAAGCAGGAAGAAAGCAGGAAGGATTTAGGGGGTGATTCCTGACAACATGAACTGGAGTAGCTTCATAAAGCAAAGTTTATAAGGCTAGAAGTCTAGAAAGCACTGGAGGACAGAGCTGAGTGGTAAACCTGGGCAGTTCAGAACCTCACTAATTAAAGGCACGGGAATTGTGTTGGACTATCTGCCTGCCCTCTTCATGCAGTTGAGCCACTATGAAATGTTTTCTCTGTGCAAAACTGAAACAGGCTGTCACAACTGAAGGACTGTATCTCCTTACAGACCTGAAATATCCTACCTACCAGGTAGGACCTTTAGTGCTGGGCAAAAATCCTGAAATACATGTAATCATGAAATTGTTAAGTTTGGAAAAGACCTCTAAGATTATTGAGGCCAATTGATAACTTAACATTGCCATACTCACCACTGAACTATCTCCCCATGTCCCATAGTTTCTTTGCTATCTCTCGGTTTATTACTTTAGATTCCAGGGGCAAGGATGACTAGCCCTGAGATAAGTACCTCTGCCTCTCCATAGCTCATGTCTTGTCCATGTCTCAAGCTTTGTTAACTTAGCTGTAGACCTGAAACCACTAAGTCACCCATTCTTAAGCTTCCCCTTGCTCAGCATCCTTAGTTGTCATATTTTTTTTCTTTTTTGACAAATGACTTTCCTCTGCTATTTTCACCACCCATGTAATAAACAAAAAAACATAGAGATTTATTGCTCTGCAAAATCTTTCCTCCCTTTTCTCCTTCATCCCCTTTCTCCCTTCCTCCTTCACAAATCGGCAAGGAAGCCAGTCCATAAAGTTCCAAATTTACATCCAACTCAGCTCCCCTCTGGCACTCAGCAGTGTATTCTATTTCTTCCTTTCTTTATGCCTCTCTTTTTCCCTCCTGTAAAAACAGAGTCTTTGTGGCTGTGAAGAAAGGAAGTCCTGGCAGTGCTCTCATGACCCTTTTTATGAACAAGAAGAAATGTAATTTTCAGTGTATCTCCATCATTTTCTCTGGCATACTGCAGGGTCCAAGTGCTAGCCTTTGGAGGAGAGAGAAACTATTTGCCATTTGCAACCAGCTGCTTCTTGTGAAGAAATATCTTCCCTGATCCCTTCAGGATGGTCAGAATGTTTTTCTTTCTGGTCTGTGGGTGCTACAGTCCCTTTTTACTTACTCTAGAAATAGATGGTATCGTTCTCAGGGAGAGACCTGCCTGAGATTCACAAAAGTTGTCTCTGCCCTCCACTCTGACGCATATTCTGATACTGTTTGTTTTGTCACCCACTTTGCCTGTGATGCTTTGGTATCCCTTTCCTACAGTGTTTCAGAGCTCATTCAAGAGTGTCTCCCTGTGCCCGAAGTCACTGGGATGAGTACTGGGAGCAGATGTTTTTGATGACTACAGCTTAAGTTGCTTCTGAGGTACTTATAATGCATAGCATTCTCTTCTGGTAGGAATAGAAATCCATGTTGATGAGCAAGGAACAAGCTATTCAAAGGCACATGTACGAGTTTGTGTGTTTGCAGGTGCACACCCAAAGGAGTTACAGTCTTGATTTATTTTTTATAATTTGGACGAGCAACTGAAGTATGCAGGGAAAAAAATTGAAATAGTTTTCACAAACACTGCAATGGAATAAAACTCCTTAAGGAAGCACTTAGTTATTTACATTCCTTTTTTCCTGGTGTCATATCAAACATGGAAGCAGGTCTCCAAACCTGAGATCTAGTGAGCCTGTCCAGAGACAGAGTGACAAATTGTTTCTCTCCCTAGAAGACTTGCAGTCAGAATAGACCAGGTGGAAAAGAGTTACAGAAATTAATGTTTCTATTTTGTGAAACCCTTTGTTTCAGTGCCCAAGGCAGAAAAAACCTAACTCGTTCTCATAATCAAAAGTCTATGAAAGTGAGTGAAATACAACAGAAAGGCATGAAACCCACCCTGTACACTGTAGGCACAGATTTTCCAGGAGAATGAAGTGTGCTATAACCCCCTCCTTCCCTTCCCCTCTTGTTAGAATATCCTAAAGTCAGCATGTATAATTGTAGTAATGTGACATAGACATGGTGATACAGCCCCGAATTCCCTGTATTCACATGCCAGGTACCAGAACAGAGGCCAGGGACACTCTGTGGTCCTGATGCTCTTCTCATCCAGCCTGGACTTGAAAGGGAGAAGCAATGTAAATCGTGTGGGCAATGCATGCTAGCTTTTGTTGGCTAGCCTAAGGACAACTGATGGAGTGGGAGGAAGGGAGAAGTGATAGAGATGGTAGCTGAAGAGAGAATTTTAACTACATCTCACATGAAACTCCTAAATTGCTGCAGGCCATGTGGGTCACAGGGAACCTGTGAGGATTTGGGGCAACTTGCTCAAATTTCATCACCTGAGCTAGACCATTGTTCTGCCATGGGTAAGAATGAAGGGTATATGTGATTTTATGGACTGTCAAATTTACTTGTGAATCTGATACATATCTGATGATATGTATCCACTATCCGTGGTGGGCTTATTTTTTTACTGGTTCCCCTTGAGACAGATGAAGTTGGTTCATATTCATTTGGCTTTGTAAGCACACGTTTAGGTATCTCTGTCAACCCACTCTGTGGTCTCTGGGTACATAATTCCCATTGACTTCAGAGGCAGTTAGATGTCCACAATCCCTTGAAAATCTAGGTCTTAATTTCCCATTTTTCAGAGTCAATAATAGTCCTCTGTGCCATATTTTATGAATCTAAACAGAGTAAGCCAAGAATTTTGGGGTACAGTAGTAGTGGGACTGTGGTAGTTCATCACACTTCTCAAATATACAGTTCCATGCAGTTTTCTATTACAGTAATGCATTTGTGTCTCATGCACTTGTTCAGACTGTGGTTAGATGGTGATGTCATTTGCTCCTTGACTTGATGTACCACTAGCAAAATTATTTTTTTGTGCAGAGTACCAATTACTGTCCTATCTGTTTGCACATTACATTTAGAAATATGAGCTCTGCATTTCTGATATTTTTCATGGTAGATTAAAGTACCTTTAAAGAAGTTTAACTGCTTTGATAGCTGAAAAAAAAAAAAACCTACTACATGTGAATCTGGGGAAGTTTTCTCAATGTGCAACATGAGGCAATTCAACCTAATATATAAATACAGAAAAAAGTGCTTGATCCACTCCACTTTCTATAGTCAGTGTAAACTTATTCTTCACAGCTTCCAAAACATAGTCACAAAATCTAGTATTTATGACCAGAATCTTGTGACTTTTCTTTTTTTTTTTTTTNATTCCCCTGCTTCATTTCATATTAACTGAGGACAGACTACCACCCTGCTTAAAAATGTAAAAATAATTGACAGTTGTAAAATGCTGCTGTTTGATATGCATGCTATGACTGCAACAACACTGAAATATCCCAAATTTTGCAAAAACAGCCACAGGGGATTACCAGTGGACACTTGGGCTGGCATGCAGTTGTTACACCATCTTCATGGATGGGCTTGGTGAATGTGATTATTACAGAATTCAGATCTGCCACTTCAAAAACACCTAATCCTTTCCCTTCATTGAAGGACAAATCTTTAATTAGTAACATTTCAAGAAATTTTTGGGTAATTTTTAGTGCTAATCCAATTTGAAATTAATTCTGTGTAGGAAAATATTCTACTTACAATTCAGTAGAGGGTAGTTACAATTATTCAGTTTATTTCAGAGTACGATTTTACTCAACAGGAGGACGCTGAAGGGTTATCCTTTTATTTATGCATTTCACAAATTATCTTCTCTCCACATTGCTTGCTAGTGGAGGCTTTTTGTCAAACATAGCAAATGCATCTTCTGTTAGTCAAATGAGATGTAAACAGAAGATACATGAGAATTCTGAAGTGATGTTTCCCTATCAAGTAAAGGTTTCAGTTTTATCCTGAATTTCCCTTTAGTTCTACATTAGAATGGTTTTAACTGGCCTATTCAAAATAACTGTAAAAGAAGAATGCAAAATAGGAGTAGGAGCAACTAGTTGATGGCATCGAAGCCCATTAATCTTTTCTGAGAAGAGCAATCAGCAATGTAGCAAGTGTGATGGACACTTTGGCAAATTGCAACATCAGATGGTTAGTATCCAACTGTGCTCAACATGTTGCAGCTGTGGCCAGTATCTGTGTCCAGCCAAAGAGATGGGAAATGACATGGATGACTGAATATCAAATGGACAGTGATGAACTGCAGAGATGAAATACCTCTGTCAAATTTAAAACTATATATACCTCCTAGGAGTCTTTCCTTAAAGCAGATTTACTTATGCATCTGCTTCTTTGTAGCTGATGGAGCTTCAATCCTTTTTTATCATTCGAATTTTTCTTTTACCCATTCTCCTAAGCTTTAGTGTTTCCCCATATTTACTTTCAGTACTTTTCTCTGATGTATTTCAGATATGCCCATCATGAAAATATTTTTAGCAACAAGATCATGACAGTGAACACCTTCAAATCTTACAGAAAATTGTGCCAATCAGTCCTGGAAATTAAATTCCAGGAAAAGGTTGATGCACAGGCTAAATAATCTAGTGTTTACTAGGAGAGATTTTTTTTTAACATCTGTACCTTAGAACACAGATCAAGTCTTCCACAGGGTACTTAGAGGATGTTGGGCCAGTATTAAGAAGTAAAGGCAGGTGGGGAGAGACTGGAATAATATGAATCCAACGACCTTGTACTTGGGGGTTTTTTCCTTAGCCAGCTTTTCTTGATCAGCTACTTGTGTGCTGTCTCTTGACTTAATATCCTGGAGTTAACTTCTGCCATGTAACTACCAGCCCTCTTGCCTTTTCATCTTTTACTCAGTGTACAGAGCAGCCCTTGGTTCTCAAGACTCTTTCTGGTTGCCTTTGTTCATCAAAAGTGGATCTTGGCTTTTATGTCCAGGTTCCCTCTGGGTGCATATCTGCTGGTCTATTCTTGAGTCTATGTCCCAGAGTAACTGCAGGAATGTCCTCTGCCTTGTGCTCTCATGGTATCTCTGGATACTAACAGCAGCTTGAATTTAGTATCTTTCATTAGAAGATCTGAAGAAATTCCTGCTGGATCCAGTAAGTCAGTGATTATGCTCTTTTCAGTGTTAAGGCAAGCAAGCTTTAGAGGCCTCATGTGAAGTAACCAAGGTTATGCAGGCGAGTGGCACAGCTTAAAGTAATCCACACTGGCCCTGACTCCTGGTTCACTTTTGTAATGGTGCTTCAAGCTGCTTCCTACCAAATCAATGTGCATAATTCTTTCCTTAGCTGTTTATTGATTTATTCAATGAATTGAATAGAAGCGTAGCACTCATTAGTTGAGATCTTTACAGAGTATCTATAAAATTATCTAGATTCTTAGCTAGTGCATACTGGCACAGTTGAATCACATTCAATTAGTCTAAACTAATTTACACCAGAGGTTTCAAAAGTCAATAAGGGTATGGGAAAATGCCCTTCTCAGTGAGAATTCTGCTTCTTGGTGCACATGGTTCTTTTACAGTCCTAATTCTGACAAAATGCTAAGAGAAGCCAAATTAATTTTTGTTTTGTTCCATTTTTAAATTGGAATCTCTTTTTTTTTTCTTTCACAAATTGTCTGTTATTATTATTCATTATGTGTCCTTTGATGAAAAATGATACATAAAGAATGGTTTCTATTACTGAATTATTTTTGCACATCATGCTTAATTCTGCAAATGAAGCAGATAAAGTCAATGAGGCTCAGTTAAGGACCAAAACTAATTCTGAAAGCTAATTATTTTCACAAGAGAGACTCTTGAAGACTATAAATTAGGAGGTTGCTATTCTAAGAAGTTTTGTCTTCAGCTGAGTTAGTTGCATCTCCATGAGGAAGAGAGAAACAGGGAGAGGCCTGAGGCCAACCTGTTCCCCAGCTGAAGGACTGACTGTTCAACTGGAGTTGCATTGCTATTTTTGAAACAGGCCAAAGTACTTTGATGTTTCCTTTTCTGCTTTTTAAACCAAAATGCATCCATGGTACCACTTTGAGTGCAGAAATAAAGGGAGGCACAAAACCCAAAATGCTCCCCATTGATATAGTTTTATTACCTCAGCAACTGAGATCAGCCTTTGTGTGGAAATTTACTTCAAAGACACTTTATTAATATTGTAAACAAATTATATGAGTCAGAATCACTGCTAGATTAAAGTCTGATATCTGAGGTAGAAATAGATTTGACAGAGTAAGAAAAACAGAAGAGCCTCTTCTCCAAGCTTGAAGCAAATGTCCTGACTGACCTTGTGGTGCACAGGTCCCTTTGGGATCCTGTGAGTACCACAAACATTGTCAGGTCCAACTGTGGACCTAATGTGAATTTGACCCTTTAGGTGTGTGTAAGCTGCTCACTGACCTTTTGTAAACCATTATGTATGGTTTCTATTTCAGATAATTTTTAGAAGTACAGAAATGCATTTTCACTGTCTGTATGTTTTGAAGAGAATCTTATTTTCCACATAAAGAAAAACGAAAACATTGTACTGAGCAAGCAAACATTTTAAAAAAACATGTCTGAATGCATCTGTTCTTCCCTCAGAAGTGTGTGTTAGGATTCTCTTGAACTGCCTGAGGAAGGCAAATGTCTGATTCTAATTAGAACTTCTGGCACTTTTGAAGGTCTTAGGCTGTTACTCATTTTTTTCACTTGTTCAGATTCCATAAAGACCGAG
Source organism: Scytalopus superciliaris (assembly GCA_013400415.1). Taxonomy (NCBI): domain Eukaryota; kingdom Metazoa; phylum Chordata; class Aves; order Passeriformes; family Rhinocryptidae; genus Scytalopus; species Scytalopus superciliaris. Next base: position 14,583 of record VXBX01002776.1, read on the forward strand.
GCAAAAAAAAAAAAAAAGAGCTGTACACAAAAAGCCACTGGGAGATCATGTAATTAATTGAGCCAAGGAAATATGCTTTATACTCTGAGCAGCATGAACAGTTGCTGCCAGTTTTGACACTTTGTATGTAGTCCTGGAACAGTGATGGCTATTTCAATCCTCTGCTGAGACACTGATGATTTTGGGCAACAATAATTTTAGTCCAAGATACATTTTTACAGGATGTCATATAACAAAGTCCTCATTCATAATCAAGTAACAATGCAATAATTCATAATCAAGTAACAATGCAATACATAATCAAGTAACAATGCAATAACAATGTGGCTGTTTCTTTCTGTCATTCTTTTTCCTACTCCTTCAGTGTCACTGTCTTTCCCCTTCCTATTATTCCTTTCCATCAGCTTGCCAGAGAAGAGCAGTTGTTGAGTTTTCTCTCTCACACACACCTGGCCTGCTGGGAGGCAGCCCACAGCATCTCTCAGCTGTCATGCTCCTGCTGTTTTGCCCTCTTCACCCTGTGCCACAGGAATCCTCAGGAAGGCCAGGACAAATCTCAATCGTCCTTCAAGTCACTGGTACCCAACCAAGTCTCTTCTACATTCTCATGCTGACTTTCTCCAGATCCTTCTAATCTTCCATTCCTTGCCCAAATTCTTCATGAAACCATTCTCCAGTACTGCATAGCAACCTTTGCTAGCTGTAGACTCAGTTATACATCACATTAAGCCTCTCTTTGTATAGAAGGCATCATGTATGGTTTTTACCTCTGCTGTTTCCCTGCCATTTTGTGCAGCTGGCACAACGTGTTGAAGAGGAATGACACAAAGTGTTTGGCTCTTGTCTTCTATTTTATTTTAATTTATTCTTTTTTATTTTACTTGGGTTTTTTACTTTTTTTTTTCTTTTTTCCCCAGAGGCTCAGCTGCCCCAACAGCATCAGGATGTCAGAGCACAAACGAAAATAATTCCTGCAGGGTTATGGAGGAGAGCTGTTAGGCTGTGTTTGGGACTGGATATAGCCAGGATGATGTTTTTCCCGTTATTTCCTTGAGCCATTAATATACCTGGTTTACAGCATATTAATCTGCATCTGTTGCTCTGGTTTGAGATG
>VXBX01002776.1:15747-30993 GCA_013400415.1 Scytalopus superciliaris
TAATGCCGGTCCTGGTTATTAATATGCTGAAATCCTTAAAGAGAGATATAATTTGCTTCCCAGGCTTTTTTTCATGTACTGCACATCTTTGTGTCACCATCCCTGCTACTCTGAGCTCAACAGATGGCTCTTTGAATGCAGGTGGTATTTTTTCTTGCTATTGGAAGAAATATATTTACTGCTCATTCTGGCACCCGTGAAATAAATTGTAACTTTAAAGAGATATATTTAAAAATATAAATAAAATGCCTGTAAGAGTTATTGCCAAATTGATATTGAACCAAAGGCACCTATTCAAGTGATCAGCAGCCAGAAATTAAGTGTATGAGCCAAGAGTATTGAAAGAACCATTAAGAATGTTAAAAAAAATAAAAGAAGCAGATAAATCATGTATTGTGATGAATGATAGCCAAGGAACATCTAATCATATCTGGGTAGCATTTACTGAAATAACTCATGCAGGCAAAAATGAAGAACATGAAAAAGATGGTGTAAAAATTATTGGAATGTTCTTTTTTCTGACAATTTTTCATTAATCTCCAAGAAGGAATAAGGATTTATTTAAAACAAATTAAATTAAGTGGTGAGCACTAGAATACAGTCCCTCCTGAACTTGGTATGGTTATAAAAACTCATTCTCAGCAACTGCATATTAAGGGTTTTAGGGGGGATGTGTTTACAGTTTTCCAGCTACCTCTCCCTAATAAAACAACATGCAGAACATTCATTGTGTTCATTTGGAAAATTGATCACTGCTGTAAAAAAATGTGAAATACATGAGTCATCAGGGAAAAGACACAACAAACTATCAATACCATGTCTGTAGGCTTTCATTCCTTGATTAATCTATCTGGATTTTTTGCTTTTAATGGCAACATGCCTGGAACTTCCTGGATGTAATTAAGTCTTATATGGAGAAGGTGGCTCTGTGCATATAGTGTAAAACTGACTCAAACCAAGGAATGTTTACCAACAGATGGGACCAAAGTTTGGCTTCTTCACTGTACAAATACAGATTTCATGGGGTCTTATCTCAGCAAATGCTCATCTTTTCTGTGCTGTCCTTTAAGGAGGAGTAACCTGCTTTATTTCTGCTAGAGCTCTATTGATGTCATCAAAGTTATGGCAACATAATCTGGTGATCTTAAAGCTCTGTGAAATGTCTCTCCCATGAAAGAGAGTTCTCTCTGTGTGCAACCCATCAGAAGAGATGGAACATGCATTTTGTTTCTGCCACATTCTGTAGTTGGTAAAAGCTTTCAGATTTGAGCTGGTTCTGGTACATATTTACTGATTAGGGAGCAGCTGGCTTGAAACTCAGAGCTGGATGAAATGAAATTTGCTTTTAGAACTGGAAAATTAACTACAAGCTGTGGTAAGCACCTAAGAAATTCATTTTTTATTCAGTTATATCACATGTTATGAACATACTCTAAGACCAATGGAACTGGCCACTGAGTGAGCAAGAAGTTATTTATTATGAGCAAATGAGCATTAACAGTTGAAATATTTATTTTTGCTCGAATAGTACATGAGTTCACTGATGTGATGCTGCTGGCTGGTTCTGCAGACACTTACACATGTGGCTGTAATGTTCCTTTGGGGCTCAATCCCTTTTGCTGCTGGGCCACTCCTACAGAGGTGTGATAGAGGTACTGGTTGATACCAGTCCTTGCTATCCATACACAAACCACTCTGTACTGGCAGAGGTGTCAGCTTTCACAAATTACTTCTTCATAAAGTGATAGGAAACTGTGCTCAGAAAGTCTGGTACCTCTGCAAAACCTTCAATTTGCACGCAGCCCCATTTCCTACCCACCTATTGGCAATCTAAACCAGTGGTCAAGAAACAAATGCATTGCTTATTTTCTCTCTTTTTTTTTTTTCTTTTTTTTTTCCCCCACACAGATTTCTGAATCTCTGATCCAGAAACTGAACCAAAACCTGGTCCATTTTGAGTTGAAGCCAGGAGTTCGAATCCTTGTCCATGCTGCCCATTTAACAGCAGGCTAGTATCCCCTTTCTGTGTATACCTTTTCTGTTGCTCTGTAGCACAGTAAGCAATATATTGATGGTAGTAGTGTGCTATCAGCTGAATTTTAAACATTCCTTATTTTTATATCACAATAACAGCACAGTGTGTCAGCAGACATTAAAATGCCTACTCTACCTCCCCTTTTTATATCATGCCTAAAAGATATAGTGGCTTTTGCATTTATAGCTAATCCTTTTGTTTGCTTATGTGCAAGAACTGAGTGGTTTTGTTGGAAATGTGGTATAAGTAGCAGTAGAAATGTGTACTTCTTGGCTATCTCTTAACAGCTAGGCAGCACCGTGGCATTTTCAGCCTGGGTCACACAGTGCAAAGGTTACCACTTAACCTTGGATATGTTTAGATATTCTAGAATGAACAAACATTCAAAGCAACAAAACACAGTTCAGAAGTTGTTAATCAGCCTGAAACACCAGAATCAATATGCATATGTACAAAAAAAAAAAAAAAAAAAAAAGGTTAGTCAGTTTGGACTTTAATTAATCCTATTTCAAAATAAGTCATCCCCAAAGTCCTAATATTTAATTACATATGTCCCTGTCTATTCTGCATGCTAAAACCTTATTTCACAACACAGGCCCTATTTAACTATTACAAGAGATGGAACAAACCAATCTGTTCTCAGGAATTAATTTTCCCCAGCAGTTGCTGTTAATTCTGATCAGTTGGTATCAACTTCTTTTGCTAACTTGCAAACCAGAAGCCCCAGTTCATTTGTACCAGCAAACTACTCTCCAAAAATCTTCTTTGTGGTATGAACAGATCTGCCCAACCTGGTGAACAGTTAGATATGACTACTCTGGCCCTGAATAGACTGAAGGTATTTTCCAAAAAATTATAGCTAAAAAGAACCACATTAGATATTCCTTGAAAGTCTTGTTTTTACCTCTTGCTACTGAAGGGACATTTGTGATTTCATATACAGGGAACAGATGACACCTAAAATCACATATCCAGCCCTGCCTTTATACAAGACTAATTTGGATTCAAGTTTTCTGGTGTTTGTAGGAGCCTCCTGCAGCTTCTTAGAGAGCATTTCTGGACATCTTACCAAAAATGCACATTTTTATTTGTACTTACACACACCAGGAATGAGTATCTTTTATTTATAATAGATGGAAACATTAATTTGTTCTGCAAGGTAGGCTTTGTTGTGCTTCTCTTAAAAGCCACTGGTGAGTGATTGCTATAACTGGCCTCACTATGTCCTATAGGAACACTGCAGGACTTTGTCTCTTGCAGAAATAGAATTTAGTAAGAAGGCAAAATGAGCTTGGATGGAAAAACAGGTACTAAAAGAAACAGGGAACAATCACTTGAGGTCTTTGAGGGAATATGACTCCTTAAGAAACTGCAGAGGTCATGACTGTTCTCTGTCTAAGTAAAAGGCTCAATTTCATGACATTAAAACTTGGGAATACTTTAAAATTGGGCAAAAAGTCATGGGAGATTTACTTCTCTGCTGAAAGCTATTGTTTTGGCTGTCAGGGAATAAGAATTGTCCTTTGAAAATCCAAGCTTTTACAAAAAGTTAAATAAAATAAACCAGGGAAACCTGGAACACAAGACAGCCCCAGATGTAGAAGCTATAAAACACAATCCAGGGGGATGCACATGTTGCAAAGGTGCTGCTCTGGTCTGTGGTATCCCTTCTTTCCCAGCCTTTTCACTATGACTTTGTGTTGGACTCTGGCAGCTCTGGGCTGTAGTTGACTGAACCACAAAGCTGAGCATGTGTTTTTTGTAAGTGTACATGTATGCCTGCATTAATGTTGCCATGCCTCAGTGCACATGTATGTTCCTCCCTGTCTGGGCCTGACCATGCACAGCAGCAATTTCTGCAGCAGAGAAGCTGCAGGAAACAAAAGTCCAGGTATCTAAACTAGCTTGTTGTGGCTATTCAAACAGAACCTGTAGAAATGAGCCTTTGTTTGTGTGTGTTGTATCTGAGCATGTGCATTCCCTGGAGCACAGAAGAATGACAGACATTGGCCTTAGTGCATTTCATAACTCTGTCTTTATATTCAGGTCACACTGAAGGAAGGATTAATTTATGGCAATTATAGAAAACAGACTGTAATTCATTCATCATGTTCATTCCTTCTTCAATGAGATAAAAAACCAAACCAGTGTGCCCAACCCAAAAGACAACAACCTCAACTCTAAGGCAGAGTAAAATATGCCAGTTCCTTACAAAGTAGTTAAATAGCTGTTTATTACCAAGCTCTCAGTGCAGCATTATAGCAAGAATGTTGAATGATGCTGCATCTGAATTGGTTGGAGAGCCACTTTGTCATCCCACAGAACTGCAGAGACTCACATATTCACTGTGCAGTGGGAGCTACCCAGACTAACTCTACACAAAATATAAGGCAAACATGGCAAGTTTGCCCATGGGTAGCCCCAGGATCAGCCAGAAAATGCCAGTTTTGGTACCCAAATGACCTCATTTGCAGCTTAGGTAGTTACAGTATGAGAGAGTATGTATTAGGCAGTCCTCTCATAGGACAGAGAAGGCTTCTAAGGAGAAAACTGTGGGGCTGCACATCAAGGGGTATGTTTAGTACTACAGGAGATCTGAACCTGGATTTTTTCACAGGTGGATTAGAAAGGGAGAGAAGGCCTAGAGGTGTGTGAGCGGATGAGACTTGCTTGAAGTGTAATAAGAGGGGGAAATGAACTGTATTTCTGGAGGGAGTAGCTTTCACGTCAAGCTGGGTGGTGGCTCTAACCTTCTCCTCTCTTGCAGCTCCCTTAGTGGACCTCACTCCCAGTCACAGTGGTTCAGCTATGCTGATGCTCCTCTCTGTCGTTTTTGTGGGACTAGCTGTGTTTGTAATCTACAAGTTCAAAAGGTATGACCCTCTTTGAGCCATTGCCTTCTCACCATTGCTGCCTTTCACTGAGGTGTTTGGGGTTTGTTTTGCTGGTTTTCTCTTTTGGAGTGAGTTGTTTCTTGGTTTGTAAAAGCTGATGCTACATCATCTACCAGAGTACCACACAATGATGGTTTCTGTTAATGTTTTAGGAAGATTCCTGGCCTTAATATATATGCACAGATGCAGAATGAAAAAGATCAAGAGATGGTCAGTCCAGTCAGTCAGAGGGAAAGCATACCTAATGTCCCTCAAAGTGAGCTGATGAGCCATGAGCAACTAGTAGATGAGAAGTTGGAAGTCCACCCCATAGGTAAATAACTTGCAGCATCCTGCAGCTGGTCAGACTCTGACTTATAATTGGCTAACCTTTTTCTCAGCCTCCCCCCTTCCCATATTCCTGCACAATCCTCCCCCCATCCTCTTCTGCTGCAACATTAGTTTTGCTACAGGAAACCTTGCTAACTCTTACCTCTCCCTCACTGCCATGTGATGAAAGGGAGGGGAACAACTTTAGGCTTTTTCTCTCTCCTAGTTGCTCTACGTAGATCCCCTCCCCTTCTCAAAAAATCCTGCTGGCAATGTAATTTATTTTGCTGGGGCTGATATAGTTGTGGGGCTAAGCCCCACATCCAGAAGAACTTCAGCCACCCTCACCTGGAACATGGAGGTGAGCAGGTGATTTGGTAAGTCATATCTAAAAGCTACGTATCTGTTGATGTTTTGACTGCTGGGGTCTTTGTGCTGTGCCAGACCTTGTTGCCAGCAGCAATACTAGTCTGGCTGATTCACAGATAAATTGAGCAAAGCCTAGGATCTCAGCATTGGATGTCTGGGTTTGCCCTCAGGGTGATTTCTGCCACAGGCATCTGTGGTTGAGTATTTTCAAAAGCAGGCTGTTGTAGGACCTAAAGTGAACACACCTGGAGAGGGCATTCTGGAATCAGTCACACATTTGCTCAAACTTCCATGTTTTCTGTTACCCTGACTACAGTAGAAGTGTTGGGACAGAGCAGGGAGGTTTCAGTCTGGAGACATGTTCTTCTAAAGCCATTCTTGCTTGGGCATTGCTCAGCTTCACACATGAGGTGACAGTTCTGCAGGCCCAGACCAGAGGTACAGTGCAGGACCCTGTAAATAAGGACATGGAGCTATTTTAGAGGAATTAAAGGGAAAAAAGTTGCCCAGAGATGCTCTTTCTCTGGAGATATTAAAAACTTCCCTGGAAGTGATCCTGTGAACCTGCTCTGGGTGAACTTGTTTTAACAGGGGAGTTAGATTAGATGTTCTCCAGAGGTCCATTCCAACTCCAGCCATTTTGTGATTTAAACAGGAGTGAAGCATAGTTGTAACTGAGATCCCTTATTTGCACCATTTCATCAGCTTAAATAAACCTTAGCTCTCACCTGAACATTCCCTAAAATGTATGGGAGTATTTGCTAAAGCAGATTTGCAGTCATAGTTACTGTAGAGAGGGAGAAAGGAAAAGGGAAATTAAAGGAGTCAATGTGATGTGCTAAGATTGTGGCCTGTGAAACAACCTGGGAGGAAAAAAAAAGAAAGACTCTTGATGAAACTGATGTCTAAGCTGGAAGCTCCAGTGCAGTCAATGCTGATCTCTCCTCACCTGTTCACTAAGGAGATCTTGTAGCTATTAAATGCTTTTAAGCAGCTATTCAGCAGCAGACCTGGACATCACTGCTTAGCAGAACACAGGATGGAGTGAGGGGACCAACCTTCCCATGTGGTATTCCCCATACAGAGCAACCCCAGGCCACAGTCCAGAACCCAAGGAAAGGAAATGCAACCAAGGTAGTCTGGACAGAGGACTTCCAAAAAGCTTGTGGATCACCAAGAGGTTTCAAGCCAAGACCCGGAGTGGTGGGTGCTATACTTTAACAATTCTTTTTTACATTTGGTGTTTTTTTTTTTTTTCCCCCCCTTCTTTTACCCCCAGAAACCTCCAAGGCAAAACTGATGTACGATGCTAAGGGAGAAACACCCAATTTCAAGTCAGGAACTCTACAGCTGGATGGGCTTTGAGCTTCCCCTTTCTGAGAGAATATAATGGTGGTGTTCATGCTGTTCCAAGAGCAGGGAAAAACGTATTTTCATGGGTCATTCAGACTGAAGCAGCAAGTGTCAGTCACCTGCTAGCTCTGTTCAAGGTTCCTTCAAAACTGCTCTTGCTTGTGTTGGAAATTTAAACCGTTGAAGCCTCTAGATAAAGAGAAGTCAAAAGCCAACATTGGGGGTAGGTTTTCAATTGGTGCAGCTATAGAATTTCTGGCTTTCTACAAAAGCCAGAATTTTGTATGTTTCTCAGCAGTGCTACTGGACACTATTGAAACAGAAATTGGCTTTTAACAACTCCTTGGTTTGCACCTGTAACTGCACTAACGAGCACAAAAGTTAAATGTGTGGGATGCATAGACTCAATTATGTATCAAAAGGAGTCAGCCTAACAAACTTCCTAAGAGCATTTTTCCATCCTGGCAGTAAAATGAATGGGAAAACTGAATGACAACTCATTGACAAAGTGAAAAGGTCTGAACCTAGGTGTGAACAGAACAGAAAGTGCAAAGGCTTTTCACTCTCTCATACAACCACCTCATATGTTTCTGGAAATCAGCAATTTCTTTTTTAATGAGTTTTCTTTCTTTTGGGAAAACAAAGCAAGACAATAATTGGGTGTTTCTCTTTTGTATGCTTACTCAGAAACACATTCAGGGGTCCTTCCTTGGAGGAATCTGAATTAATGTCCCTGCATCATTTAATTTTCTCTCCAAACTCTGGCAGCAAAAACCCCCACATTCCTATTTTCTTCATGTGAGCAAATGCAAGGCTTAACATTATTTATGAAATCTCCAACACCTTATCATTGCAAATGAGTTACACTTTTCCTCTGAGGACCTCAATCCCTCCTTCCCTCCACCCCTCTGCTCTGGCCTCTCCCTCTTCTGTTCAACATGGGTGAATCATCTTCATTAGCAAAAGAACAGGACATGACCTTCAGTGTTTTGAATGACAAGAAAACATTTCTGGGAAGAATGTGTCAGTCTGGAGCAGCTGAATCCCAAAGGCCAGCAAGGTGATACCTTCAAACACCTTCCTTGGCTAAATATGCTTGTTATTTACTGACTCTTATTTTGTTCTTTCTTTGCCACAGGAAGTATTTCCACAGCTGCTGAGTCCCAGAGCACAAAAGAAATCCCTACCTATGTAAATGGTTGAATTGAGGACACCAGTATCTGTATCTAAAAAAGGAGGAGAGCTCACTGCATTTGGACTTTTTAATTCTTCAGATGACAAAGGGTTTTTAGCTTTAAGCCTGTGCATGTGGACATTATACTGAGACCATAGTGGAACTGCATTGTACAGGTGTTCAATTTTAGTGGGGGGTGGGGGGAGAGGAACTGGTACCACTATTCACTCCTGCGGCCCTTCCCCTCACCCTTTCACTCTTTTTTCTGATCCGTCTCTAATTTGTAGAAAATTCATAATGATATAGGCCAAGAATATGCATGGGGGTNAGTGTTTAGGGTTCTTGGCTTTAGATTTAACTGCTCTTTTAGCACTTTGGGCTGCGGGAGGGCTAGCCACCCCAGCAGACTTTCGTAGGACCCACGAAGAAATCACACTGGAGTCTAAAGGCACTGAAAATATTCTTGGTCAGTCTGGTTTATGTCTTTGTTTGGACTCTGCCCTTCATTCCTCTAGCTGTGGCTGCTGCCTGTGCCCGACAGCTGCGAGGAGGCTGAGTGTGAGTGTGGATGATCCCAACCACATGGTCAGGCTCTTTCTTATACAGCTTTCATAGCTTACTCACACAAGGCATCCCACTGATAGTGCCATAGAAAGATAACTTTGCCTCCTAACCTTGAACAGAACAAGCATGCATTGCAGGCAGGGAGGGAGATCTGTCCATACTGTAGTAGCAGGAGGTTATTGCCAGCAAGAACTTACACTGTGCTTTGTACCAGCCTTACACCTTCAATTTTGGCTAAGACAAAGCCCTAGCAACACCCTCAGTTCCATGTAGTGCTGATGGCTAAATTTGTCTGGGGAAGTCCCAGATCTCCACCTTTTTGGAGCCACCTAAAGGCCTGTCAGTTTTTTGAAAGACCTCTTTCCACAGAGAGGGAGCAGGGAAAGGTCTATGCACAGTTTCCTATGACTTTCTTAGTACCCTTATTTGTTGCAAGTTCCTGCCAGTCTGGGCAGAGGAGAGAGAATTTGACCTGTGACTGTTGCCATGTGTTTTGAGCCTCAGCACTACAGGACCACTCTTACACAAGATTTGATTTCTTACCAATAACTTAAGTTTGTATCTTACACTGCAACTAGAAGTGAGGCTGTAGGACATGTTCGTGTAGACTATGCAAGGGAACAGCAGGAAAGCAAGATTAGAATATCTCGAACAAGTCCTCCAAAGATACTGGATATCTGGCTGAAGCCTAACTTGTGGTCATTACAACTGTTGATTTCCAACTCAACTCAGGTAAACCTAGCACCCGGATTTTGGTTTGAAGTGTAAAGAGAGAAAGACCCTAACCAATGTACACTTACTTAACTAAGTTAGGTGAAGGCAAGTAGAGGCCAGTTCATAATCAGTGAGGCACACTTAGGAGGCATCCTGATTTCTGGCATGGGTGGGTTTTGTTCAGTAGACATTGCACATGGCAACTTGAGTCAAAAACAGGTCAGAGCAGCATTGCTGGTGTGGCCCAGAATCCCAGGGTAGGGATTTGGTGGTGGTGGGTTTCAATTTCTCTGTCACAAACTGGGCACAAACCTAAATCAACCTACTTGCTGGCAAACTAAAAATGATACCAAGAACATTAGACCCGTAATAATTAAAGGATAATCACAGTAGAGACTCCTCTGCCTCTTTCTATAGTTTCTCTGAAGACAGGTAGAAACATAGCAGTCTGTACGGCTTTGCTATTGTCTTTGCAACTACAGCTTTAAGAAAGATGGGAAAGTTTTGGCTGCAACTGTATAATAGCCCCCACTGAAGTCCAACATTAGCCAACTTATTTTTATAGTAAGCCAATCAAAAAGTTTTCTTATAGTGTTGGAACTATTTCTAATTTTAAAATTACTTTTTTTGATGTACTTTTTCATCTTCTTTTTCCCTTCTGTTAAATACAATGTAGCGTAATGTATAATTGCTATTGTTTATTGCTTTTACAGTCATATTTATTAAACAGATTATGTCTCTACATGACGGTCCATGTTTTTGTTGCTCATTTTAGCTCTCTGTTCCTTACTGGGATCACTAACAATATTAAAACAGTAGGAAGTTTATAACTTCAAAAAGAAGGGGTGTTCAGTAGAAGTGGCAGGGGTGGTGATAAGTGTCCTTATGAAAATATGGTTCCTAGAAGCAAGGTGCCAATATGAAGGTAACTTCCTCAGTCCTCAAAGTGCATTATAAAGCTTGGTCTTGTTATCTGCGTGTTATAGATATGGCAGCTGTGAGATGCTGAGGTGCAATGCTGTTTTTCTGGTTCCCAAAAAAGCAACAGTAGAGCTCTGAGCAGTTCCCTGGAACTCCAGCTCCATTTGCTGCCCATGGTTATCTTTCTCCATACACAGTCTCTGTTAAAGGTTCCTTTAAAATATCTATTTTTGGCCACACTTTCACCAGCACTGATGAAGGAAGGTCTGAATTAGTAGCACTACTGATTAATTTACATGTGAATAAAATAAGGCTTAGGAAGTTTCTGTCAACTTGCCTTATGGCAGTGGATGCATGTTGCTGAGAAAAAAAGAAAGAAAACAGAGTTTCTCTGCCTTTCAAGTCAGGATGAAATCCTGACTATTGTTCTACCTCTGGTAACTGGATCCTGGTTCAGTTCTCTGGCTTTTTTTGTACCTCAGCGTAAGAATTTATATATGCACATAAATAGTCAAAGATCTGGGGCTCGGGTATATCAATAACCAAGGCTGTGGTATGACACATTACAAGTCCAGGAATAATGAGTTTGCTTATTGGAGGAGTGTGTAGTTTTCACCTCCTGGGCAAATCCCAGTTAATTGCGATTACTAGCCTAGAATTTTCAAGTCGACACTGCAGCCTTCGCCTTTGAGGCTGGAATGGCCATAGTGTAGGTGACTCAGTGATGTGTGTGTAGACATAATCTGCTTTAATAGTTTAAGTGCCCACCTGAATTAGCAGGCATCTGTTCTGGTCATAAACAGTAAGTCTGGTTTTGGCAAGCATCTCTCTAAAGCATTTTCAGATCATTCTCTTCAGCTTGTTGTGTGTCCTGAGGCAGAGACTGATTGTTATTTGTAGTTGTTGTGTTCTGGTTTGTATAACAGCACAGCAATTCACTGCTAATGGATGAATATTGAGACAATAAAAGAAGAATGTACCAAATACTTATAAAACCCAATATGAATTTTCTCTGACGATATTATTGTACCTTGAGGGAACAAAAAAAGTTCATCATCCATTGTCAGAAAGAGCAGAGAGTTAAAATATGGTTAAAAATTCAAATAAAGTATTTTCCTAATTTGATGTTGATTTGCTACCATCATCCTAACTGCCATAAAACAGCCATACAGATGGGACAGATATTGGCTTCAGAGAGGCACTTCTCCACATAGCAGGACATCTGGGCTGGATTGCCTTCCCTGAAAGCCAGTAGTTAGTGTTCAAACACTTTTGAGGACCTGGGTCTCAAACAATTACTTGTTCTTAATATGTAGCTGTGTTTAATTGCCTAAACTTTGGATGGAAAGCAAGACTCTTGAAGTACTTGCTGAAATACTTATGCAAATGAAGCAGGAATTTCCACTGACCCTAAATAAACCCTGTCTTGGTCATGTTGACTTCTGCTGAGAATTTCTGACAATTACATTTAGTCTGGTACCTAGAGCTGATAACAAGGGATTAGTATTTTATCTGTGTGCTGTCACCTCTCATTGAATGCATGAGAAGTTTCCTTGTCACATTATATCTGTAGGTACATTCAGAGTTTTAAACATTACCCCTGATTGCAGAGCTACCATATTCATGATGTTAAAAAAGAAAAGTTGATTTTCCCTCAGTTAATGAGATGCTGTCCCTTCATTTCTCCATGAAATGGAATCATAAAGCATGTGAATAAATAATACTTGAGCTAAAACAGATTCTTTTAGTTTAGAGTGTTGATACGATCCAGGCCATAATACCCAGAAGAAAAGACTGAAGTCAAATTGTTTTCTAATTGATAAGATCAAAGTGCTATCATGTACCAAGTCATTAAGCTAAGACATATATTTCATCTGCAGTTCTAACTTTAGCTTTTTCATTTCCCTTTTTTCCTACTGGGGAATATGACTGTCTCTTACTGTGCTGAAAGAGGGATGTAGAGGAAATCTGTGTTTTGTATTTCTCAGTGTGAGAATTTCAAGATGCCTTCCTTGTTTGCATTATGATGCAGCCACCCCAGTGCTAGATGCTGTATGCACCTTGGCTGTACAGCTGAGAAGATAAAGGAACAAGTTTTCTCACCACCTCTATATTGCAGATTGTGTCTCACATTGTAATCTTGGGCCATTTTGATGAGTGAGCCTTAACCAGACCTCCTTTACTGAAAAAAACCCACAGCATTGGAGAACTCTGAATGAGACAGACAACCCAACATCTAAACAGCCCAACTCAATATAGGATTAATGACTTGAACACTGGGATGTGCAGAGACACTTGGGAGACCAGCAGCCTTGCAGGGCAGTAGCTCCATGCTGTTCTTTCTGTGCCAAGGCTTGCTTTCTGCTGGGATAAATTAGAGAAATTAGATGTTTGTGCTAATTTATGTTGTTTTCTCTAGGATTTTTTTTGAGCTTTTGTTAGCAGAAAAAGTAGCATGACTAAAATACATCCAGTCAAATATCTAACCTTGACTCTGGGTTTGTATAATGACCTCCCACTCAGCTAATAGTCCAGCCATGTGTAAGCAGTAAGTACAACTCTTATATTTTCTCAACTTTCCTGAGGCTGTAGCACATCCATCCCTATAGACAAAAGCAAGACTAACAGTGATACTGCTTATGTTGTGCTTAATATTCAAAATAATTGTATAGAAGGATCCCAAACAGAATCATCAAACATGAGGTTTTGTATCTACCAAATTTCAGAGAAAATAAACTGGAATTCCAAAGTTTTGTGGGTTTTATAATCTTTCATGGAGAAGCCCTAAGAGACAAAGGTGCAAGAGAAGGAATGTAGCAAAGCTCTCAAGAGGCACAATTGCCTGCCCTTGGTACAACATAGATGTAAGAAAAAAACCTTCCTTTTTGTAACAAATTCCTCCTCCAGCCTTTCCTAGACAAAGCTGGGTATGGTGGTGTTTCTGGGACTGCAGTTGCCCTGGCAAATAATTGCTCCCCAGCCCAAAAGCGTGGGCCACTGGTCCCATGGACCTCATCATTCCTTCTTGTGCCCCCCATGAGGCAGCTGCAGGGCAGAGATCTGAAACGAAAATTGGACTGACAGCTGCCTCTTCTTACTGCTGCTGCTGCAAAGAGATGAATAATGCATGCAGCACATTTAAATGTAGTGTTACAGGGAGAAAACCTTCGACTATTAACCCTGCCTGCATGAGAGGAACATCCTTATTCGGCTCACTGCAGTGTGGGGCTGAACCCTTATCTCCACACCAGAAGGGTCTGGGATGCATCGTGACTCCATCTCTGTGTGCGGGTTTGCACTGCAGGCTGAGGGCCCCTTCTGGGGCTAAGGCATTTCAGTGCAGAGTCCTGCTCTTGGCATTTTGGCTGAAGCTGGAAACTTTCCCTAACCTCTGAAGCAGATAGCTCATTTGCAGTGATCCCTGCCTGATGTCACCTCAGGTGAGTTGGGTAAGATGCAGCACTGTGGAGAATTGGATGCTGTACATTGTGTGGAATATTTACACCAGGTATTTCAGAGCAAATAACTTTTTCCCTCATTCCACACCAGCCTAGTCCAACCCAGGGTTCAAACCTATGTAATCCTCCTTTATGCTCCCTGGAATCTACAGTATGTCTGTAGTGGAGACCTGAGGTTTCTTTCATTCCTTCTGTGGCCTTACATGTGAATTAAAGCTGCTTGGTCTGATCTGCAATCCCCTAAACATCTGCACCTATTTGTGTCTCTGGAAAGTGCTTGCTCAAGCGATCCAGAAGAAGCACTAATAAACACACAGCCAAAATCCCTGCTGCAGAGTCACAGGAGGAGAGACTGGGCTCAGAGACACTCGTTTCTTAAACACCATCTCCAAGTGGGCTGCTCATGGAGTAGGTTCTCCCCTGCTACCACATTGGCTTGTGTTTTCCACTACCCAAGAACTTGTAGGAGTATCACTTGGTTAATTATTTATGTTCCATTAGTGACTAGAGGCCCTGGCACCGCCAACTGTCACAGGATGAAAGACAACTTGATCCCAAAAATAATTTGCAGCTCAGGAAGGAAATTTTCAAAGCCGCAGAAGAGTTTCCCAGATTATGTTTACACTCTGAAAAACATTACTTTAATGGAGAGGAGAGGAGAGAGGCCCTCACGCGTCCAGAGGCTTTTCTTCCTCACTTGAGGTCCTAAAATCAGTAGTCAGGTTATGAATCTCACTTGGCATCACATTTAGCTAAGCCTGGACCAGAGTCAGAGCCCATGTGAGCTTGGATGTGTAAGAGGAGAGCTTTCTAGTTAGTCTGCCAACAGTACCCCATCCACATGGACTCACTTTTCATTGCTCAGTTGTTTTTTCCCCATGCCTTCCTGCCACATTGACCTGAAAGCTGACCACGTTGCCTGCTGCTGTGGGCCTTCCCTTCATTTTGTGAGGGTACCCAAAGACTCACCCCACAGCCTTCAAGTGGCCTCGGTGTTTATCTGTAAAACAGAAGCACTTCCTTTACAGTTTTTAATGTTCCTCAGACCTTTGAGACAGTTATAAGAAGAGCTGTTTCTTCTAAGGCACACTCAGGGTTATTGGAGTTAATTTCAGGGGAAAATAAGCAGCAGTTTATTTTCAGCAATATTTTGTTGCTGAAAGTCCCCAAGCACTCCCTGTATGTCATGATATAGGAGGATTACATTTAGCAGCTCTTAACAAAAGAATTATGATCCATCCACAACAATCTATTTTGCTTTCCTATTAATCTAAACATTTTTATTACTTAAAAGCAATGATTCTTTTCCCTTTAATTATTGCACTTTTTTTTTTTCCTAATTTCAAAGAATGTTCTGGTTTCAGGGAGAGAAAATTTACCTTCAGTCCTTACTTTTACTTGAACTTTTCCTTCATCTATGTAACACTTCTTCTAATTATCCTTTTTAATTAGGAT
>VXBX01002776.1:31030-105195 GCA_013400415.1 Scytalopus superciliaris
GATAATGCAGAAGGCAGCCAACATTACTTTTTGAGTTGTTTGAACTAGATTAAAAAAGTAGATTATTACATTGGCTTCCTTTTGATATTCTGATTTCCACATTGTGCTTAGCAAGATACTAACATGATTTTTTCCAAAACTTGAAGAAAAAGAAAACCTCTACTCTTGAGAAACAAATAGATAACAAGGAT
Source organism: Scytalopus superciliaris (assembly GCA_013400415.1). Lineage (NCBI taxonomy): Eukaryota > Metazoa > Chordata > Aves > Passeriformes > Rhinocryptidae > Scytalopus > Scytalopus superciliaris. Next base: position 31,222 of record VXBX01002776.1, read on the forward strand.
ATATTATAAGCATTTCTAGCTCTGGGGTTGCATACTTGTTCTTCTCAGTACAATTAATGAAAAATCATGCACAAATCAAATGATGGAGAAGCTAGGACTTGAACACCTGGGGAAATAACAATAGCAACAACAACAACAATAATAATAACTAAAAATAGCAATAATAATAATAATAATAATTTTTAAAGCTCTCCTTTTTCTCCCCCCCCCTTTTTTTTTTTTACTAGATAATGTCTGAAAAAACATTAACATCATGGCTAGAGAGACTCTTCACCAGCTATCTGCAGACACCTGCTGGTTGAATTAACTGGACACTAGCTAGCCTTTGATTTTAGCATCTTTGAATATATGAGTGCTTTTCAAATGGACTGTAAAGTGTACAGTTAAAAGGAGACCTTTAGAAGCATACTGTGTGTGAATTCTAGTAATATTTTTCAAAGAACTAAAAAGGCTTTATTTTTCTTGAAGACCAGGCCAGATTTAAAAGATTTGTTATAAGCCCAGCTTTGAGAATCCCTCAGACTTATCAAGGCCCATTCTAATATAGCATTTGGCATCGGATCTGAAAAATCACAATCATCAGAGCCAAAAAAATCTCAGCTGGGAGAGGGGCAAAAAGCAGGGAATGGTGAGAGTAGAGTTTGTGACCAAGTTGTGTTTCTGTGTGAAGCCTTTTGCCTTCCTCCAGCCTCAGTGTGGGCAGCTGCACCGAGAGGGAGCTCTGGAAAGGATTGATGCTGTTTTAGATAGGCATTGCCATGAAGCAAACCCTGGAAGTGCTGCCTGGAGTTCAACATCCCATGTTAACCTACCAGAAACCCTGTCAGTCAATAAATCGTGTCACTAATTCCCACCCTGCTACAAAGTTTCCTCCACAAGGCTATTTGCAAAAGCTGCTGCCAAAAAGATTCCTGGCATGTCTTTACGACCTGACCCTCATTTATTGACACCTTTTGCTGATTAATTCCTAGGACAGCAATGCTAAGGAGTGTTGTGCAAAACACTCTCTGCTTACATTAGAAACACCTCACTGCTGAGATTTTATTTTTTTTTAATGAAGTGACTTTGGAGAAAAATAAACAACCCCCTGAACAATCTGCTACATTATTTCCCTAAAAATTACACTATTTTTTAAAAGAAATTAGAAGGTCTATTTCTTTTTAGTCTAAAAGCTCTTGGTGGTTTGTGTTTTTTTCCCCCTATATCAGCATCTAAAAGCCTTTTAGAAGAGGAAAAAATAAAAGCTCATTTCCTTTTATCAGAAGATTTTATTGATAAAATTTGCTAGACTTCCTCCTCTTCTGAATCTTGGTCAATCCTAAAACACCAGCATATTAACAGTTTGTAGATTTTGAGATAAGTAATACCATCACTATAAATAATATTTTTAATTGCAGCCAGAAGGTTCCTCTGAGAAAAGTGAAGCCTGAGGATGATTTTTACCATTTTTACCCTGTTTGATTGGAGTTCTCAGTGGTTGCAAACATGGTCCTGATTATCATATTAACCAGCAAGCATAGTAATTGCTGAAAGACAAACATGCAGGTTACAACCAGATTGAAGTTAGTAAAGAATGCCATTCTTAATTAACTTTACTAGAGTATTTCCTTAGCCTGAAGAGTCATAAGTAGATCTTGTTTTAAAAATCCCTTCCAGCCAAATAACCACTTAACGTATTCAAAATTAAATATCTTACTCAGGATATTTCTCAGGAAGTTGCCTTTAGATATTACTATAATATCCTCTAGGGAAATGTTTTTGGTTTTGTGGTTTTTGTTTTGTTTTGTTTGTTTTTGGGGGGGGGGGGGGTTTAGTTTTTTTTGGGGTGTTTTAATGTGAATTTCACACTTGACAACCTTGGAAACTAGCATCCTTTGTTTGCCCACTGACTGTAAGCATCACTGCATCAGTATACCTAGGTCATAGTTACCAGCTTCTGTACCTTTGCTTTTCACAAATGCTCTGTCAATACTGAGAGACCAAACCAGTGTTATCTCTTTCAATGAATGGTAAATTTTTCAAAGAATTATGTTTTTGGGAGAGGAGAAACCGGAATCTACACCTTTTTTTCAGGAAAATTGTGCCAGGTTTTCCTCTTCTCCCAATTTTTAATTTAGTTTTTAATATATTGGTTTTATCAGAACAGAACATGAGCCTCACTGAACTTCCTTATTCATGAGAGAAGAAAAACAGTGAAGAAGCTGTCTCTGTGCTGAGGTGCCCACAGCAGCCAGCAGCATTCCCTACAGTGGGCCCAGCAGAGTTCACTTGAGTCTGCCCAGACTGTTCCCTGCTATTTTGGAGCACAGCGAAATAAAAAAGTTTAGCTCTCAGTGTCCGACATTTTCCAATAGAATGAGCCATAGGAAGACTCTTCTGGAACCCAGTGCTGCAGCCACTAGGGTTGGGAGCCCCTCTGGACGAGCCCATAAAGCCCCACAAATGCAGTGCTGTGTCGTATGCTGGATGTGGATCTGCATCAATGTGCTGACAAAGGCAGAACTGGGAGCTGAAGGGGAATGCAGAGGCTCCCACAGTTCTGTTTTTCTCTGGTATGAATGCTCTGTTTTCCCCAACTCTGCCGTCTCCTATTGGTTATCAATCTCCTGTGGTTATTCCGCAATGTATCATCCAGAGAAGATGGTCCAGGGCTCTTTCAAGAAAGGCTTTCTACACAGATGCTTCTATTGCAAGTGGACTTAGTAGACAACCCAGGCTCATCCAGACTCAAACATATCCTCAAGGGCAGTCAGGGCATAAGGCAGGAGCTCCTCATTTCAGCAAAGAAACAGTGAAGATGGAGTGACTGTCGAGCACTAAAAAACCATAACATGAAAATTACAGTCCAGTTGGTGCTTTGAGTCCAGTGGTGTCTACCTGAGCTGAGATATTTTATTTAAAAACACATCTAAATTAAAGCATTAATGTCTTTTTGGGGTAAAGATTCACTTTCTTCTGAAAGAAAATAAAAAGTATTATACAGGGTCCTGTGGCGGTTTCTCATGACAGAAACCCCATTCAGTAACCTGATAAAGCAGCTGTGTAGGAAAGATAAGTCCCTGGAGGAGGTCTGGAAGCCACCAGGACTTGTCTGAGTTTGAACACCAATGGTTATGACATAACATTTTCCTCCAATTAATCTAATTACAGGTTAGGAAAAAAAATCAGTGGAAGAGCAATTTGGAAGCTAAACTTTCAATATTCACATTCAGAAGGAATCCATCAGTCTGAGTTCACCTGTTTTTAGGGTTTGCTGTTGTTTAAATATCCTGGATTTTTAAAAAATGAAAATAAAAAAAGGTAAGATATAGTCTGGAAAAAAATGCTTTGTTGCTTATGGAGGCCATTTTACTGCTTTTTGAGCAATGCCATGTAATCATTTGTGAGCAGGACATTGGGAAGGAAAAGGGTATAACAACCACTACAAATTCTGCGTCCTCAGGCAGACAGCCTACTGATTCCACAAATTAGCCATAGAAATCCTTCCTTCTGGGAGGTACACTAACCAGAGTTAGGAAACCACTGCTTAAGTAACAGGATCTGAGCACTGATGGTTCTGCTTGTACTTCTCCTGTGGCTTTTCACACCATTTTCATGCCTACACATCATCCTTACTCTGGTAATTACCTGCTCAGCAGAACAGCCTAGTTCAGCTCCCAGCCCAGAGTACTTTGTTTACCCATCTCTGAACTGCTCTGAGGGTGAAGCACTGCTTTATAGCACTTTTCCTGGTATACATTGTGCTCTTCCAGATCAGAATAGATCAGAATTACCATACTGCTTTGGTGGTTTTTTTTTTGTTTTGTTTTTTTTTTTTAATTATTATTTTTTAAGTTGTTGGGGCTTTTTAATTTGTTTGTTTTGTTGTTGGTGGNCAATTTGTTTGTTTTGTTGGTGGTGGTTTGGTTTTGTGTTTGGTTTGGGATTTTTTTGTTTGGTTTTGTGTTTGTTTTTTTTTCTTTTTAATCCTTTAATCAAGTCATCAGGATGAAATTTTAGCAAGACAGAGAGCAAACAAAATGGCTCCATTATGAAATGAGAACAGACCTCACCTTGACAAATTTTCAGCACAGTAGGGCTCTGCCCTTATTTTGGAGGAAGCTGAGAGGGTTGCAGTGATATGTTCAGGCAAACAAGAAGTCTCCGGGGTGATATTGCTTTAATCACTTCAGTGAGTAAGAAAATCAGGCTTTGGTGAGTTGTCATGTAACGAGCTCATGAATAAAAACCAGTGAAGCAAAACCTGCTACGTGGGGCCATTGTTACTTTCTAGAAGTCCTTTCAAACTTAATGCCGGAAGGTTTAGCTGAGTTTGTACATAATTACACTATTTAGTCGTAACAACATAAAGAAAGATAAAAGAGTCACTGAGCCCGGATTTGCAGAGCCATGTACATCCCATAGGAGAGAGATCTTCAGCTGTGGATGTGTATTGCCAGCTGGGGAAAGACTAAGCAATTTCTGGTCTTCCAGATAAAGGAAGGCCTCAGTTCAACAAGGTCTTTTCAGTGGGACATGGCAAGCAACTGCTTATCAGAGTGATGGGGTTTCCTAATTGCTTCTGCTCCAACAGACAGACTGAATGAGCCTTCTCTCTCAGCAAAGCAAGAGGATCTGCTGATTATAGTCTGGGTGTTAATGTAACCTTTGGCATTAGGCAGGAGTACTCTAATTATGTTGCTCTCAGACCTTCTGCATTTGTGCTTTCAGTACAAATTGCTGATCCTGCTCTGTCTGCTGTCTGTAGTGAGAAGCTGCGGTGCAGCCACAGGGCCTGGTGAGGTACAGATACAAGTAAACATGTTAGTAAATGAACGAGACATCAACTGGAATGGGAAAAAGTGAGGAACAGTCAAAAATCTGGCCTCTGTTGCTGTCATTGGGAATTGTCTGGATTTTGTTCCATTTCATCATCTATATTATCACTTAGAGGGCATCTAATGACTGCTCAGGCAGGATATTTTAGCTGTCCACACATTGCAATTGACCTAGAAAAGGTCAATTGATGTCCTACCGAAACCAGCAGGAGCTGATTAAATATGCAGCAATTGTGGCAAACAGTATTGGGTGTGAGAAACCAATGTCATTCCACTGGCAACTTCAATAGAAACCTAACAATTTTCAGCTGAAATCATCCAAATGCTCTTGAAGTGCACTGGAGTTATACTGTCAGCTTCAACAAGCTTCTAATCAGAGCACATAACTGGATAAGGCATAAAATTAGTGTGTTAGCATTCAAACATTAAAAAAAAAATATATTGGAAATGTGTTCTTTTTTTTCATTTAGGCAGATGTGATTCCTCACTACTACTGCCCTTCCTTCATTTTTCCTCACTCCTTTCATTATCAGAATGCTAATGTAGTGAAGTTAACTTGCTTTGTTGTGGTACAGAAATTAAAACTGAATGCTTGGAAGCATAATCTCTACCTTAACAAGGACAGAAATTAAAACAAAGCAAAAAATTAAACCCCAGGAAAATAAGTCAAATGACTTAGCTTAAGTACATTAAAAATATTGATAGAAGAATTTTACACGTTACCTTAATAGCTGCACCTGACAATTTCAGCAGCAGTAGCAGAAAAAACCAAAATGATGTCTTGCTATGTATTTGCAATACTGGATGTGAGGGGAAAGGGGAAATAGTACTATGAAATGCCCTAATAGTCTCGATTTAGATGAATACACACAGAATACTTGGAGTGATGAATATAACCGAGAGATGGCAGCAGTTCATGCACTATTCATTTACTTTACTTTGCAACATTATTTTCTTCCTGTAAGGTACAAGACAACTAAGTTATGTTCAGCTTGTGATGCAAATTGTTTCCATTATTAAAGGAAAGGAGGGGCAGAGACAAAGGAGAGAGGGAGGAATCATCTGATGAAGGGATTTGGAAGTTTGTTTAGGCACACATCCAAGGTCTCTTTTTGGAATGAAATTATATCAGTTTGCTGTATAAAAGAGCTAAAAGCCAACTCCATCTGGAAATCTCCTATGGGTGTAAATACAGTATACTTACTTTAATAAGTGGTGAAATACATTTCCTGTGGTCTGCTGTGGTTCTAGGATCATAAATATACATCCCATTTTCACAGATGAGGATAACTGCTACCAACTGGAAAACTTACACTTGCTTTGAAGGTGGGATGCTCTAAATGATGCTCCTGTGAGCATCGTCAACTTTGCTTCTCCAAGGAAATAAACTGCTTTGAGTTCAGAAGTGGTGTGCTAAAGACAGAGCCACAAGGCTCATGCTTACTTACAAATATGCATTAAAAAAGAACCACACACACTCCTTTCTCCTGTCCACTGGATCATTGATTTTGTCTCAACTATGCATACTCAAAGGCATCTCTTTCTTCAGGACTACATCTTGTAGGGGCTAGACACCTTCCAGTGCCTTCCATCTTTGTATTGCCACGAAAATGTGACACCCTCAAAATCTAATACCTTTCTTTTTGGATAGGCAATATAATAAGAAAGCCAAAACAACCTCATTTGTGAGGGCAGATTACATCAAAGAGAATTTGGAGTGGATGAGACATTGCTACAGAAGTCAAAGAAAAAAAACCCTGCAATTAAGAATCACATAAAGGACTGAACAGAGCAATAAAGACACACTCCAATCCCTGATTATTTCAAGAAGGAAAATTTTGCATTAAGCTGAGTTAAAACAGCTTGTTAACATCAACTACACAGTACATGTCTGGTGACTTGGGAAAATACTATTACATCAATAGAAAACTTAGATCATAGCTCAGTTTTCAAACATACACAGATAACCATAGACTTGCTTATCTGTCAGGTAGATACCTAGATAAATATTCAGAAACCCCTAAATTATCACATGCCTTTGCATTGTGATAATCCAGGTCTACTATGACTGTCTTTCACAGTGTCAACAAATTATCCGTTGTTCCCTTCGCTACATCAGAAACACAGGAATGGACATGACAAAATCCAGAATGCAGGTATTCCATCTAACGTGGCTTTCGGTATGGTTTAATGCCAGTCTGTGGAACACATGGGTGAATGCAAAGTATTGCCAAGCACCAGGGAGCTTACAGTCTGGATATGCTGGGTAAAAAAAGAAGTCCTTTGTTTGCGTCTATGTTTAAGCACTGCAAATATACATTCACTTAGCCCATAGATCTTGCCAGCATGGTCTGGACTGAAGCAGAGTGGCTTAGTCTGCCTAAATGTTGCCAAAGTCCTTGAGAAAGGCGCTGATCCAGGAAGAGCTTTCTGAGAGTCTTGCAAATGCTGAGACAAACATAAACCCAAGTTCTCCAAATCCTCTTCACCTTAATGATCAGTGAATCTGTCCTCTAGTTCCTTTCTCTTCTGATTTTGTTATAAAGGGATGAAAATTTCCAAATTCCCCACGTCTTATCTGTGTGCATTGTGCATTGTTATTCATAGTCAAATTTTCTCTTATTTGCTTCCACCATATATTTTGCATCTCAGAGTGAGGAGTGATTCTATTTCAATAAGGAGAGGGTAGAGCAAACCCCATTGTACTACATTGTAGTCCGGTGTACTCATAATTCAGGATCAAGACTTTGAATCTTCCTAGGCCACAGCTCAAATTCCTCATCGTCAGAGTAGTGACTTTAAAATCATAGGTATTTCCAAAAGGAACACAACAGTAGATTTTTTTCTAAAAGTCTTGAGTAGTGCCTCGTGATTGTTGTTGGCTGACTCTAAGTGTCTGTTCTTACAGCATAGGGAACATTTCTGAATGTTTTTCAGAAATTACTATTTCTTCCACTGTCAAAAACACAGTTAAATAATCTTAAGGACTTAATTCATGTGCTCTCATAGTGACATAGCATGACATTAAACACTCAATTCTTTACTTTCAACTAACAAAAGCAATAAAGCATGGAGATTAGAACTGCAGTATATTTATATGAAATACATTTCTCAAACAAATTGCAATGCCACTAATTTTTTTTTAATATGTACGTGTCAAAATTTGTATAATGAAGTAATGTGCATTAAAAATAGGTGCAAATTAGCACTTCAAAATTAATTTAATGATCAAGGCTCTGCAAAATCATTTGAGAAACTTTTGTGTCATCATGAATTTGCTTCATAAGTAATGTGGTATCCTTAGATGCTCGTTTACAGGCAATAGCTATTGTCAAGCTACAGTTATTTTCAAAATTGTCATGGACCATAAATTCTTAACTTATTATAGAGATCCTATTCACTTTTTTTCAGTCTTTCAGATATTTGATTTTATGCTAATGTATTGCCATTGATTCTGTTAGGGGGCAAAGGATGTGAAACTGTAGTACCTTCTTGTTGAAGGGAGTTTGAAAAGGAATTGTTTGAATAAGTCAATATGCTACTGGAATAGGAATTCTAAACAGCAGCTTTGCTTGCTTTAGTCCAAAGTCCCTCTGGGTATCCAGGCCTGGAGCGATCAGCTTGTGAAGCCAAGGATGGCTACACAGTGTGTTGGTAGCACCAGGAACAGCACAGGTCTTAGAACTGACACACCTTTCATCTACATTGCTGTATTCAGCTCAGGAGAAGCCTGGCAATAACATTTCCAAGCTTGTAGAAGTCCTTACGAAGCTCTTAGTAAACATAGAAGAAGTGTCCCATGGACCTTTATTGCAGCAGTGAGCCTTCTCAGGAAAATTTCTAAGGTTTTTGAGATATCTGTCGGAGAACTCAGCATTATCACTGAGCATTATTGTCCATCCAGGTAGTGAAAGGATGCTTAGAAGTCCTAAGGACATAAGCAAAGAATTCCTGTGAAGACCTAAAATGAAATTTATGTGAAAAGTGCAAAGCATGACTTACTGTTAGGTGAAAAAGCAGATAATATATGGCGGGAGGGGGGAAGTAGTCTGGGAGAGCTGCAGCTTTTCAGTAGGTTTTTTCATATAGTCAAATCTGTCTTAGTGCCAGCAATGTAGGAAATCAGTGGGTGTGTGATTATTATCTCCTGAAGACAGAAAAATTGCCATTGTAACATTTTTTTTAAATCAGTTGAATTTTTAAATAATAATTGAGTGTATATATAGCAGCTTTCTTTGCTTTTCTTTTTCTTTTGGTTTCCTTTCATTTCCCTCCACCTAGCTTTCTCATTCAAAAGTTTTCCCTTCTCATAGCATTGGCAGCTTGGAATAGGAATAATGTTATTTGTCTTCAGATTAAGATCAGTATGTGTTTCTGAACTACTTGGCGGGGGGTGAGGGGGAATCCCTTTGTAATGGCTTCTAAATAAATTCAGTATCAATTTAAACTATTAGAGAAAATTAAATCAAAATAATTAGGATATTAAAATACTTTGTGCATTTCCAATCACTGGTTTATTGCAAGTCTGGATCTTTTCCAAGGAACAATAATAGAATGAATACATTAGAATGTTCCTTCCACTTAATATGAGGGCATTTACTCATGGAAAGATGATTGATAACTTGCATTAAACACGAAACCAGATTGATTTGCAGACATGCTTGAGGAGGGTCTGGAAGGAAAGGAGAATAAATGTCACATTAACAAAACATTACACAGATGCACATTCACACACAGTAAATGTATTAGCCAAATAAAAAGGAAAACAACATAAAAGCTTCCATAGCACCTCTTCTCATTAGAAAAATATACTAACCTATGCAATGTAACTGCTAAATGCACATGGGCATGGGGAAAAAGAGGTGTTTGGAGATTCTGATTGCTCTGAAGCAGTTCACAAAAAAAGTAAGCAGGGTACAGGGGGAGATAAATGGAAGCTGATTGCAGTGTCAACTAAGTTATTGGCTCTGTCTTTTTCCTGATCCCTCTACCATCCTTCTTCACAAAGTGAAGAATGATGTCTTCAAAACTCTGTAGTCTGCTGGGATGAGGAAGCATAAATAAGCTGGCACTGTGCGAGTCCTCGGTCTGTGGGAGTTTCCATGCTCTTCTCTCTGCCGTAGAAATGGCCTGTGTCTGATAGCTGTCACATTTAGTCTTAGGGCAGACTCAAGCTTCCAGCCTTGGTGTTTGTTTCAAGCCCTGGTGTACTGTCCATGGCAGGGCTGCAAGCGAAGTCCAGCCTGGTCTTGAGCAAAATATAAGAGGCTGAACAGTATCACTTGAAGGAATCTCAGTATTTCTGGGTCTCTTCAATGTCTTTCTTAGTAATATTTTTTTGTAGTTCCTTCTGGGACAGAAGTGTAATTTACCATATCTTACTATTAGCTTTCCTCTTTTTTTCTTATCCTCCTCTTTAAAGAAGATAAGAATTGCTGTACTGGATCAGATTAGGTCTGTCTATCTCAGATGGTATCCATTAACAGATTCTCAGGGAAGAATATCAGGAGCAACATAAGCATTCAGTCACTGTGGTACAGTCCTTCACCTTCCTGAAGAGATAACGAATAGCACACCCCTTTTCTGTTCAGTAGAGTCACTGCTTGGGCAATCAAGTGTTCAGTAAGTTGCAGGGTCACCCAACGTGCCTTATGTAGGCACTACAAGAGTCTGGTTCCTGCTGCAAAGGTCCTTGCACCTTAACCTCCTATGGAAATCAGTCTCTGTGTAAATAATATAACCCAGCAAAGACAGAAAGGGAATTAAGAGTGCTAGACATAGCTACGGACTACATAAATGGGGAAGAGAATTCTGGTGTAGTGAATTTGAAACAAGGGCAAGAATTCTTGAGTCAGGTGAATGTGATGCTGCCAACAAAAGACTCCAGTGAAAATTGTGTATTAAATGTGAGAATTCTGAGTAGAGATGAAGATGCTGGATTTATTAGCATTTAATAACGTTGTAATCACAGCAGGAATATTATGTCTAGATCTGGTGTTTGCAACTCAGTAAGGATACTGCCCATTGTTCTGAAAAGAGGAATGAGTGAAGCACTGAAAAACATGCCCAAAAGACAAATATTTTAAAATTAAATCTATTTGTTTATAAAAGAGATGGAGTAGCTTCAGTCCATTTCATATGGATTTCAGTGGGGAGGATGAATTTACTATTGAAACTCAAACTGATAAAGCTACAGTAAACCCAGGGATTATAATCCAAAGTCAAACAAACAATGTGTGATAAGATATACATTTTTAATAAGGAAGATATTAATCATTACAATAACAAAACAAGAAGTTTCACAGTATCACTAGGCAATTTTAGATTGCCATCAAATGCTTCTAGATTTTGCTTGCTTTTTTTTTCTTTCCTAAAAATATTATTTAAAAAAACAGTTAAACAGAATGTAGCTCAAACTAGTTGTAATATTCACATTATACAAGTAATCCCTTAGAAGTGCACTTTGGGTCCCTTCTGGATTTTAAATGTAGAAGCTGATGATTCCTAAAATACTTAAGGATGTTCAGCTGCAGTTAGTAGAGCACAAATCTATCTCTGCAAACATATTTCAGCGCTAAGGCAAAGCAAAATCATACCTGATGCAGTGGGCCATTGATATTTGAAAGTAAATCCCTTGGTTTTTAATTTATATGCCCTAAGATCCCTGTTTAAAAATGTGTTCCCTTTCTTGTAAGTCACCACATAGCTCCCTGACAATCCTCCTCATTTACATTGAATATTAGCTTTATGGAGAATGGTATTAATTAATCCTGCATAACTATAATTTAGTGGCTGGGCTGCACCACAGCATGAGAATTAGCATGGCATTCGGTTCAGGGTTATCAGATCCATTTTCTGGGTAAGTCTTATTATGTTCTATAGGACAGGCATGGCACACAACGAATTTAATTACACAGCCTTTCAATCAGCTTGCTTGTAAGCCTGAAAACTATCTCCTAGCCTTTTCACTTTACAGAAAGCAATGCTTTCTCTGAAGATATTCTTGCACAGTACTTGACTAGCTGCTCATTCTACTTGGATACTAATTTTTGGTATTAGCTAATGAGTAATGATCTTTCCTGCAAGGTCATATCCCTAGACTAACACTGAAGTTTATAAACATTCTCCTAAATTGGTAATGATTGGTAGTAAAGATTATGATTTACAGCAAACAGCTCACTTTCTGCTGAATAAAATATAAATCAACATATCACAATAAAACCAATATTGCACTAATTAGTAGCATGGATAAGTAAGTAAATAAAAATAAATAGATTAATAAAAAAATACAACCTCGACTTCACTTAATGATGAAGTGTGATGTTGTCATACATCACTCTTCCCAAAGGAATGTTACCCTCTAAGCACTGTCCATTGAAAAACCTGGCTCATGCTGCCAGGTCTGGCAGTGACGTACTTTAATGGATCCTTCCAACTTTGCCTGTTCCCACTCCTGTCCTTCTTTGTTCAGTATAGCAACATCAACATCCCCAGCAGGAACTCATCTCATGAGGGTGACTCTCAGATTTTGTCAGTAGTGTCAGTGGATACAAAGAGTAGTTCAAAGGGGTACCTCGGATCTACAGTGGAATTAATTGTCCTTTGGAAGTTCTTCTCCAGGATACACAGTAACTAGGCTCCTAGTTCTCATGGTTTGATTAAACACTTGAAGTTCATTAAAAGATATGTACTTATGCCTGCTCATTTCTCTTCTCTGCCACCTAACAAAAAAGGGATGGCATAGTAAGGGAGGTTTTTAGGCTAAAATATTTGGATTATAAATTTATATATCACTGTATTTCACCAAGAAAGGAAAAAGCAAGCCCAATGAAGTGAAAACAGTCAGATGTGAGAAAAGCAGCACAAGACTACAAAGGGAATGCTGGAGATCTTCCTTGTTTCATTATTTATATTTCCCCACAGTGGCAAAAAACCACATTCCTATATTCCATCTAAAATATAATGCACTTAATTGATCTAAGTAATTTCAAGGCTGCTGAATAGCAGAAGCCTCCAGAGTGGAATATTCTGACTTAATGATCACATAAAATTGCTTGAAGTGTTTTTAATATCACTGTAATTTCTGAGTTTATTTAATAGTTGAGGGGGAGAGAGGGTAACATTAAGAGTCATCTGCATGGCTTGTGTGATTGTATATAACAAATGAGACACGCGTATGCCACAAGAAGCATTATTTTAAAATGGCTGCAGTAAAAATGCAGTCATTCTGAGCATTTACTTTAGGCCACGACACAGTCTAATGAGAATGATGTTGCATTAGGATTCAGGACACCTCAGATTTGTTTCCAAGTGTTTGACCTTTCAACAAGTCAGATCTCTTCTTGATTCCACTGATTTCTTCCTCTTTCTCTCTCAGTTTCATCCATTCAGTTCATAAAAACTTCATCCAAGAGCTGTATAGTTGTAATCCACTTTACATCTGTAGAGTATATAGTAAAGAGACTTCTGTATATATTTTTATTTAATACAGAATAACAGAATGGTCTGGCTTAGACGGGACCTTAAAGACCATCTAGTTCCCAACCTCCTACCATGAGCTGGGACACCTTGCACTAGACCAGGTTGCTCCAAGCCCTATCCAACCTGGCCTTGAACACTTCCACGGATAGGGCAGCCACAGCTTCTCTGGACAACCTGTTCCAGTGCTGCACCAGCCGCACAGGGAAGAATTTGTACCTAATATCTAATTTAAACCTACTCTCTGTCAGCTTAAAGCCACTGTCCCTTCTCTCATCACTACATGACCTTGTAAAAAGTCCATTGCCAGCTCTCTTATAGCCCCTTTTAGGTACAGGATTATGCTCTAAGGTCACCCCAGAGCCTTCTCTTCTCAGGCTGAACAACTCCACTCTCAGCCTGTCCTCATAGCAGAGGTTTCCCAGCCCCCACACCATCCTTGTGGTCTCCTCTGGACTCACTCTAGCACCTCCATGTCCTTCTTACATTGGGTGCCCCAGAGCTGGGCACAGACTGCAGGTGGGTCTCATGAGAGCAGAGTAGAGGGGGAGAATCATCTCTCTCACACGTTGCAAACAGCTGCCTCTCATCCCAAATCATCAAAACCATGGTAAAGTTCAGTGGGGTTTTTTTCCCCCTCTCATTGGCCTAAGCCCAGACTCCCTTGCAAGTGAAGGTGAAGACATAGGCCAAAAGTGCAAAACCACAGTGGGTCTATCTTGGAGCACAAGTGGGTGCTATGTAGGCAGTCTGCATGGACACTTGTTTTGGTGCACGTGGCCTCACTGATTTCGGAACACAGGTAAGTGGGCTAACAGCACATCTTGCTGGGCACCTTTACTCTTCTCAGACTTGTGTTTGCCTACTGTTCAAGTCTTTCCCCGATTTCTACCAACATGGTTCCGAATAATTTTGCCTTATTAAAAGAAGAATTAAGATTTTAAATCTAATTCCACGTTCTTCTCTACTCCTTCTACCCCCTTCTCTGTTTGAAGTTATTTTAATCTCCTCTCAACCTTGCCATTTTTTTTCCTATTGGACTTGTCTAATTTGCCTCATTTCTAAGTCATGATGATATCCTCAAGACACCAATTCATAGCTTCCTCATGTTGAAATTGTTCATTAAAATCTAATTTTTACCTTCTAATTCTGACTTTTTAGCTAATGAAATTAGAATAATTATAAATATCCATCTTGCAACATTGCATATTGACATTTGAATATAAAGACTCAGAAAGGAAGAAAAGCATCACTGGAGAACTTCTTTCTTGTAGTTGCAAAGGAAATCAGCTCAATCATAAATATATAGATTAAAATGTGCTCATCTAAGTTCAGCTCAATATTAACTTTATACTACCATTAAGGTTTGCCTGAACATGAACCGTAAGGGACCATATCTAATTTCACACAAGGTATGTTTGGTTTGCTCAGATCCATAATTTAACAAAGAGAACTGAAATGCTCAGAAAGGAAGGTATAGCTCATGATGTATTTGATCCAGAGTTCAACAAGAGCTTTAACAACTTCCAAAAATATTAGAATATATTGAAATAAAGAATCCCTCAGGAGAACTTTCAGTACTTTTTTCCTAGTCTTATTGTAGTTGATGATTCTAGACTAGATTAATGGCTGAATTTTACGGGCTCACATTGTAATAAGAGTCCCATGACACTAAATAGCTACCCCACAATCTTACAAGCTTATAAAAAAAATTATTTATATTTTTTGCAACTCTTGCTAGAAGCTATAGGTACTGATGGATATTAATATACTGATGCAACAGTCTGAAAAATGTAAGGATAGGGAAGGACAATCAGGCTTGTTATAGTTTAAGGTATTATCACCACAGGGTGGGGGATCTGATCCTGGTTGGAATTCTGCAGTGACAGATCCTTTTAAGAAAGTGTAGTTTGGAGAGATGGATATTAGTTCTGCAGATACACTGTTTTAAAATAGGTTTTGGAAAATCACAGGTAAGGTATTGTAAGAATGATCAAATAGTTACATTGTTATTAGGGAAAAAAAAAAAAAAGAAAAAAAGAAAAACATTTGTTAAAGCCAGAATTATTTATGTGATGTGATCTGTTTGTATAAACATCCTGTTCCAAGCCTAACTTTTTGCCAAACTGCTTTGTGAAGTGTGGGGGGATACTCACTGTAGTGCTCCACTAAGGTAGCCAAACCTCAGATTGCCTTGCAAATGGGCCCTGCTGGGCTTCCAGGTTCTGCCCACAGAGCCAAGAGTCTGAACAAGCTGAAAGCCTCAGCCCAAGGCAAAAATTCATGTTCTGGCTGTAATTTACAATCTGAGAAGCAAGGAGGTTTCAACTCCATTGCAACTGGGAATTTACTAAAAGATTGTAATAAGTGAAATTTAACTGCCTTTTTTATTTTTTTTTAATCTAAGACCTTAGACTTCTTGACTAGTCCTTATTCTAATTTTTCTGCACTATACAAAGAAATGCTTTGATGTTCTATATATTGTATATATAGTCACTGAGGAGAAAGCAGCTGGGAAGAGCAAAGATGCTAGACAGATATTCTTCACTCAAGAGTGCCTCAGCCACAACAGAGATGTTCTCCCACTCTGTATTTTACACAACAGCTCAGAAGACAAGTTAGTCTATGAAGGCAGCTAAAGTCATCATTGCCAGTCCCCACAACATGCAATTACTTTGATCCATGCAATCTGCCTCTGGGATGAGATATCTCACAGTAAAGACATAATAACCACTAATATAATTATTCAGTTATTATGGCTAGATGACTCTAAATTCATTTTAATCAAAAGCTTCAGTATTGGCTGGTTTGATATCTGTTGGAAAAAATACTCTTCTTGGCAATGGACCAGTGGATTCACAGAACAAACACAAGGGAGTCTTGTTTCACACCCTACATCAGTCAAAGGAAAGTATTCTTAATGGACATTAAGTCACTGCAGAGAGAATGGTGTGATTCACCAGCAAAGATGAGAGAGTCCTGCATGTAAGAGCATGTTCAGGCAAGCATCCCCTGAGAATGAGGATAGGCTGATCCTCCAGAAATTTGCAGCTTTTTGTGTAGTAGGTCCTGATGAGATAACTGGTGGGCCTCTGACACTGGTTGGCATCCAGTATTGTAATGACTCTGGATTTATAATTCGTTAGCTCCTGTGAAAACAACGTAAGAATTTCATCTTGTGGCAGTCAAAAACCAAAAGAACCTAACACTTCATACCAGGCAACTGTCTATTCTGTTTCAAAGCAGGGAATGGTGAAACCTCTATGGCCGTCTGCTGGCTCTGATTTTGCTTGGAATAATGCAAAAGTCTTAACCTGGAAGCTAGCTTTCTTTTGGAAATGAAAAGAACCTGGAAATTACTGCAGTTGAGTATTAACATGAACAGAAAAAGGATCAAGCAAAGCAGTCTTACAACAGCTATCATATACTTCCATTGTGAGCTTAGTGGCATTAATGCACTGTGTTTTGGAGGTGTCGGCACGTGACTTTTCTAGATGGAAAAAACAGAATAAATATTTTGAAAACATTGAATTTGGAGAACAGTATTTACAATATTTGGGCAGAGCTAGAGAATAGAGGATATCTAAAAGTAATCTGGACCTTGGGGTGTCTTTGTTTTCAACTCAGTGCTCAGTCAAGAAGTTTTGTACCAGGAAGGACCAAGTATAAAGATTGCCAGGGCATTTAAGCCAAATCAGGTCCACACTGCAACATAGAGCTAAACAAAGAGCAGACATAATTTTCTGGTCTCTTCCTCTGAGCACTGAGATCCACAACCAAAATGTACAGACACCAATGTGTTGCCTTGCAAAACCTTAAAGAAGGGTTAATGCTATTCTTACAGGACCAAAAAGGCAGCAGAACTATCAGCAATTGACTCTCTAGTGCACTCAGACCTATTTTCTAATTTTCCTTTGAATGATTATTTGAGCCACTGTCTTTTGGTATCATTGATCCAGAGCCCACAAACCCATGCCAGTAGCCTGAGTACTATTGCCAGCAATTTGTATAATTCATCAAGGAACCATGATGAGTTTTATTTAATTTATCCTTCTATTCCGTGACCTATGATGCAACTCTGTATAATACCATAAATAAACCTCTAACCAGCTTATCCCCCAAGCTTAGACACTAGATATATGTGAAGAAAAGATCATGAAGCAGAAGAACATAACTGCACTTTTTGAAAGGCCATGGCTGGCATCATCCCACCTAACTATATAAACTTAAGAGAAAGATTATAGGGAGTCTGGTCACCTTTGGCACCTTATGTCTTCAGTGAAGAGACACATATATATTTGAAGAGATTTTTTGATCTCAAGTGCAGTTTATCCTGTCAAGGTTTTTTTCTCAATTTCTTGCAGTGAAAGTGCATGACCTGAAACCCTCTTTTTCGCACTGGGTGGGAACTGATAGTCTGTGGGTTTTGCATTATTCCCATTCTCTAGCATATTATCCCTTTATCTCTCCCTGTGGACCCTCAAATTCTTCCTCTGCCTGTAACATTTTTTCCATCTCCCGTTTTCTCTGTATACGGTATTTGGTTCTTCCTTTCCCCCCTCATTGTATCCTCAGCTGTTCTGTTCCTTTCTCTCTCTGATCATGTATTAGGCATTTAAATGAACATTAATTTAAAAGTCAGTTTTCCCAAAATTGGTGTTAAAGAAATTAAAACCTGGACAGAACTTAGCTACTGATATCAGATTTGGTTAATTTTGTTAACTGGGAAGAAGATATTTTAAAAATATATATTAAAAAAAAGAGTTACAAATTTTTTTCTTTGCACTGCAATTTTTTGTTAAAATATGAAAACAAAGGAGTTTTAAAGTTTAAAAATATTTTGTCTTGAAAAGAGACTTTTTAATTCTTTTGTGACAGTAAAAGAACCCATGTTGGAGAAAAAAAAAAAAAAAAAAAATCTCAGAACTATTAATTTCAAGTTTAACAAAATACCTCAGTGAGATTTAAAATGAGTATTTTATTGTTTTTTAGATTCTGTGTTTGTGTTTTTATAAGTTTGTTGCCGTTAAACTGTGAGCAATTTTTAAAATCTCTTTTGGTCTACCACAGAAATGAAAGATCTATTATTCACCAAATTTTGTCTCCTGTTCCTCCTTTCCCTTCTATTTTTGAATTGTCTATTTTCTCTTTGTCTGGCTGCCATTGGTATTATATTGTCTGTACATGATCTAGTCCAGCCTCTCACACAATAGCACTCACTGGTCTGTAAACACTAACAAATTAATGCTATATTCAATGGAATGAAGCGGTACTGTTGAAAGAGATTGAGGGCTAGCAATAGAGAAATCATAGATGAATTTACAATGTGATACAGCAGCAAAAGGAAGGGAATGCAATCTTAGGCTACAGTGAGAGAGACATTACATTATGGAGGAAAAAAAAGCCAGTAATTTTCCTCTGTACAGCTTGACTATGTCTGCACCTGGACTATCATATTCATTCCAGGGCACTAGAAGAGATGTTGACAAATGGGTTTCAGAGAGAAGTGCCGTAGCAGTTGATTTACTGGGGAAAGTTTAAATGAGATAAATAAGACATCTGTGCTCCTCTGGGCAGCACGGGACAAAGAGCAGCATAGCTGAGAGCGAAGCACGTGCTGTCAAAGGAGGATCAGGATGTGAACAAGCTTCCAAGGGAGGTCAGAGCACCACTGAGCTGCATCTGTGTCTGCATCCTTCATTTTCCTTCACCTCTTCCCTCAGGAAAAAAACCTTCCGAAACTAGTCTTCTATCAACGAAACTACATAAGCAAATTCCTCCGTTCCTGTGGGCAGAATATTTACCCTCAGAAGAGCAAAGCTCTAGGTCATCTGCCAGAAGGTAGTGATTTCTGCCAAGCTGGACCTTCGGGAACGGTTCAGTCCATCCTTTGCCTGTCACAGCTGGGAGAGGCAAATGCCAAAAATGGGTGAGGGGAAAAGTCTGTCCTATTTCCACTTCCCATTTTCACACCATATCATGGCACAAGATACTTAAAGAATGGGCTACAACAAACAAGATTAATAATGGAATAATGCAAGCCCCAGCCTAGATCAAGGTCCAGATATTCTTTGGTTGTTCAAATATGTACAGTGGAAAGCTTTGAAATATCAAGCATTTAAGCAAACATCTTGTGACAGCATTTAATATGTTTGTATGAGATTATGCAGAACATTTGCTTTTCATGATGCTTTGAGAACATCTGCACTGCTCCTGCCCAAGCTATAAATTGCATTTTTGCAAGCAATCTGCCCCCCAAAAAAGAGAAATTGCACCTCATCAAAGAAGCAGTAGGCTACTGCCCTAGCCTCAGAGAGTTTCTGTCCTTGTTCTGTGGCACATCTGAGGAAGAACAACTTTTTTGCAGTAGGGAACTGTGAGTTGATAGTAGGTATAGGAACTGAAATTTCCATGTTGATCATAGGAAGAGCTTGGTTTTCCAAGGTGGACTACTTCTGGTGCAGGGAGCACATGTTGTGTAAGGACAATTGCCATGCAGAGGGGAAACCACATCCCCTAAATATGTAGGAAAAGAACATGATCAAGCCCTTGCCAGCATTTGGCTTCTTTAAGGAAGATTCCACTCTTCAGTATTTTCAATACTGCATTTTTCTTTTAACTCTGTTAAGGCTTTATTGTCTGTCTTAATTTCCTTTGCTGTTCATTGTGTCTCTGAAATCATATACTTGAAAAGCCAGTAGATACCTGGTGAAGCTACGGAAGTGTGGTGCAGTGGAAGGCTGTCCCTGGAGGCCAATGCTATACCCTCATTGCCACGTCGCCAGGGAGAGCCCACCTGAGATGTCTGAGCGTGGTCCTGCGGTCTGCAAGACCACAGAGGCATCAAGGATTTAATCAACCAAACTGACTTGAAAATAGTCCGCACTCAGCTGAACGTCCTCGGTTTGGAGGTATGTGGTGATGGCAAGGGATGTGGACTTGAGTACCACAGAAAGAAAATAAAACTTGTAATTTTAGAGGGAGGAGATATACATAGAAGATTTTATTAGGAGAAACAGGGAAAATCAAAGTCTAATGTATATACCCAGGAGGTATTTGAAGTTAAGAATTAGTTGTGCAATAAGAAGTAGAACTTGCTAACGTGGCTGAACTATCATTTAGGAATCCACAGTGAAATGGCTAATTTATTATACAAATTAGACTAAGGCAGAATAAGGCATTCTGTTTAATCATAAAGATTTGGGGGATGGAAGTCTTGTATTTCTGAGCAACAGTTAATATTCTATACAGTCAAATCTCCTCAAATGAAGGTATTAAAATAGAGGGGAAAAAAATAAAAGAGGTCATGCTGTTTCATCAGGATTACTTTCAAGTAGTTAGTCTCTAGCTCTTTGGGGTTTTCATATGAAAAACTGTCTCAAGTTTCTCTTGGAGCTAATTTAGCAGCAATATGGTGTGAGAAGTGGCTAGTTAAATGACTTAAATAAACCAAGAAAGGCTAGGATTTATTGTCAATATTTCTGTCTGGAGAATAAGATTATTTTCCTTTTCTCTGCTCCCAGAATGTAATATCTATATATGCTCTTAGTGACATTAGCAATAAGTTGAAGAAGTGCTTGATTTACCAATTGGTTCACAAGTGGAGATTATTCTTATCTTCACAGTTAGGAAAAGGGGCTGCTAGGAGGGAAATCTGCAGCACATTTCAAGTGTTAATCACAAGAAGTCTGAAGTGTGGGTAATACTATTCCCTTCAAGGAATTTTATGTGCTAATTGTGGTTAATGGCCAAATTTGTGGAAATTATGTCAGAACTGTAGTCCTTTGGTCAGTAAGATACCTAAATCTCTCTACATCCTAACCCCCTTCTTGTTTTACCTGGCCTGTGATTGCATTCTCAACTCAATTATGCTGGGGGAAGGATGCAAAGATAATGTGATTCCTTGAACTTCTCAGGTCATTCTGACCTTCATTGCTTCACTAGAAATAGATGGAGTGAAAGAAATATCAGCCACCTGAGTTTTCTTCTCTTCCTATTCCAAGCACTTTGAGAAGAAAAGTTGTAGAGAAGGTGAAACCAGACAGGTGAACACCGTTTTGCCACTGGTAAGGCAGCCACTGAAGCTGGCTTCAGACCTTTGGTTATCAGTGAAGTTCAGTGTGTGATGTACTGCACGAGACCTGGGCATGCTTTGGCTTTTGAAGGCCTTGTCCAAACTTTTATTAAGTTAAGGGAAACTATCCATGGAGTTGATAGACTTGGGATTTGGCTTTAACACTACTGGCTTAAAGCCATTATTTTAATATCCAGATTCTCATCCAAGAGTTCCTGAACTTTACAGATGCTTCTGTGAAGAGTTCCTTGGGGAAGTGTCATCATTTCTAATAAATTTTTGGGATTCACAAAGTACGATACTGTTGATTACATGATTTATACATGCTCTCTGCAGACTTGGAGGGGCTTCATGCATTATTTTGCAGTGTTTTTTGCTTATTAAGGAAACTGCATGATAATAGTGGTTTCAATTACAAGCCTATTAGGCAGGTAATTGACAACACAAGTATACTATAAAGTTACACTCTGCTTGCTTCAATACAAGTGCTGAGCAGGCAATGCTGATAATCAGTGCATAAATTATTTCTTAATTAACTACTTCTGTCAGAATCCCACTTTCACTCAACAGGTAAGCTGGCCAAGAATTCTTTTGTCTCTTCATTTTCCCCCTCTTCTTTATTATCTCCCATGATGAGAAACTATTCATCTGGACAGGAGTCTTGCCCAGACCATGGCAGCAAATGCATACTGTCAGTTGTAATGTCAGCAATTAGATTTCAAAGATGCAGTAGCTCATTGAAAACAAGAGTGTCAGTGCTTGAAAGTGGATTCCAATTCTGACCCTTGAGAGATGCTTCTAAGGGAATCATGGTTATTCAGAATAGTCTAAAGACTCACAGAGACTTCTTGGGACGGTTGCAAATGAGATCTCAAATGCCTTACAAGGTTTAACTCGTATTTCTAATGCATTAGAAAAGTCAATAGTGATCAAATCCCATGTGAAAAAATTATTTTTTAAAAGTGAAGAAAATACAAGGAAGAGAATCCAGGTGTTCCTCATATCCATCTTATATCAATCAGAAGAATGTACAAGTCTTAGAAAACTTTCCTGTATGAAAAACTGAACACAAAAGAAGAGCAAGCACTGTCCTTTTTGAAAACTTTGAACCAGACTATTAAGAAACTGCTCAATTTATGTTACCTCTGAAACTTTCACTATAATCCAACTGTGGTAGTTACAGTGGTGACAATAAGATCCTTGTATCTGTCATTATTCTTAAACCTTAGGTTTTTCTAGGCAGCTGCACAAGACAGAAGCTGAACTTGTGTTTCTCAAAGAAATTCTCACACATGCTTTTCATAAAATCTTAGTTTATTTATGACCAACTCAGGATGTCCTTATGAGCTTTTGATGGGAGTTGAGTTTCTGATCTCCCATGGTGAGACAGCACAGATATATTTTACATTCAGATGTCTGAACTCTCTGTTGTGGAATTGGAATTACTGTCTTAGCAGTTTAGAGAATTAGCAAATCATAATTTTTGTCTGGTTGCCACTGATCTTGGTGCTTTAATCACCACAGATCACTGCAAATCTCCAACATGTAGCATGTTCTATGTAATTTCACTCCATTTTACTCATTTAGGTGTGCCCTTCAGCTTTTCTGGGAGAGGAAATGCATGAAAATTCTCCTCTCACAGTAACAATTTCTCTTTAATCTGTAAGCAGTTTGATCTGTTCTGTTGAGGAAGATTCTAGTAAGACAATTAGGGAAATGAAATTTGTTTCATCTTTGCCTTCAAAATGTTGCTTCTCTTGTAGCCACTCAAAAGGAGAAGGAAGAAGAAACAAGGACTACTATTACATTGCCAGGGTCCAGAAAATATGAGCACTAGTGCTTGTTGGATAACAAATGCAGTAAAGAAGACAAAAAACTCCTTGGCCCTTGTTCACCTATGGAAATAAAAAACAAACAGCATCACTTATGGTAAATATTTTTCTCAATTCTATGCAAGTGAATCACATTGCCTGTTTTCCTACCCTCCAACACCACCCTTTTTGGGCCAGAGGACAGGTAGGACCTTCTTACTCAGCATCTGCTCCTCTGTAAGGGCCTCACAAAGGGTGGAAGGGTCAAAGGAGAGGATATACTAGTTAACAGTTAATTAAGAGATCTTCTTTTAGTGGCCAAGAAACCAGATCTAACTTGCAGGAGGTGTTTGTGATTGTCTGCATTAGACATAAATTAAAGCTGTCTGTTTTCACTACTCAAGGTTTCTAAGTGCAGCCATCATTACTAAAAACCAAACTAATGTGTCTCTAATAAAATACAGTCCCAGTTATCCTGCTGATTCTAATCCCACCGATCTTGTAATGGCATGTGATTGACAACCAGAACTTAGCAGAATATTGAATTTCCTACAGTTCACTAGACTGCCAAGAACCTGGTTTCAACTTTTGAATGATAAAAAAACAATTCCAGTTATGAAGCTGTCCTCAAGATTCCAGTCTTTCAGGGGGTGTGTATGCAATAGTCTGTCTGTAAGCGTTTCTGAATGAAAAAGTCCTGAAAAAGAGGGATTCTTTTTCTCAGGTATTTTGAACGTTCCTAGCCCACTGGAGATCGGACTGTAAATAATTCTGATTTAAATTATTTAATTTATTAAATGTATTATCCAATATGTTTGTTTTATTTATAAATTACATTATNACAAGATTAGACCCACAGTCCATTTTATATATTTCTGGCTGGGACAAAAAACCCCTTGTCACCAATGAATGAGGGGAGCCGATATTCAGTATTAAACTGATAAATATTTATCACAAAATAGGAGGTTCAGGCAGAAATGCTTAGGAAAAGAAAGCTGGTCATTTCATGTCATATACTTAGTATGGCAATGTTACAGTTTGTATGAGAACTGAAATTAAGATTTCAATTGCTTCTAAATTAGAAAGCTCACATGCACACGCACATGCACCAAAATTAATAAAACCCAGAAATAGAAGGGACAACAACAATGGGATGCACAGGGGTTTTGATTATTTCAGCAGTGGCCTAAAACATGCCAGATTCAGCAAGATGCAGATTTGCATAATGTAATGAGACTGGAACCAAAGTATCAGGAAGACAGACCGAGTGCTAATTAACTAGACACTGCAGTAAAAACACCAGGATGGAAGGACAGTACAATGCAGGAAAACATTCCAGGCACAAATGGATAGCAGTGTTAATTGCTTTAGGAAAAAAAATCCTCAAACCCTCTTGGCTAAAATACTCTGTAGCTATTGCTGCAAACTTTAGGAGAGCATTCAAAACGTTTAATGTTAGATGGAAGTTTAGAGCTGTAGGTTCCTGACAATTGCTAGCTTGGCAAAGAACCTCATCAGTCATTTTCTGAATGGAGCCAGCCCAAACCTACAGTTTAGTGCAACAGCACTGAGATGGACAAGGAGAAGCAAATCCTCCATCCCCTCTGGAAATACTTGTTGTTTTAAGCTTGCCTTATTTTTAATCTGCATATGCAGAACACTGAAGATACTCTGCAAAGGACTCCGTGCCCTCTTTGTTTGGTGTCCTGGCAGTGTGCCATGGCTTGCTAAGGAATAGTTTGTCTCTCTTCCCTTATTCTGAGGGTTGAAATTTGAGACTGGGATTATTGTCTCTTGTGTAAAGAGCATCCCTAATCACCCAGAAAATCCTAATAACTTTGTAGGGCTTTTTCTTGCCTTCGGGATTCTATAACCAGAGCTAAATTGATAAAAAGCTTTTTTTAATAAAGGAATCATTAATATTTAACCTCTGGCATAAAACTTAGAAATGTATGTGTGTCTATTTTACACAAATGTCTGCAATCACTATCAATAATTTAGGCATCTGAGTTTCTTTAGACAACTCCAGCAGTTATATTAACCCAGTCCTTTCTTTCTTTCTAAGAAACGAGTGAGTAGCTGTGGGTGTGTGGATATCCTTGCAAGGGGAGGATAAATTCTGCAGGATCACTATGCTTTTCATGTACCATGCCCATGGAAAGGAAGCGGAGCAGAAGAACATGCTTTCCAAGCTCAGAGCCAGATGCAGAAGCATCTTGTAAACTCAAGCAGCAGTAGTTTATGATTTTAACTCTGCCCTGCTTCTCTACAGCCTCTTACAGCTAAAATGTAAACCTCACAGTGGTGCAACTTTTTTTTCTCTCAAGGGGAAACCCAATCCTCCCCTTAACAGCTTGTTCAGAAGAACCAAAACTCATTTAAAAGTCATAGGGTGAGGCCATTTTTCTGGAAAGAACTCCAAGAAAACTTTAAGACACTTAGATTTTGCTTTCATTAGATACATGGTTCTTCAATGAGTGCATTAGGTGAGCAGGAAGGACTTCCAAATCCTGCTTAGCAGCTGGAAACAATGTTGTGTTCATAAGAAGCGTTACCTTGTTGTTCCAGCTCCTGGCAGCTGATCCCAGAACTATTCCAGCAGTGAAAAAGTTATTTACAAATGAAATTCTGAAATTTGTAAATGAAAACTCAGAACTAATAGACATGATAAAACATTTTAACAATCTTATTCTATAAAAGGGAAAATTTAGCCCCAAATAATTTATGCAGTAGGTGATAGACATATTACTGGAGCTGGGTAGCCAGAATCTTTTGCTAGCTGTTGTGAATGACCACACTCCACCTACCTAACTCCCTGGGGGCATATTCCTTTCTCATAATTTCAGTGGAATAACCTACCTTATTGCAACTGGCTCTTATACATGGAGTTTAGACACCCTTCAAAGCTCACTTAGAGAAGAACTAGGACGGATGTTTCTTTATCAGATAGACAAGAAATTAATTCCATTCTGAAAGTTTTAGTCAAATGGGAAAGTGAAAAGTTCTGTTTGAATTTTAAAAGACCCCCAAAACTTAGCCCAAATGCTTACGTTTCAGGAGTTTCTAAGATATGAAAACTGAAACACTCTTCTCCATTATCATTGGCTGTGCAAGGGTGAGGCAACCAGCACCATGGGAAATAAAAAGCATTCTGTCATCAACTCCCTCCTGGAATATTGCTCAGTAGAGACCCAGGTTCTGTAGGCAGACAAATAAGGATTCTGAGATGAGAAAAGCCATAAAAGGAAATCATGTTGAGATGGGAAAAGGTAGAGTAAGGGGACATCTTTTTCTCTCCTTTCTCTTCCTTTCAACCTCATTGCTGTTAATATACACTAAGCCATCCAAGCAGAATTAAAGCTGTTTACTTGCATAATGTGATCCACCACCTTCCTCGTCACTGCCCCCAGGAAAATAGGGAAGGTCAGAGGTTTCTCTATACCTGATAAAAAAATCAAAGCTGAGAAATCCATCAGCTCCATTTTGCATTTGGTATCCGTCAGAGGTTGGATCTGGCATTTCTTCTTCTGATTTCACACCAGTATTTTCAATCAGAAGATACATATCCTTCCCTGTTCCCATTTTTCCTTAGTGCTGCCACATTCCAGGTACATCTTCCTTCTGGGAACTACCAATGGCTTTTTTCAGAGGTGAAAGCTGCCGTGTAGGGAGTTTCTACTCCTAAACAGTATCCAAATCCTCTGAGATGGGTTCACCTAGTTAGCCAGAATGAACTGTGTCCCTGAATTATAACAGCAGGCACGGGGGAAAAATAAATGTTGTCTGACAACATGGATGAATGCACACAATGCTCTTAAATTATTTTGACAGTTTCCTCTGGGTTTCTACTTCAACTTACCAGGCCCTTCACTCGCTCGTAGATATCCTTCAGGCAGTAAAGTATTGCCCATGGCCATACATTAGCTGCAGTATTTATCATATATAGTTGAAATCATCCCTGCAAATCTCAGGACTAATGCAATAATCAATCATGCAGGCAACACATACAGAAAATAGAAAACAGCATGGGACTACCTACTTGGGAAAAAATCTCAGTATATCAATGCATATCTATTAACTTCATTTGTTCAGGAATATGTCATGTGTCATCACAGTCCCACTGCAGGGCTTGCAGCATTCATTGATCTCCTAGGAAAAATCAGAAAATAGTTGATTTTAAATATCAGATACCAAAACCCTCCAAACAACTACATATTTGGCTTTAATCCTCTGTTATTATTAATATTGATTGAGTCGGGGATGAACAGTAATACGGGATAATAATAATGGGATCAAATATCCACAATTATTATTGTTATGCAGTGAGAAGAAAAGAACATGGAAAAATGTCAGTCAAATAACAGCTGTAATCACCTAAGAGAAATAGAATTTTGTCCTTTGTTTCATGGAGGTTTACCCATTTCTTACTCCTCCTTTGAACTACATTCCTGGTAATTTTCAGATGACATAATCTAAACCTTTTTGAAAATGTACTAATTTGTTTGAAAATGCTTGACTCAATTGTTTTATCAGTTTGGTGTTTTGTTTTCTTTTCTCTTGTTATCTCAAAGATTTTGCTCATTATCACTTGGTGTCACCAATTCAACCATCTTAAAAGAAATATTTTCTGGAAAAACAATAATAAAAATTCCCACCTCAATGCCACATGCTTTCTCTCAACCAAGAAAAATACATTCTGTCAGTGAGTTTGATTTCATATTTGTACAAAGCATATTAGAAATCTTCCTCTCCCACTGTCCAAGTAAATTCTACATTTGCATGGGAAAAAAACCCCATCTTGTTAGATTATACAGTAGATTAGATTAACACCCTAAAAAAAGTGCAAGTTCCTTTCCACTAGAAGATCATTCCAGTTTGCTTCCAGGCATTTCCTTCCCAGCAAGAAATTCAAGCAAAATGTCAGTAAAGTTTGATATTTTGAGATGTAGCTGACAGGACAATTCTAGCCTGTCAGGTTATGGTGGACTTTAAAATATTTTCTGTATTGCATTTTCATTGTATAAAAGAAAAAAAAAAAAAAGTAAAAGAAAAAAAAATGCAAAAATGGCCAAATGACATCAGTCAAAGTTTTAATATGACAAAAATAATTATGTTCCCAGTCCATTAAACTTGTGACATATACTGTCTAAATGTTTCAGGGAATAAGATGCAATATTGTGATGGTAAAACCTGTGTCTGCTGAAGGGAAGAGTACCACTAAAATAAAGAGAAACATTGTAAAGAAATGGAGTTTTTATGAGGTCAGGTATGTCAGGTAAGCATGATGAAATGCTAATTTATATCCTTCACAGTGCAGACCTTGCTGCTACAGCAGGAACTAATCATCATCTATCAGTAGAGGAGAGCCAGCGTTGGAGACAGATGGCACTGGGTGCCACATTAGAGATGGACATACCTCTTTTGGAAGTGATCTGATTAGCCCAGCTGCTCTCTCCCAAAGGACTTATCTTGGCACAGCACAAGGATTTCCACAGAGCTGAAGTTTATTCCTAGTTCCTTGCAAGATCAGACTCGCAGTGAGAGAAAATAAGATGCTGCTTTGGAGTTCTGGGGAAATGGGCACAAGGAGCTTCGAGAAGTCCTAGGACAGCCTGAAGAAGGCCAGGCAAGCTTGGCAGAAAAAAAGACAGATTCCCTCAAGGTGATGGGTACTGCACAGTCCCTTCTTCCAGCTGTCTTCTCCATGAGCATTGTGTTTGTACCCCTGCTGGAGCTAGATAACGATTTTACTTTTAATTTTCAGGCATGGTTTTGTGTTGAGGACCAGCCCACATACTTTATCTATCTTCACGCCCAGGCATTTAGATTTGGTAAAGCTAAACCATATCACATGAGTGCTTTCTAAATGAAGCATTCAGACTCTTTCTGTCAAAACGGCATGTTTAATTCCAGAAAATGTCTCTTTTGAGAAAGGAGACTTTTCCTTCGTAGCAGCAATTTTTCAGTCTGGCAACGAACCAACTCCCTTCATTCTTCACTCAAATCCAGCCTTTTGCAAACCCAGTGGAATCACACAAAATAAGATCTAGGACAAACTCTTTCTACCCACACAGGTATGGTTTCTGGACATTTTCTATCTCTTTGATTGCCTTTTCAGTGTAGAGAGAACTTTTCTGCTTTTGTGCTGTTCACACCAGAGCAAAGTGAGAGGGCAGTTGCTTCCAGTGTGCAGTTAACAAGAGGAAAATAATGGGAGCTTGGCTGCATTATGGAACAACAAGATTCTATCTTTCCTCACTTCCTTCTTTTTATTAATTCTGTTGTCAACTTAATATCCATGAGATACAAAATTCGGGCAGTTTGGAACAAGATAAGAATGGCAAGATTAAAAATAGAGCCTTAAATGCTGTTCAGTAGTTTGGGAGCACGCTTCATTATAACCTACGGAGGAATTAAATAGAAAAGCACAGCTGCTTTGGATTCCTGTCCAGAGAAACCACAGAAGCACAGCTTGCATAAAAATAAATGCTTTGCATATTAAGGAAATGGTCTGTTATTTGCCATAGAAACATTCTAATCTTATTCTTCCTTTTTTTAAAACCATCTATTATAGAGCCTCAGAGTAGTTCATTCATATTCTTTTTGGAATAATTTTCATGCTTTTGACCAGTGAATGATTGTGTCCTTGCCAGGACATAGATATGAGAACATCAGACTCACAGGTTAATACTTCTGATCATTACAAACTAGTCCCAGAAGTTAAGAGTACAAGAAGTGTCTAAAAACCTCTTGAAAAAGTCTATTCCTTTAATAACAGTTAAGTGTTCCTCTACCAGTTTCACTAATTACTATATCACACTAAAACTCTACTGGATATCAGCCAGTGTCAGTCTGGTGTGTTTTACATTCATCTCTCTACTCAGTACCTAACTGTCCATGTTGTATTTTTAAGGAAGTTGTGCTAAGCATCACATTTTCAAAGTGAAATGAGACATCTAAGAAGATTTTCAACATTACCATTTTTGGTCAAAAACTGAATATTGGAGAAAATATCAAGATTCTCCAGCAATTTAGATCTTTACATCACAATGACACGTATTGTTCTAGGCCGAGTGTAAAGTTTTATGCAAGAATTATGAGGTCATGTTCTGTGGGTTGTGCTACTTAGGAGACCAGCAAGAACAAACTTAAAATCTGTGCTTCTACAGATCACAGACTGACATAACAACATTTAGAGAGAATGAAAAATTCTTGCGTTGTGATGAAGGAAAATTGCTTGAAACTTGAGAAACACTTGACAAGGTTATAAAAGTGGGCAGTATAATGTCAGTGCAAACAAACACTAATGACTGTGAAACCCAGTGGTGACATACTACAAATTCTGCCTCCACCACATCGAACCCTGGGGACCTTAGTTGTTCCTTGCTGTGAACACCATGTTCCTCAGCACAAACCTTAGCATCTCTATTTCAATCTCCCGTGTCAGCCAAAAAGGCAAATGTCAAAACGAAAGACTGCAAGGAATTGCTTCTACACTTTACTGAGTTTTAATTTCACTGCAAATAAAGGCAAAATGAAATAATGATTTAGCACCACATGGACACAGAATACTAGATGTGTTCCTAAAATTCTGGGATCCATATATAGACTGGATTAATTTATGTAGATGAAAACATGGAAATGGGCAAGGTATCCCTGCAGATTGTGGAATATGACACAAGCTCTCTTCAAAATTACTTGCCAAGATTCTCTTCCCTGTGCCTCTTTCCTCCTTCCCTGGCATATTCTTTGCATGCTCCTCTTCTTCCACCATATCTCACTACTTGGGAAAGTGCTGTTTGAGATTTTTAGAAGTGGAGAACCTTGGTGGATGCAGCTGGGAAGAGGTGACCAGCATGGGGTAGCATCACAGGCTGAAGTAAAAAACAATATTTTCAAGGCTGCTCTATGCTCAGACATCACCTGCTTCACTCTCAGTGGCTCTGAATCCAGTAATGTTGGAAATTATACATCCTCAAGTTGAATAACTACTGATATCTTCATTTTGGTGCTGATGAAGCCAAAAAGACAAAAAAGAGAACAAGTGGGGCACCTTGAAAACACTTAATCATGGGTAGTCAGAAGGGACAACTCCTTTCTTTCAGAAATATATCTAATATCTCCTTTGTCAGGTTTGGAGAGTTACAGAGTCAGAAGAAGTAAGATGGACAGCACCTAGAACCTGAATTTGTTGTCTAAACATAAATTAAGCTGTAAACTCACCCAGCCAGAGAAATTAGTTGAGGGAAAGGTTGGCATTTCCAGACTGGAAAATAAAACTGACATCCCTTTTCATGCATGTTGTGTTTCAGTTATGCAGCTCACTGTTAATAGTCAAAGCTGTGAGGAATTAGATACCCAGCTTGTCAGTAACAAGTGACAAATGTGTTTGCTTCACATGGGGATGTCATTTCAGTTGGGGTTTGCATTCAAAATTTCAAAAAGTATTTCCATCCTGATTGAATCCCAGGGCCAGCAGGAATATGTATTTCTCCAGCTGCAAATGTAAAACCTAAGTAGTGCTAGGAGAGAGGCAAGCCCTTAAGCACTCCATACCAGTGGTCTGTTGATGATTCCTTGAGAACTTTCCTCTCAGAAATCAGTACCTGCCTCAGAGACAAATAAATCATCTGCCTGGACAGTGGTCACCCTTTCTGAGAAGGAATAAATCTTCAGAAACCTTCAGATTTTGCCCTTGTCTTGGTCACAGTTACAGACTCAAAAACTCTGCTGGTTTTAAAGTATTGTAGGAGAAACTGATACATGTCCTACAAATGTTATCCACCTAAACCTTTGCTTTTCAGGATGAGAAATTCTCCTCACAAAACCCCCCAGGAATTTTCAAGTGCAGGAGCATCCCATCCTGGAGGACACTAACATAATCAATTAGCAAAACTCCAGACAAACACAGGTCCCCAGAGAGGGGGAGAGACAGATAGAAACACAAGACACCTTGAAGAAAACTGCAAATTATTAACTTCAAAATAGAGGAAATGAGATTATATTTAAAAATATAGTTCAGAGAAAGATACAGTTCCAAGATCATTTATGACCTGTCCCTTCCACAAACAACTATCATATCAGCATATATAAATGTGAAACTCCACTATTTATGAAAGCATTCTCTTCATTTGATATATAAGGAACACAGCTCAGCAGGAATACTTCAAGCAGTTTTCAGCAATAAATGAAGAAAATGTTTATCATCTGAAAAGAACCCGTATAAAAACCACAAGGCAACATAGAACATAGCTCTAAATGGAAAAAAACCATGAGAATTTTGAGGAAGAAATAGACTATTAGTCTATTACTAAAGACTATTAGGAAAACAAGAGAAAAAGGAAGTCTATAATCTTCATGTTGAAAGTTTGTATGTGTGAACTGAGCAAGTGAGTTTCAAGCTACCTTTAGAGAGGAACTTTCCAACAGAAAGCAAAAATAAGGAATGAGATGGATGTCCTGGGAAGGTAACAAAGTGAAAGTCTTTTAAGGCAGATTGGAAAACTCTTCATTAGCATTAACACCAGCACAGATGGGTGAATTAAACAACCACTTGAAATTCTTTCCAATCATGTGAATTTATGAAATAAAATGTATTTGTGGGAACTGAGCATTTCACTTTGACATGAGCCTGACTACTAGTGGTTATGAGTTAAAGGCTGATCTTGTGATGAAGGAAAGATAGAGGCATTTAATTCTTATCTTTATGAAAAACTATTTATTCACCTTTCAAACCTGTGTAATTTAGGCAGACACAAGATGCACAATACAATGCTCTGTAACAGGCAAATGGCAGAGCAGCTTTAAAACATTTATTTCTAAGTTATGCATTCAGCTCTTCTGAAGAAACAGACTGTTTGCAGATCAATCTGTAAGTCACTGACATGAGGACCATTTTCTTACCTTCACAACACTGCAACTGAGAGTAACTCAATTGAAGACAAATATTTTCCTCTGTATCTACCCACAAGATCTCTTAGCAACACACTCTGTCACACTGAGTATAGTATTGGTGATTCAAAAGACGTGCATTTCTCATAATGAGGCAAGACACAGTATGGCTGATGTAGCAGGACTGAAACTGCTCACAGGGAGGCTTTAGCTCTGTGGGCCAGGAGGAAACTGAGCCTCCCCTGTGTGCACAGTAGCCTTTCTTACCTCTCTGCTTAAATGATAATGTCAACTGAGACTATAAAATTTATAATGATGACTATTTACTGAGGAGAACTTATACTATTTGCTAACATCTTCCAAACAGTCATACTTCAGAAACATGACCTAGGGACACTCAGTACTTCCTGTACTTTGTTGGCCTTACTCCAGAGAGTTAAACAGATCATTATGGTAGCAGGGGCCACTGAAGACCTCATGGATATATGCAATGGTATGTGATGTGCAAATGCTAGAGCTACAAATAATTTACAGCATACAACTGCCTAACACTGTTCAGGGATACAAACTTCATCCCAAAGTAGTACAGGGACAAATGCTCTTTCTGAAATGGTCTGCTACGTTTCTGCAGAAGGCTAATCAGTCCCACTTTCCTAACTAGACTGTATGATCTCCTCTGCCACTGTTACCTCTAGATCATCTCTCATTGCCTGGAGCATACAAGGCCTAATTCAGGTAAGATAAAGTTATCTCAAAGGAGAAAGGGCTGATGCAAAGCCTTTCAATGTCTGTTCACTTCAGTGAGCCTTCTGTCCTAGTAACAGATATACAGCTGAGGGACATCTGGAAAAGAAGTGGAGTTGTCCAAACAGAAAAGGATGCACACTTTTTACACACACACACACACACACACACACATACATACATACTACATACATATATATATATACATATATTACTCTAAGCCTTTAGGAGAAAGATATATGCAATATATGTGAAAGCAGAACATCTCTGAAAACATCTCTGGGAGACTGGCAGAGGAAGGGATTCATTAGATGGAATTTCATTTTATTAAAACAGTGAAAAACCTGAAAACAGTTCAACAGCAAGTCTGGGGGCATAATTGTAACTTCTTGCCACTTAGGTGCAAGCTGGGCATGGAGCATCTTAATTTATGGAAAAGATTTTTCAAAGTAGAAATTACTACTACATGATTTGGGGCAGTAAGATTGAACAGTGTGTCAGACACTTATCATTTTGCAAATCTGACAGCAGTCTTGTCTCAGCTTAAATGCAGTGTTAATCAGCTTTTTAAGAAGACTGTAACATTTTAAAGTGCACTGTATCCACTCAGTAAAATGTGTGAAAAATGCACAATCATTTGTTTAAACACTTTCATATTATTAAGTCCTGTGAACTACCATAACCACCCTGCATTGCAGACAAAGTCTGAGGGGAGCAATTGATCAAGAGCATTAAAAATATGTTGATGCCTGTAGTTACCAATTTATCATATCTATCCCTTGCTCTTTTTTGTGGTGAAATGAATGATGAACCTATTTCAAATCATCAATTCCCATAAAATTTATACCTCCAAATAGGAATATGCTAAAGGATTTATAAAGAACACCGTGGGCCTGGATACGTTATCTTGTTTGACATTGCTTATACAAGAAACTTTAAATACACAAATTGATTGATTTGTATATTTCATCAAAGCTTGATTTAATTTATCAAGAGGAG
This sequence comes from Scytalopus superciliaris, assembly GCA_013400415.1. NCBI lineage: Eukaryota > Metazoa > Chordata > Aves > Passeriformes > Rhinocryptidae > Scytalopus > Scytalopus superciliaris. The sequence continues at coordinate 66,036 of VXBX01002776.1, forward strand.
AATGCCAATTTGCATTCATGAACAGATAAAGTCAGGCTAGAGTTAAGCTGCTGGTATTATACTCCTTATTCTCTTCTTTTAAAGACACAGGTGTGAGACCCTACTTTTTTATTTTTTGATGCTTTCTGAAATGGTCTTGTGAACAAGACAGTAATGTCACTTACTCTGTGTCTGTGCAGGATTTGCTCAGTTGTTGAAGTTGCAGGTTGGCTAGTTATTTGACCTCACTGCTGTACTACTGACCTTTTCACAACCCTGGAGAAATCTGACTAATACCTCTGCAAGCTGAATTAAGGTGGAGGTTCAGGGCTTTTATAGCACATATGAGCCCTAATACCTGTGTTATCTCCCAGTTTGTGCACACAGCCTGAGATACAGCCCATGACAAAAATAGGATTTATGCATCTAAATGCTATACTAAGCTTAAAAAGTTTGTACCATTTTTATTCCTGCCCCTTCATTCAGCTATTCTTCTCCTTCATTTGTCCTCCAAATCCCTTTGTTCTTTAGAGCAGTAACTCTTTCTACTGGCAGCCATGAAATCCTTCCTAATTCTCTTCCTACTCCCTTGTACTGAGCCTGAGCCTTTTTCAGCTCAGGCACAGTTCCAGAAATCCTTTGGAGGGGAAGGGACCCAGTCCTTACTCATCTCCCTGACTATAAGATAAGGGTGATATTTCTACTGACATCTCTCAGATGAAAGACTCATGCAGCTCATGAGATTTGCTCTCCGATCTGGCTTCCCCTCACTATACAGACAGGTCAGCTGTCTTGTTTGCTTGCAAAACAAGATGTCCAAATTCAAGGACAGGTCTCCAAGTCAGCCTAGTTTTCAACACTTGTGTGTTCCACTGATTTTAATGAAATTTCATAAGAGCTATACTCTTATGAATTTCATTCCCCTTTCCATGTAGTGTCTCCATAAGTGAGAAGTTGCATAATTCTGAGCCTAATTTCAAGTTGATTTAAAAATGGAGTTCTGCTCTTTTGGCAGCTTTATTGGCAAAATACATTTTTGAGCTGTGTTTTCTTGCTTCTTTATATATAATTAATTACAACAGAGGCTTGCTCTTTAGAGGATGAGACACTCCAGTGTAAAGATGTCACATCTGTTAGATAAGAGGACAGTGAAATCGGAAGCATTACCTGTGGTTGAGCTGAATGCCAATATTCAGTAGCTCTGATGTAATTAAGCAGTGCATTGCTCAATCTAGTCAGGAACATAGGAGAGAGAAACAATATTTAAAAGAGACTGTAATGTTATTACAGAGCCTGATTCAACAAAGCACTTGAGCATGAGCTTCAGATTAAGCACACATTTAATTCTTCCTTCCACTGCAAAACAAGTTAAAATCAGCATATGCACAGTTGCCTTGAAGAATATATTCATTTTATTCAGAGAAACTTGCAGGGACCACTGCAAGACCATCTCAATCTCTAATGTTATCTCTCTATACAATCCTTCAGTTATCATAAAACTTGCTATTATCTTCATTAAAAAAAAAAAACAAAANAAAAAACAGGCAAGGAATTGAAGAGCTGGAGAAAAAAAGACCAAGCTCATGAAGTGATTTGGCCTTTCAGCACCAAAGTGACTTTGGTAATGTGAAAGCACCTAATATGCTCATATATTTTTGTAAGTAGTTAAGAACAAACTGCACTAAACTATTTTAGCAAATATGGGCCAAAAGTCATAATCCTTCAAAGTGCCGTGTGATGTTTTAGGATCGCAGAGATCCCAATAGTAAATGCATGGCAAAGAAGCTGAGATTTCCTCTTCAAACAAATCTGAATTGAAACTTTAATTCATGTTTCCGGATGCAGAGCAGGACACCATAACCATAAATCTAACAGCCATGTTTACCAAGGTTACCGTAAACTAAAAGTTTTAACATCTGAACTTTCAGTTTGGACTCTCACTAAGGTGTCCTTCACAGACTGTCAGGTGCTTAGATGTCAGTCTGAACTTGGTCCAGAAAAATACACCAAGTAAAATTATGCACAGATCAAGTCATCACATTGCTGAAGTACCTCAAATTCCACTTAAATTGGTATCATAAGATACAGTGGGCTTGTTTCATTAAAAGAAAAAGAGAAATAATCTATAAGATCTGGGGAGAAAAACATGTACCATTTGTTTAAAAATGCAGTATTACAAGTGAAGCACCAGCATTTTTGCTCTAGAGCTGAAGAAATTTAACAAGATAAAAGTAAGTCAGGGAGAGTTTCAAAAGTACTCTCATATCACAGTGGAAATGGATAGGAAGAAAATGGAGGAAAAATGAGTTGATTAACATGCTAAACTCCTAAATGAGATGAGTTCTGTTAATGAATTAATCCAAAATTGCACTTGCCTAAATCTTGGTAAAAATCACTTATATGAATCACTCTTCCACAGTAGTTGTAATCAATCAAAGCTTCAGAGATGAAAGTTTCAGTCCTTTGGCTGAAAATTCTTAGGGATTTACTTTAAATGCCTAGCATCATCACAACACAGTGCACTTTCCAATTTTATTCTTGGTTCCAAGAAACCTGCCAGAGGGCAGGAAAATGCTTCAGACTTCCATTAGCCTTTTCAGCAGGACTGTCATAAATTTCTTCCCTATCCTCAGAATACATCAACAAGAAGACAGACCACTGTATGCACAAAGTAAAACAGTTACACAGAGGAAAGGTGACTTCATATCAGTTCACTGTCTGTGTGCATAATTTATTACATTACAGACCAATGAGTTTGATGAAGAAAAAAGAAAAGAGCTGTCTAAAAATAATTCAAACTGTGTTATAAAAGCTAAAAGTTTTAGTTTCCTAATGAGATCATTTAATCCAGGTAGATGACTGTGCTCTTTGATAAACCAATTGAAAAATAAATTGCATTTGCAAAAGCTGTCTTGCACAAATCCATGTAGAAGAGGATTATATTCCAATGAAAATATGTGAAGCATGTAACTGCAGTGACAAGAAGACAATAAAGCAAAACAATATTGGGAGTAAATACAAAAAGCTTTGTGATAGAACACTGAAAAATAAGCTCAATGGCTATCTCCAGGGTTACTTTCATTGCATGAGGTTGATTTTGGGCTGGAGAAATGTTTAGTTGCAGATGATGCCTTCTAGTATTGTTAAGAACTGAGACAGCAGCCAAAAGGATTAAAACACAACACAAGAGTTGTATGGCTGAACAAGCAGAGACACTTGATGCGGTCCTTTTAGTAACTGTTATTATTATGACAATACTTGTAGATCCTGTCAGTCTAGTGCTGTGATTAGATTAGTTCTGCTAAAGAAAAGCATAGAGGAAATAAAGTAGGAATTGCAAAATGTAGTTTTGTGGGAATAGAATTTCTATCTGCACAGAATTATCTCATGCACTGTTTAGCTGAGATTTCACTGGGGAACATTTGGTAATATGTAATGGAAACATGTGACAAAACTTCTTTGATTTTTCATTTTAAACTGAATTCTAGGCATACATTCTGCAGATTCTAAATGTAACTGAATACTGAGATAACTTGTGGTTTTCCTTGCATTTTTAAGTCCCTCCAACCATAACATAATTTTTCCCCTTTCTCCCCAGGCTTTTCTGGTTTTAGTCTTGATCAGAAGAAAAGTAAATGTCATTACCTCAAAACTCTTCCTCCAGACATGTTTCTAGCAGTGCTGCTCAGTCCTTCCATTTGGAAGATTAGGCAGAGATAGGATGTGGATGAGGCCGGTTTACATGTACACACTGTGGGTCAGCAGCAGAAACAGGACCAGAACTCAAAAACCCCAATCACGTCCAGTGTCACAAGATCACACCAAAGCAGACATGAACAGGGAAATAACTTATTCTCATCAGGGGATAGCTGGAAGATTAAAATTCCTGTTGTACTTGGGAGCATTACTACTCGGAGCTTTAGAGCCTAAGGTCCACATCTTTCTGCTAATCCCTCTCCTGTTCTTCAGCTGCAACCTGTTTGGAAAGGGACCCCTTCCAAACCTTCTCTTGGAGCAGGTCTCACACTGACCTCTGTCAAACATTTCCAAGCAAGTCCATTGTATTGAATCAAAACTTCTTTTGTTTCCAGTCTTACAGGGACATACTCTTAATTTAAACACATGGTGAAAACAATGCCTTGTACTGTATCTAAACAAAAGAAAGCATCCATCTTTTATGGAATTACATTGATATACATGATGCAAAGCAGACCAATACCTATTTTTAGTGTCAACCTAAGTATCAGTCTTGGCTATTTAAAGCACCTAAACCCCCATAAAAATACTAAGTGTATTCCCCATAGAAAAAAAAAATAAAAAGAGCATAAAAAACTTCATTATTCAATAACAGACTCACATTATTTATTGCAGTAGCTTAATAATCTCCCAATAATAAGAAAAACAAAGAAGCAAACAACAACCCCCTACAAAGTAAAAATAATTTCAAACTTACTAGAGTAGCTCAAAAAAAGTAAATTTCTCTGAGCTAAGAGATGGTCAAAGGGGTGGAATAGAACATAATTTCAAGGACAGGCTCAAAATTGCTGCCAGTTCTCCTGGACAGCTTAGCACTAAGAAACACTGGTATGACTTTTCTCTTACCTGAATCCATGCCAAAAAGACCATCAGTAGGACAAAATGCAGCTGGGAATAGCTAATAGAGCAAGAGGCTCTTTGCCTCAGACAGAAGCTCTCCCTGTGTGCACTCTGAACTTGGATGCTGAAGAGTTGCTGTGTGCTCAAGGTAACAACCCTTCATGAAAGGCAGGGTGTCTTATTTCAGGCTCACCTGTGTGTCACTTCCTCACAGCTGATGCTGATTTGTACTGCTTTTTCAGGTATTTAAAGCATTGTCAAAGAACACAGCATCTCTCTGAAAAAAAACCCAAACAGGTAGACGAAGCAACCGTGACCTCAGCTGCTTGAGTGGGAATTGCGTGAATGGCAAAAAATCCTGTCCTTGCACTGTACTGTGGATCAGTAAATGATCGGGGTTTTGCATTCTCTGTAGTTTAAAGGGAAAGAATCTTGCTGGAAATTAAAGCAGAGTGAGATGAAACCCTAACCGGTATCAGCAGGGGAAGCTAAACAAAGGCAAGGCAACAGTTCTGTTTGTTTAAAGGCTGTAGGGATGCAAAAAGAAAATCTATTGCTCCCAAGGCAGGTCAAGAACTTTAAAAGAATATTTGCACTTTTCCTTTGAGTGTAGGGTTTGTTGGCATAAGTTGGTGTAATTACTGCAGTGAGTAGAAGAAACAAACTTTCAAAGAACACTTTGTTGCCAAACATTTTGAACTGGTTCAAAGCATTAAAGCCGGTATATATCACATCGATGCACATCAGCTACATTTCCCAAAGTTTAGTGGGTTGGGCAGCAGAGACAGTTGCTGTCTTTCTGTGGTAGCTTGGGCAGTAAGGATGATTCTGTAGTGCAGAGCTATCCAGCCTTGTGCTGGGGCTGCAAGTTCCATGTTCACACAGCAACTTGGCTGTCACCCTGCACATCTTGGGGTGAGGCAGGAGGTCCACATTCTCAGGCACGTTGATGGGACCTGTGTGAACAGTTTGTTAGTGTTTTATGACCTAAATAATTTCAAGTGTATGTGACTACTGCTGTTACTTGTCTATACAGGGATGAGTCAACCCTGCTTCAAGGCCAGGCTTGATGGGGCTTTGAGCAACCTGGTCCAGTGGCGGGGGGTTGGAACTTGACTTTTAAGGTTGTTTCCAGTGGAAACCATTCTATGATTACATACTGCTGACACTAAACCCAGTGCTGTTGGCTCTAATAAATTAGGAAGGTATGATGGTTGTTTGTTTGCCTCCCACACCTTTAATGGAAAAAAGTGGAGTAGGGCTCTTAGCACAACAAGTTTTGGGAGCAGTCTCTGTCTTGGAAAGTGCAACCACAGGGGAAGATTTAACAGCCAGACCAAGGACTGAACTACATGTTAAACCTTCACTGACTTCAAATGTGTGCTCCTAGCAGGGAGGGGAGCACATCCATGGCCAGATGGAGCATCCACCACCATCTAAAACTTAACATTGTCTCTCTCAGACCACATATATGCAGTGCAACCCATATCTGATTACTGCCTGCTCTGTTTCACATTTTCCTTTCTTCCCTGAGGTTGCCCAATGCCTGTGACAGCCCATCCAGACTGCCTAGCTGATGCTAAAGGACACTGTTCTGCAGAGGAAGCACCACAGCAGAGGAACAGTGTCACTTTGATTTACCCATAGTCACTTTCTGCAGCTGTGTGAGGCTCCACTCCTCATTGCTGCCCAAGGTAAGGATTTGGTGTGGGGGTGGACACAATAAAGCACAATATATTTGCCAATTGTGGCTATGCCTGCTGGCTGTTTGAATTACCCTCCTGCTGAGAGGAGGGTAAGTGAAGGGAGAAGCCACCCACTGAGTAGAGAATACTTCACCCTTTCTGAGTGACTGGAAACATACTGTGCCCACACAGGGGAAGAAAAATTTCACAGAACCTCTGACTACTTTCATCCCCTGGGCAGCAACATGCAGAAATGGAAATCAGTAAGAATTACTGTCAGAAGATAAAACACAAACAAACAGAAACCCTCCGAACCTGAAAAACCAAAAGGGAGTTTGAAGAAAACAAAGCAGGTAAGGAACCATTTCAATCAATTCATAGGTGCTTTTCTATCAAATTATGCTTAACCCTTACTGTAATACTCCAAGTGCTCTAAAGAACTTTTATGTGATATGGCAATAGACCATTGATTATGAGCTAACAAATACCAGTTAGATCAGGCAATTTGGTAAGAGAGACAGAACTTATGGATTACAGGCAGAGCGTAGAGAGGCCATTACTCTCTGTCTGGGTCACAGGCAATTCCCTTTTCCCCATTCAGAGAATAAGCACCTTTCAGTTTGGCATGTGATGGAACGTGGTGGTCTTTCCTGTCAGAAAAGAATCAGTCTAACAACTAGGTAAAATGAACAGATTGACCTGGTCACCATAGTTACAAAGACACACAAAAGCTTCTGAATGTCTCCAAGATGAGACAGATCATTGGGATATCAGATGAAGAGGAAAATCCTTCTTCTGAAAAGGAATATCCAAGCTACATTTCTAATGCTGACAATAGAAAAATCTAGAAAGTTCTTTGACCCAGAAGTTTGGTACAAATATGAGTTACTTATGTACACTTCTTAATTCTGTTCTTTCATAAAGTCATGCTGTACTTACAAGTTTTTGTTAAAATATTCAGTGCCTTCCACTCTAGAGATGGCTGCATTTCACAGGTGAGTGAAACCATCACTGCATGCAGTATCTGTAGAGCACTTGCTGAATTTCTGTAAGCTTTATTATTACTGATTCAATCTGTGTAAGAGGAAAAAGGGCATCCAAATGGCACTTAAGATGGAATAAGGAGCCCTTCATAAAGCTATTAAGAAATTAATAATTACAGGAAGACAGATGTAATTACATCCAGATGATCAATGCAGCTTTTAATGATGAAGAATTTCAAGACCCTAAATACAAATTGAGATAAGAAACTTCTGAGGCTCTCCCACATATCCCTGCTAGATAAATGTGATCAGGGAACAAAGGAATTATAATGCTGGTACACATAACAAAATCCTACTGGGATCCTACTGAAAATGTTGAGGAAGCTGGTTTGAGCTGCAAAACCATGTCTTCTTTGATATATGATTATGTTTGATGTGTACAAATAGTCCTGGTAAGACCCCCAACATTTAGTGTGTTCCCTGGGAACAGGGTAGATGATATGAAAAGTTACTTCATATTCAAAAGTCTGTGTTTTGAATGGAGAAGAAAAATGTTAAAGATTCTTCAAGACTTAAGTAGTTATAAAGAAATCCTTCACTCCTACCCTGAAGAAATCTGTAAGCAATTGCATGATAGAGAAGATAAGTCATCATTCTCCCTTGCTTGTGGTTGATGGCAGAACTGGCAGGACACCTGCATGTTGAGTGTCTGTCTTAGGGTTGTATCTTGGCCAAGGACGAGGAAGGAGAATGTCAAGGTTCCTTTGCTCTCCTTCATTTGAATCATTTAGTTTCAGCATGGGCAAACAATACATGATTGAAAGAGCAATTCTGCTTTTCTCTGCCTCCTGTCTGCTGTGCAGAAAGTACACAAAGAAGCACAATAATAGCTGACTCCTGTATATAGTGAGGAATTACATGGGAACATAAGCACAGGGGAAAACAAACCAAATTAGCAAGTCCACACATCATTTAAAATAAGCCTACAAACCCCAAGCACTCCCCTTATGTCCACCAATGAGGCAGATGCCCTTCATACAGACAAATACACACTATAGAAAATGGAATGTTTTTTCCAAAATACCATGGAAGGAAAAAAAGTCCCCAAAACAAACCCCAACCACCACAAAAACACAGCAAGGGGGTGTAAACTATTGCTGAAATCCTAGCACATTAAGAAAGAGCTGAAAATGGTGAAACACGGAAAAAATGTAAGTATCAGCTTACAGAAAAACCTAAACACAAAAAGAAAATGTTTTTTGCCAATCATCTTTGGAAAGGAATTTCTTTCTTGATCTTCTCTCTTTTTCTTCTTCAGCATGTCACTACATCTCTGTCCTGTCTCCAAATCCCATACATTTGCACCTCAGCAGGAGAAATAAGAAATAATGCTGCACTTGCAACATACCTCTAGTAGGTACAAAACTTAATTAAAAGAAACACTTTGTCTGATCAATGGAAGAGTTGGAGGAAAAAAAAAATCAACTTGGTCTTAGCACAAAACAGACATTGAAGAATAGCTGCAGCTGAAACATTGCAGAACACACTGTGGAGAACAATTCCTCATTGAGTAGGATAGGTGGGAGCTAGTTCTGTTCCAGATCTGCAGCTATTACAGCTCTGCAAGCTTTGCAGGAAGCATGCCAATTTGTACCAGCCAAAGATCCAGCTCAAAGTGAAGCACATTTGAAAGAATTTCCTGGTCAATATCTGTCTGAAGTTTGTTTCCAACACTTATCAGAAAAGTTCATTTGTTATGATGGCAAAAAATAAAACACTGCTCTGAAGAAAAAGAAAATCCTCAATTATCAAAGTACTGGCTTCGGCAGTAGTTTTGGAGAGAGAAGGTAAAAAGGACAAACTTTCAAGAGATTTTGAGGATTAATAAGGATTTAATAGGAAATGCAATACAGACAGCAACATGTATCAGTAATTTGGAGACCTGGATTCAACAGGATGGAAGAGACAAAAATCTGACACTGGAAAATGTTTACAAACAACAGAGTAGTAACATTATGAAACAGTAAACCCAAACTCCTTTTCATAAAGTCAGTACATATTATTTTTCTCAATCTGCTTCAACTCACAGTTACAACATTATTTCTGGGTGTACCTTTCTCAATTGATAAACACTACAGATAATATGTTGACTTAGTTAAAATACAATGAGTATCTGTTAATGGGGTTCAGTTTGGAAAAAACTCCCTGCTCTTAAAGTGGAATATACTTGAAAACAAAAAAACTACTTCACTGGAAAGGAAGAGAAGCATTGTTTAGCACCACACCAGGTGCAGCAACAAGGTAAGTGGAAAGAGGTAGGAATGCCTAGCTGGGAAAAAAAGGATAGCTGGTCCCACAAATGGTCTTACAAAACACAGGTCTAGCTCTCAGAAGTTGAAATATACACGATGACTTTTGATAACACTTTGAAATATAGTTACGAAGACATAAGGAATGTAGAAGGCATAAAAATTTAATGACATAATTTTCAATCCACATATATGAGCTTCCTCTTAAGAGAGAGTTCTTATATTTTTTGGGGAGAGGCCTTTGCTTGGCTATGGGTTTTCAAATAGGACTCAAATACAGGTTGTGCACCATAAATAAAAGGCTATCAGATTTGATAGCTCCTATCTATAGTATTCCCAGGTGGGGATGAGAAGAGATTAAATCCAGAAACAGAGCTTACAATGTGACTATACAAACCACTGGGTTATAAAGTCAGAGAATTTCAATGGGTTATTAATATACCAAATAATTTCTTTGGCTTTGTTTACAAGCATAGTATAAGAAAGAGATATGTCATATAAAATGTCATATAAAATGTCCAGTTCAATCTGAAACAGAAATGCTTTTCTGTTTGTTTTCATAATAACCCTCCCCAATTAAATGTTATCAGAGCTGATTTTTGTTTTGATTTGTTGGTGTGTGTATTGGATGAAAAATCAATTATTCATTTCAGCACACAAATAAGTGTCCTCAGCGCTTTTTGTAGGATAANAACCTGTATGATGTATGAGCAGTAGGGGAAATGTGAACATCTCAGACTGCTGCAGCACTTTGCTATCAGAAACCTACTTGATGTGTTTTTGTGAGGCAGATGGAATAATCATCTCTGAACTGCTTGATTTCAATTGTTCTGCTCATCTTTTAGGCCCTTATCCTCAAAAAAAAAGAACTGATGCTGTTTGGGCAGCACTCGTGCAAAACTTGGAAGAAGGTTGTTCACTAACAACGTAACATAATGCATTTGAGCAGCCTTACCCACAAAAACTTCTGAGAAAGGGATAGCAAAAAGCTGGCCATGCATCTCTAGTGCTCTATCTTCTGAGTTACTGGGCAAAAAGAAGCAAGGAAACAGGCAAATCCAATTCAACTTTGGAACTCCTACATGTTGATAGCTTTGTTTTATGATGAAAGCCAAAGAAGTCTATCTATTCTCTGTTTATACTGGAGCATTAAATTTACAATCCTCTTTGTCTTTTTAGTTCTCAAACTATTTTACCACAAAAGGATACCAAAAATGAGACAACTTCATTTAAATTCACACCAATACCTAGCGATATAGAATTGCAGTGAACATTGGGGCCCTGTAACATAGAACATCTCCAACAAAATCTGATACAACCACTACAGATAGGGTGCTGCAGGGCATCCAGATTTCCTCTGTGTATGGTCTGTCAGGACTTCTGCCTGTGCCAGACTTCCCAGGAGACCCGTATGAATCCCTATGCTCTTGGTCAGGACAGACTTTGGAAGCCTACAGTCTTCCTCATGAGGGGCTTGCATTGACTGCTCTGTCTGCATTAAAGCAGCTGAAGCTGCAAGTCCATCTGTGTGGGGTTATCCACCCAAGAAAAGCAGGAATTTCAGGCAAGTCCTGAAATTCTATTTGTAACCTTAAAAAACATTGGCCTGTAGTGGTTGAAATCATTTTGAAATGCATTTGATCCTGTTAGAGACAGTGTCCTGGGAGCTCAGTTTATGCTGTTGAAGCAGGACTTAAATGCGTGAATCAAGACTGGCAGTGAACTGAAGAGGCAACGGTGTTTTTTGCATTTACTGTTACCAAGATTACTCTTCACTGCTTCTAAAACCTTCATGTTCTGGAGAAGACATCCTATTGACAAATATTATTACCATGCACAGGCCTAGAAAAGTTATATAGGTTAAGCAGCTGGAGTTTCTTTGCCTATGAAGTTGTTTTTTTTTCCCATTCATATCACAAATAAGTACAATCATGTCCTTGCTTTTTCTCTCCACCAGACTGTTTAGGATCTCCTAAGATTTCTCTTACATCATTTCCAAAGCAGTAACATAATAGTATTATCCCCACAAGATAACTTCCCTTTCTCCCTCTTCCTCTGATGGCCCTCTCCCACTCCCTGCTGTACATTGGAAGGAGCACTTTGACAACAGAATTAATTAGTGAAGCCAGCTACTCTGGCTTAATAACTCATTCCCCTTGTTATTCACTATTGAGTCATGGGGCAGAAGGTGGGTGTCTTGATCTTGAAGGTAGGACAAAGACACAATATATTTCCATCAGGTACTGGAAGAAAGGTTACAACCTGCTTCATACAGAATTCAATTAGAAACCACAGAGAGGGGAAGCAAGCTTGTATTAACTCCTTCCTGTTTCATCTCTTTCATCTAAAAGATTTTTAACTAATCACAACATTAGATTAGTTCTTTTAAAACAGTAGGCGATCAATTTCATTTCAATGCGTGGGGAAAGAAATTTAAAGATTCTCAGATGTTTCATGGAAATCACAAAAAAAAAAAAAAAAGATTCAATTGAGGAGAAATTCTGACTAACTAAATTATCTAGCCAAGTATTTCTATTGCACTGCTCTCTGGGCACTTTTGTATCATGGGGCACTTTCTATGTGTTCAGTAGGAAATGTGGATGGGCTGAAGCAGGAAGGATTTCACCTGCGTGTGTCTTCAAAGGCAGGGCTATAGCAAATTAATGTTTGGTGTATTAATGTTTGGCTTTTAGTTCTAAATGTCTGAAGGAAAGATCTTACAAAAAACTTAATTTGTCACCTCTGGCTTTAATGGCAGTGAATGCTAAGAGGAAAATGAGGTTATCTTTTGTTGGAAATTATCAGCTGACTCCACAGAGGACGGCCAGATGTTGATCTGATGCTACGTTAAAGTAAAAAGTAAAATTTTTGTTCCTGGAAACTTTTGAACTATCACCATTTTATTTCCTCTATTTGAAACATGTAGAAATCAGCTTTTCTTTCTTTTCTGATTTGTGTGCATGCATATAGGTGTGGGTATAAAAATTGAAGTATCTGTACAAAGCTGATAAATGCACATGTAGAGAAGATATGCCAGGAAAGGAAAAAACAGTTCTACAAAAAAAAACAACAAAAAAACAAAACAAAAAAAAAAAAAAAAAAAAAAAAAAAAAAAAAAAAAAAAAAAAAAAAAAAAAAAAAAAAAAAAAAAAAAAACAAAAACAAAACAAAAAAACCCCAAACTTTCTGATATTCCAAAATTGAGACATGTCATTTAAATTTGCTGTTCCAACAAATTGACCTTTGAGGCAATTTGACATTTAACTGCCTGCCTATTTTTCAAAACTGTGCCAGCTTGGAGTTATAGCCTGTTCTTCTGATGCCACCATTTTTCCTGATGAGTCAGGAACCATCTGGAAGAAAATCCATGTTTTGATGCTCAAAGATCGTTTCTTGTGCATGGATTTGTGTCACGTATTTGTATTAATGCTACTAGGTCCATCAGTTGCTATCCATAAAGTTCAGTTTCCAAAAGTTCATAGAGGGCATTGCTGAATAATTGAACCCATGACCTCCTTGTGTCAGTCAACAATGTTTCTGCTGTAACTTCATGCTCGTTGTGGCTGTACGGAGAGTTAATGAGAAAAGAAAGTTGAAGTTGCATCCTCTGTGCAGATGGCACATGCTTGATGGGTCAGATACTCTTGCATGAGATGCTTTTTGTTTTACTCATTTCATCTACTATCTCAGTCATGTTTTTAATCTGAAGTCCAAGATTTTCACTTTAGGAACTATTTGAATTGTTTGGAAAAGGATGACTTCATGGTAAATGCACTGAACAAAGTAGGCATTTATCCCCCACCTACCATTTCACGGATTATTGACAGAACAGCAATGAATTGAAATATCCCAGTTGGTGGGTGTCTCTGAGAACTGTGTTGTAGGTTGTAGAATGAGAAGAGGCTTCTAAGCCAGCAGATTTGTTGAAAAGAATTTTCAGGCTGCCTCCCAAGGACCACTTCGTAAACCTGAGGTCAGAACCCAGGGAGCACGAGCATGGGTTAAGAAAGCAGCGAGAGAGAAATTCCACGCGGTGACTTGACACAAAAGTCTTTTGCTAAGTATCCGATACACAGTTGAGTTCAGACTTGCAACTTCTAGCAGTTGACACTGAAACCATGTGCAAGAGAAGTGCAGGCTACTGCCCACTCCGCCTTTCCACCAGACTTCATTATCCCCTTAGCTGAGGCAGAAGAATGAAAGGTTTGTCCAGCTCTGAGATTCAAAGCTTTTTGTGTTCACTTCTGGGTCCACCTGGAGAGGTGCCCAGCCCTGTGGAGGTTATGTCCATACCTCCAATGGACATGCAGTGTTAACAAAACCAGCTCAAATATTCTCAGCAGTGGAAGCAAATGCAAATGTCACCCTGCTGGGCTAAAAACCGATGGTGGCCCCTACTGTCCTGTGAGGCAGAGAGGAAGGAGAAGGAAGGAGGGCTAAGATAGAAGTCTGGAGATAAAGACAGAGAGAGCTGTGTTGCCTGTTGTTGGAACTTTCCTGAGAGTGGAATAAGAGAGCTGGTGAGAAGCCATGCTCAGCACAAGCACTGCATGTCCCAGTCCTGCTCAGCAGCCAGCGGGCATCTCTGGAGCTGTGCTGCAGCACTGGACCCACAACCTCCTCAACAGCCCACCCTGCTGATGCCTCTGGAGCCTTTACCTGCTGTGCCACCACCTGATCCCTCATGCTGTGGTTTTAGGGGTTGCCACACCAGAGCTAGCTTTAAGTAGCTAACAAACACTGCAAGAGTGATAACTGAGACAGCAGGAGCCCAGCAGAGAGTAGCTAGCAAAATCCTCATTTTCCACCTCGGTTCCTATAAGCTATGTGGTGCTGCATTTGACCTGGACACATCAGCACTCCCCAGCTGAGACTGCAAAGCAGGCAGAAGAAAAGAAATTTAGCCCCTTTGGTTACAAGATGTAAATTAATATGATCTTTTTGCTCATTCAAAGTAGAGGTATATATGTTCCTAGGCAACCAGGGCTTTTGGGGGAATTTTGAAACTCTCTCAATTCTCTCTTCTAAGGCATAGACTGAGACCTGACCATTTCAGTTTTCTACTGAATATTTATTACTATTTCCTACATGGTGAGGTCCAGAGCTTGATACAACTAGTTCTGAGTTCAACAAGTGGCTTTATGCATGACCAATAATGCAACCTATGCCTTAGCAATACTAATGATCAATTCACAGGTATAGAAAGTAGATATTTCCAGCTAAATCATAAAAAATTAATTAAACCTAACCCTGGATAATCTACCATGCATTCAGTTACAATGCTTGCTTGCCAAGAAAAGCAAATATGAAAACCTGCTTATTAAAAACACACACCCACCCTGAAGAAAAAAAGAAACCAAGCTGTCCTTCCAAGGAGGTTGCTCCTCCTTTCTGCCTCCCCCACCATCACTTCTAGCCTAACAGCAGAGAGCACACATAAGAATTCCTTGGAGGGATGCAAAGGACAATCCAATGAATAATGCTGTGAGAGTGATTTGTAGTTTTCCCCAAAGCGTGAGCTGATTTGTTATGAATAGAACTCAGCCTGCTGCTCTGTTGAAAGCCAAATCTATGTGACTGATTTTCTTTTAATGCATTTATGGTAAAGAATGATCCTGCATTTGATTGTGTGACCGATCACCCTGACACATACAGCTGATATTCTACCTGTGCAATCATAATTCTACACATACTGACAAAAGAAAAAGCAAGAAAAAAAGATTCATGTTTTAGCTGACTGCCTTACTTTCTGATTTCACTAGTCAAAGGCCATCTGATTTAAATTCTTTAAAGACACATCAGTTGAAAAGAAGCATTTCAGGTTATTATTTTAAGATTGCATCTGCAGTGTGGTTTAAGAGGAGAACACGTGGATTTTGACTGAAGAGACAGACCATTTATTGGAAAAGTAAAACCTGGTAAAAATGTGTGGGATTACATAATTGATTTTTTGAATGTTCTTTTTAATTAATGAAGTTTAAAAAAAGGTTGTAATTTACCTTGAGTAACCAAAAATAAATAAGATCAAATTTTACATTTAACGGCAGAAACTGACTCTGTCTGTAGGACTGGGGGAATTAAATCCTGGTATAAGAAGTCCTCTTTTTTTTTCAGAATACTTAAGCACTGTCATATGTCAGGATCTGAATGGAAATTATTTGGCACAATATACTGAAATTAAACCTTGTATTATCCCTACCTCTTCTGGCCTGCTTCTGTAGAAGACTGTTATATAACAGAAACACAAAAAAAAAAAAGAATGTTGGCAAGTTCCCCTTTTGCAGGGGATATCAAAGTTATTTCACAATGGTGTATTCTATGCAGAATGGAAGACAACCCACTGGAAATTGCATGTTCTTTTAGGCACCTGAGAGGAAGGACTTTGGATAACTCGCCCAGAGGCTGATCCATGGCTTGAAGAGGGAGGTCTTTAAACAGATGAAAGTGGCAAAGGATAGGGAATACAGCATAATATCTTTGCCTCATATTTCCTATTCATTAAACAGAGACATCCTCTTCATTTTTTTTCCCCCCTGGGGAATATCATTCACCCACTTCCATGCTATCACTTTCCCAAACCAGAGAGAAAACTGGGGGAAATGTAACCTCTAAAACTGGCCACAAGACACCAGTGACCAAACCTTAGCAATGTTGGGTCCATATGCTCATGCTCAGGAAAAAGTCAAAGTCAGCCACCATTGAAAATCCTTCTTTGTACATCCATTTTCATCCTGTTTCCTGTATCACTACTACCTGACTAAACTACCCATCATGTTCAAAAGGTACCACTCCCCACTCATCGTGATCTGTACAAACTACTCTGGTATCAGTCATTCCAGAGATACAGAGTCCTGTCTGACAGTGTCATTTTAACTGTGTTGTTTCTGACTTTTAGGGAGGGATAATAACATCGCTATCATAAGCAACACATTAGCATCACATGAAAACAGACAGTGATGGCTTTAGCTGTGGTTCTGCAGCAAATCTACTAATCTGCACGAAATTCTACTAATCTGTGAACAAAGACTCTGAATGTAATTTTCCAGGGATATTGTTATAATGACACAAAGGTGTGAGCAAAGCATTCAAGTTACAGCTAAGTTAGGTAATGGCAAATTACCATTGCTACAATTACTGTTAACAATATTGTTGGGAGTGGATTTTACACAGGACATCACCTTGTTTTCTTCTATGAACTTAGACTCTCACCCACACCCAGGTCTGTTATCAATTTCATACTTTATGTAATTACCTCCTAATAATTTTAAAGGCACTTAGACATTCAAATAATTTTTGAGGTTCTGACCCATAGATGATTTTGAAGGATATTAGACCAGAATTGCATGCAACTGTTTCTCTCAGGCAGTCATTTATCTGCTGAGCAGTGAAATGGTTAAATGGTGATAAGTGGGTCAGGTGTAACAAAAAAGATGCAATCAACACTTGCTAATTTTTTCAAAGTGGAAAAATCCCTTGGCATTAATCCCCATGATTCATAAGAAATAGAGGAAGGCTGGCAAAGTTTAAATGATTGAAAATGATGCCCATGGCCTTCCGCAAAATCTGATTACAGCTCCAATGATCGATGAGTTGCCATTAGCAGAAGAAAAAAAAAAGTTCAGCAATTGAGCCAAGTAAATCAAGAAAGACCTTTTGAGTTTACAATGGGCACTTCAACATGATTCAAAAAGTGTTTTACCCAAGATTTCATTTTCTGTAAATATATGTTGCCTTCAAAACATGAACTATTCGTTTCCACAGTCCCTTTTGAGCCAGGCTTTCATTTGGCCTGAAAAGATGCCCAACTTTCGGTGCCAGATTTTCAAGGTTTTCTTTGATTTACTTCAATGACATTGGGGGACTTCAGCTTCTTCATTTGAGGTCTGGCAGAAACTCTCCTCTTTTTAGCTATATGTGGCTCAGACACATGGAACTTTGGAGTTCTTACTACACATTTGTTGAATTCCCTTTCTTTTCTTAATAGTTGAAACCATTTTTGGCAAAGTGACTCTGCTGCAAGATAAAAAACAAAGTGAGAAATAACTGAAATTAAATTGCTCCAAAACCACCCCTCCCAAAACAGTGGAGTAATAGGTGTGACTGGCTCACTTTCTCAATGGAGAGTACTTTGATATTAGGACAATATTTAATAATTTTTAAAAATCAGAAATTTTAAAATAAGACTTTTTAACTTGCCCCAGTTGAAATATTTTCTTAGAATGGAGCATGTTTCAAACAAAACAAACAGAAAAAAAGATAGTATTTTGATTCAAAATTTATTTTATTTGCCAAGTAAAATATTATTTTCATTTACAGACAGATGAGTGACATCCTGCCAGCCACATTACCCCAGACAGAAGTGGTCTCAGGCAAAATTTCAGCTGATCTGTGAATGTTTGTCCTACTCTCAAATCAAGAACCAGCTGTACCATTTTGAATTTTCCTGTAACACCAGCCTCTCATGCCTTTTCTCTACAGAGCTCTGACAAACTGGGGCCAATCCTGTTTTGTTTTTTTTTTTGGGGGTGGGGGGGGGGTTGTTCGTTTTTGTTTGGGGTTGGTTTGTTTGTTTTGGGGATTTTTTTGTTACTTCAGGAGAAATTATCTGTAATTGGCAAATCATATATTCAGAGTTACACTGAATGCCACTTCCTTGGAGTTTTTCACATGAGATCAGAAAGCTTTCTACGACCTGTGCTTTGCTGATGACCAGAACTCTGAGGTGTCAGAGCTATTAAAGTATCTCTCAAGTGAATTTTTCACATACTCGACTCTACTGCCAAAGCCTAGACAATGCTGTTGCCACTTTTTACCCCAGAATATGCTGGCTATACATGAAAAAATCTTGAAAGTACATATATCACTAAGGTAGATTTTGAGAATTTTTTCAATTAAACCAAATCATATAAAGTAAACAGAAGAGCAGCAGAAAACCACTTCATTTACTAGGCCTCCTAGAGAGCACTATGACTTAAATAGATGAGTTATGGGTAAGATGATTTCAGTTTGGTTTTACTCATACAGCGTAATGTAGTTTTTTGTTAATTAAAAACCAGAGCATAACCTGACACTATTTGAGGAATAGGTTTATAAAGATGTGATTTTATGTTAGACTGCTGTGTAAATAGGCTCATTCCCAGATTGTTAGAGCAGTGAGCATTTTGATAAGATACCTGAATATAACAACAGTATAACTTTCATAATTATGTTATTGTTGAGAGATGGAAATAAGTGAATATATGATAGATCAAGAGGACTGGCAGCATACATAAGTGCACATAAACATACAGGTTTAAGACTGATGAAGAAGGTAAAAGATTATAACTAAGCATTTAAAGAGCATCCTTTGTAACTCCATATGAAAATCCTTGTGATATTCTTGCCCAGAAAAACCAACGTGGTTTTATGGGCAGAAAAGGAACAGCCCATTCCAGAGATATAAATGGCTGTGGTGAGCCTCCTTTACTTTGTGTGTTCACAGAACATTGTAAATCCCTCTCTCTTGCCCAAAGTGTATCATCTCAAGCTGATGCTTTTAAACAACTCCTCCTCATGATGATGATGGCCCAGGACTGATAAAACGTCAAAAAACCAAATTCCATGTGAGACCACTTCCCTCTCTTCCTCCCTCTACTTCACGGCTAGACCATCCTGTGCTACATTTCTGTCGAGAATTCAAAGCGGTGTTTTGCAGGCTCAGAAGCAATTTGTTCACCCACTCCTGCAGAAGGCCCTCTGGGAATCGGGACTATCATCAGCGAGATGGCTCCTCCTCCTCCAAAGAAGCCACCAGAGGGAGTGATACCATCAGAGCTGCCCTTTAAATAAGCCTCTTTAGGATTGCTGGAGCAGTTTGGTGTCACCTCGCTGGAAGACAAGTACTGCTTGTTGAGTGCTATTTTTAATTAAGCAAAGATAGCACTCCAGCAATCATGGGACTGATGATGCACCTACTTGCCAGCTTCATTAGAACTGAAAACATTCCTAAGTCTGTCCTGGATTGTTCTTCCAGCACCTGTGTAACAACATCATTCCCCCTCATTCCCAAGGAAACTGGGATTCAGTTCACTCTTGACCCACAAAATCACTGAGGCAAAAAGTTGTAGTGGAATCAAGACCCTTAACTAAATGTGTGGGACTAATGTTTTCTGGATTGTCACCACAGTCTTTTGTGACAATTCATAGGGCATAGTAGAGTGCCCTGCTGTGGCACCCCTCAATAGAGGCTTGCCTATTGCTATTATGCTACTCTAGTACAGCACACAGAGTTCAGACATTGAAAGCTAACTAGTAGTTTTCTAAAGATTCCCTATTCAAGATGACACCATTACCAGGTCATCATTTCCCTGCCTCTGCATCATTTGGCTGGAAAAGACCACAGCCTTGAAATGCTGGACCAGTACAGCTGCTTTCAGGTTTATACACTCTGGCTCACAAGGATGGCTCCAGATATGCACTCTGGACCACCCTCACAAGAAACAGCTATATTACAATCCAGCCTCCAGAGCACCCTCTTGGTGCAGGAGCTGGGTCCCACACGCCCAAACACCACAAGGGGAGTTAACATATTAGGAATTCCTCTCCTCAGGGGCTATATTAGCTGGGAAACCATGGGTATAGAAATGAACTACCTGACCCTCATTGACGCTCTGGATATGTTTTCTTCAGCATTGTATACATGTGGGTTGCAATTTATTTAAGTTCAGAGTAAAGATCACCTCAGAACACACAGCCTAGCTCCTCTAGGTATAGAAAAAAAAGAAATCCATTGACCAACTCCATCTTTAAATTCAAGATGTGTTTTCCCCATTAGGGAAACAGAACAGCCCCGGTCTAATGTCTAGGAAAAAAAAAAATAAAATTCTATCATTGCAGTTGGTTTTGACTTGCTTGTTCTTGTGCCAATATCCTCTTGTCAAAATGTTTCTCTTCCATATAAAACCTGTCCAGTGTTGGACATCATACTCGGAAGCAGCCGAGAAAAAATTGATTAAAAAAATGTTCTGTTTTCTGTCTCTTAGTAAGACTGTGTGTTCTTTATTGCTTACATGATTACTTGATTTTAGCTCTTTGGACTTAGTATAGGATTGTAACTGTACTTACTGTGTGATGATACCTCCCTCCCCAAACCCCCTGACACATGGCAATGTCACAAAACAGAGCATGCAACAGGCAATGGAACTGGCATTTTATAGCAGTAAGAGACAGGTACTGTTTCTGATGCTGCTACTAATCTCCAACACAAACTTGGTAAATCCCTGAATCTCCCCTTTTCCTTCAGTTAAACAGCTGTAGCAGCTACACTTGCCTCCTTTATGGACTATTTTGAAAGATTCTGAGGAAACTGTACTGCAGTCAAGTATGATACTTTTCCACACTGTCTCTGCTCAAACTTGCCTTCTGTATACTGCATGTAAATACAACTACAATTTGTATTTAATGCAAATGTTTTCTCCTCTCCTGGCATAAGGGATTCCATCAACTGAAGGAAAAATCAGGACATTTGGGATTAGGGGTTTAAAGATCCTCTGCTCTTCAGACAGCCCATCCCCCATCTGTTTTAATTTAAAACCTGCTTAAAACTCACTTTCAAGTTTCCAAAGCAGCTATAAGGTGCTTTAACACACATGAAGCAAATGAAATTATTTTGTAATGAAAGTCTTGTCATACATCATTAGGATCTTCCTCCTACCTATAGGGCCATTTAGGAAGCTGAATAAATCTATCCAGCTTTATAGCTGCAAGAGATGGTACATTAAGTTTGCTGGCCCCAGAGTGCCTGAAGAAATCCAAACACCAGTATTCTTCAAGTCCAGGAGATTTTATATTCCTGCTTTCAAATGTTGTTTAGCAGAGGTCTTAAACAGCAAATCCTCAGCTGGCAACCGTGAGTAGAGGTCTACAAGCTTTAAGGAGACATATTTATCACAAAGCACACCTAAAGGTGTGAACACTGTATTTCTAGTGAACAAAAATCTACTACCCCCTCACATCCATGTTGTTGATCTTTTCAAGACCTGATATTCTGGACCCATATTCAGTCACAATCTCCTGCAGTACTGGAGCTTGTTGTAAACTGCAGCAGCTATAGTCAGCTCTCAGCTCACACACCCTGGGGTATTGGACTGCCCCTCATTCTGCCCAGGAGGGTGGCACTCCAGCATTTACTGCCACTCCAGCTGTGAGAGCACCACCCCTTCTGGGGCTGCAGAAACAGCTAGGCCAATGAATTGTTCTAAATGAAGAAGCTGGCAATGGTATCCATGGAAGCACATATAAAGAAATGCTAGAGTTTTGGATACTTATTTAAAATGAAAAATCATAGAGAACAGACACTTAATGCATTATAAAAATCCCCCCCCCCGCCCCTTTTTTTTTCCTTCAGGACACACCTACTGGAATTGTTTTCTAGCATCCCCAGCTATATCTCAATTTGAACCAGACCTAAGTTATTTTCATTCATGTTATGCTAGTACCGTTTTCTATTATCCCAGTGGAAAGGATGTAATCAAACTAATGCATTTATCTGTTTTAATGCAGGTTCTGTGACATTTTGCTTTTTGCTCTGCTGGAAAACTGACAGTTGCTTGGTTTCCATTTGCGTTTCTACTATAGCTGGATGAATAATACATTTTTCAAAGTGACCGGACTCCCTGTGTAAGAGAGGGGGGTAATAAGGAAGATTTCAAATGGAGTAGGCTTTGCTTACTTTTTGTAGCTGAGGAAAAACCAAATAAAAGACCCACACTTTGCAGTCAATTGAAATCGATGGGTTGCCTGACCTGGTATGTGGGGGCCAAAAATACAAGCTGGCTCAGTTTTAAAGTACAGGGGAATATTGATCAAAGACCACCACTCTCAGAGAGATCAGTAGCAGAAATAATATTAATTAGGTTCTCATTTATGAATTCCATCAAGAATTTGTTGCATCTTTTCCTCACACTTATATTTAGTGTCTGCTGACTTTCATGAATGCAGGCTATCTAATAAACACTGGAGCTAAAAAAGAAGAGCCTCACTTCAAATGCATTGACAAGGCATTCAAATGTAAGCTGTTTTTTGATGGTCTAAACCATTCCATACCTTTCTTTGTGTGTATTCTGTAGGGCTTACTCCAATATCTTTCTCTAGTCATTAAATGAAAAAATTTTTTTTCCTCAGGTTTTAAGCTTTCTTCTGCTCCTTCCAATTAAGGGAGATTGGAGAACCCACTCATCACCTCCACAGAGACTACACCACTAACACTTAGTTCATAATAACCTTTTAACAGCCTCCAAAGTAACTTCTTGACCTAATCAATCTAGCTGTCTTTTTACCTCAAGTCTAGAGATGAAATCAGATTGAAATACCATTGACAAGCAGCTATAAAGCTTCAGTCATTAAACTGTGAGCAATCTCTGTTCCTAAGCCCTTTTGGATGGATGAAGGTCTGGATACTGCCATAAGAAGAGATTCCCTTTTCTGAAGTCAGCTTGAGACAGTGACATAGGGAAGCTGCTCAGGAGTCACTTGACAAAAGAAGGAGCAGAAGTTTTCCAAGTGAAATACCCTTTATTTCTCACTATATCACCTCCCTTTGCTGCATTTTCTGTTTGTTTTCCATTAACAAACACTATGTAAGCAAACCTCCCCAAAGATCACATGGTACAGAAATAATTACAATTCTCTCACATGAGAAAGTAATTTAAAAAAAAGCCAAATTTGCCTTTGAAATACAAAACTAGTACTATTTCCCCATTCCCTGCCTGTTAACTATCTATTAAATTGGCCAGCAGCTACTTCAGAAGCGGCTGCTAGACATTTATTGCATGTTACACACTGTTGCTCAATTTTATGTGCCCTAGTAGGGGGAATACACACACTTGAAATGCACTTACTGTGCAAAGGGGGAACACTGAAAGCCCCAGGGCTGCAGTTACCTAATGGAGTGTTGTATGTTTTAGTAGAATAGAGAAAAGCAAATGTTCTCCCTGACCAGCCTTGCAAATGTTTCTGGACAATCCTAGCAGCTTGACTCCTGGTTTAAAAATCTCCTTCCATTTCAAAGTATCAGGTAACACTCCCCCTAAACAAACTATAGAAGCCCCCCCAAATTAAAGTAATCTGCATAATGACAACAAGAGAACAAAAATTCAGGAAAAGCATAAGTTTTGGAAATATAGTGAAGCAGGAAGTACAAGCTTTTATCCTCTGCCTTGCTGCACTGAGCCCCATTGACACCACTGTGCTAAGCAGTTTGTAAGATGGAGTGCCAGCAGACAGCATCTGCCCCAAAGGTAAACCAACATAAATAAACAATGGAAGGAACACAGGACAAGAATTAAGAAACATTTTGTCATAATCAATATCTGAATTTCTGTAAGGTCTGAAGAAATGCTAGTGCACCCAAACGTTTTTTTCCATTATACCAACTATTTTAACAACAGAATTCCTACTGACAGACTTTGTTTGCCTGTAGTGTTGCATCATCTTGGCTCCAATAACACTACCATTTAGGCTCCTAGAATATTTATATTTACCTAAACTTTATGCTAAGTTAGCAAATCTTGAGAGGAAGAAGACTGTCTTATCAAAAAAACAGTCTCAGTGCCAGATATCAGTACAGCATAGCTCAAAAAACTGGTCAAAGCAAGGTCAAAGAACAGGCCAAAGCTCATTTAAAAATAACATTGAAAATTTACATAGGTGCTTCTGAGTCTTTGCACTTTTGTAGTTGAAAAGCAACTATCATCACTGTGCTCTCCAGAGAGGTAATGTGCTTACTTTGCTCAAGTATTGCCTTTGAAATCTTGTCATTTACTGTTTTAATAAAAACATAACACTTTAAACATTAAATCTTAAAACAATCCACTTCACAGATTTAGAACAAGGGCACAAGTCAAAAGGCATCTTTTCCATCAGGAAAACCCTAAAGAGATACAAGAAAGGCAAGATGAGAACATATCTTTCTTGTCACACACAAATGTCAAGTTTGGGTAAGCAAATGCAATTTTCACCTGAAACACAAATAAAACAAAACACAACAACAAAACAAACAGAAACAAAAAACAAAACAAACGAAAACCCCCCAACCAACTAAAAAAACCCCAAAACAATAAAAACCTCACCACCAACAAAAAAAAGCCCACCATCACCAAACACCACCTCTAACCATCAGAATACAGCACAGGAGCTCAAGGAGGAACAAAACAGAGAGAAGGCTCAGTCTAACCAGGGTATGAGAGGAGCTCAGTCAGAAAGCAATAGATTAAATTAAGAAAAACAGTCCCCCTTTTTCTAGGTTTTATACAGCCCTCCCACAACAGGTGCTTGTAGTCAAGCTAATAAAAGGAGAGAGAGAGAAAGAGAGAAAAAGAAAGAAGCAGAAGATAGAGAGGAATAAATAGTGCCATCATTGTGCAAATATTTTAGTGCAGGTCTGGTAGTAAGCACTATCTGTAAATCAAGAGTTGCTGTGATATACTAGAACAGGCTTCTTGTAAAAATTTGGGGACTCTATCTTTTATATTCTTGTTGTTTAAAAACCAGGAGGAAAGGATTTGGAAAGAGTCTGAGGAAGGTTAACTATGCAATTTTCCAAATATCTATTAGGAGCTGCTCATGAGCAAGATGAAAGAAGGACTATATCTGTTTGATTATCAAACAAATTACAGCCAGTCTGCAGCTGCAGCATATTAGACTTTTATCCTGGCTGGTCCATAGTAGCAGATGAGAAACCTTCCAAAATGAGGACTACATAATAGATTATTACTTACCTGGTGGTCTGAACTGTCCTTGTTTTATCAAACACTTGCTACGTTTTCCTTTTAATGTCTATCCTTACCAAGCCCCTTGCTAGTGGCTGAGGGTCTCTCTTATATATCAGACTAGAATGCAAATCTATTGTCTCAGTAAAAGATGTTGCTGCTAACATACACCTGTGGAGCTGGTTAAGGTAGCTACAAAACAGTCAAGGCCTGGGTGAGATAGTAGCCCACCTCTTACAATGCTCTTTTTCAATGGTCAGCTTTCCAAGTGAAGAGTTGACATGATAAATTTACTGAAACAGACCATAATTAAAGTTTAATTTCCCATAGTACCAAAGAAAGGGCTCAGAAAATCAGGCCACAGTGTTATGGGGAATTCTGAGCGTTAAATAAAGGCTATTGTCTAGCAGTTACATCAGCAATGGAAAGCTGGAAATGAACCAACATTTACTCAACTCTCTCCACTATTATTGGAACCAGTATGGAGCTGGCTTCCTCTGAGCTATCTAAAGGCTGGAAGATGATATAAAAAGGTCCTGTTGCTGGGCAAGACTCCCTGGGTTTGTAAGGAGAAAGAGGTATAGAGATAAACCAGCTGGTCCCACACTTTCCCCTGTAAGAAGTTAGCAGAGTTACTTTATGATATTGGTCAACACAGTGAAGGTAAGAGTCTCAGCCTTCAGCAGGTCGCTGGCTGTCTTTTCTGCTGGCTGCAGAGAATGACATGGTTCTGAAGCCCCAGGGTAACCTTGCCAAAGAATCACGGGAAGCCTAGAGCCACTGGCAGGTGCATGAAAGACAAATGAGCCTAATAAACTACTAAGAGAATTAGTGCTAGACTATTAAGCCCAGGTCCCCGGTGGTATCACGGCATTTAAAAATCAGAGGGAATTAGGAGTCTAAATATATGTGCAGCTTTGGTCCTGCAGTTTAGATTGTTGTACTGGAAGTTTCAAAGCCATCAGATGGGGTCTGAATTTCCCAGGGAAAATCAAATGAGAAACTAAAAACTGAAACTCCTTACACTTTTTTTTTTTCTTTTTTCTGCAGATACCTCCTTTCACCTTGGCAGTAAAGCTTTCAAAACAATTGCCTTTTGTCTCTGAGATTCCAGTCATCTCAAATACTCTCCCCAGAAAGTTCAGGCTGCATCCTGTTCTAGAGTTGTACCAGTTTTTCTGATCTGTTACTTCACTTTCTAGCCAGATTTTGGCTATTCACAGTAAGAAAAAATATGAGTTTGAAGAATTTAGAATTTCATCTGTGCAGATCAACAAATATTCCAGAAAACGTGTGTAGATATTTCTGTGGTCCTACCAGAGGAAAGGTTGGAGAAAAGATTATGTAAATCCCAAAAAATAATAATAACAAAACCAAGTTAGGTGACCCAGGTCAAGTCTATTTCCTTATTTATTTCTCTGTATTGTGCTACTGTTTATTCCAGGAGAAAGAAAAATAAAGGGAGAGGGGGAGGGATAGAATAAACAGAGGTAGTTCATAAAAATGTTGTAAGAATAATGCTGTTCCCATTATCACAGAGCACATCTGTCAACTCTATCCATTTCTTCTAGATGAGGTGGAGAGACCTCTGACATTTCAAATGCATCACCCTAATCAAATCCCCATCCCCTGAAATGCTTTCTGAGGCTGCATTATAGGTCTGTAGAAAGTCAGGAATGAATAATACTTTGGAGAGCAATAAGTTAAGTAGCAGAAACAGAGCTGAAATAACTGGGTTCACCAGCATTAAAAAGTAAGGGAACCATTAATCCCTCAAGATAAAGTATTTTCAGCTCTACACCACTGAGATCTGCAGGGCTCTGGGGAGAAGTGGCTCAGCGTGTTCCTGTTTACCACTATGGAGCATTATCAGCACTTCTCACTCTGCTGCACTGCCTGGCTAGAAAGTCAGACATTGTCCTTAGAGTCAGCATTGCTGAAAAAAAAAGGTACGAGATGATGTAAATCATGGTCCAGTACTAAAACCATTAAAAAATCTTATTTGTTGGTTCAATTACAAGCATAGTAATTGGCTTGTTGTGTGATTTTGCATTTCTCTTCAGTCACCAAAACCAGGAGTATCTAGTCTGAACCAGAGGCCTGGCCTTCCAGAATCTATGAGAAGAGGTAAGCACATAGAGAAAGCAATCTTTCCTGTTCTAGGACTCACTTAAGACCAAGTCATTTGGTGTATAATCCCTTCTTTTGTCTTAAACTACAGAGAAAGTGCAGAGGATGAGTTTAGGTGAGGATTCATTTTGTCTAACTATAGGTGTCTAGAAATTAAATATCTATACTCCCTGAATAGTTACAGTATTATATACCCCTACAGGGTAATTTGTTCCTTCTTTCTTAAAGAAGGACCTTAGGGTATGTCCTCAAGACATACTGTGAAAGTCCTTGTTTCTGCCTGTTAACCCTTAAGGAGTTTACGAACTGGTTTCATAACACTTCTTTATGTGTGTTTACCACACAGGAATAATGCTCAAATATTTAAATTTCTGTTATAGTTAATATAATTTCTGCAGAATAATAACAGGAAATGAAAGAAGCAAGGTAGGCAAAAAAAAAGAAGCAGAAATATGAAGTCAAAAGGAAGCAGAAAGTAGTCCAGAATCACAAAAAACATTCACTGGACTCTGAGAGGTCGTTTAGTCCATCACCAGGATCAAGTCTTGATCAACAAGAAGCAGTCATGTAGAAATGGGGAGTATGCTTTGACTGAATGAAGCATTGCAATGCTATTATCCCAGCTGCTTGGATTCCTGGCATCTGGGACAAAAGTACTCCAGACTTCAAATACAAGCAGCAGGAGATAAGAGGGAGGATCCCAGCAAATGCCTTCATGCTCTGTGGACACATTGCTTTCATCTGTACTACTGTCAGGAGGCCAAGGATTTGGGATAAATGCACTGAAATGTTCTGGTCAAGGCGCTTAGTTGATTATTTCTGCAAAAGAGAAACAAATGTGAACAAGTTTCTGGAAGAATTTAAAGCAAGAAGTATCACTGTGTGACGGCAGGACCAAGCTCATGTGGTACAGTTGAATTTATTAGTGGGATTTCAGCTGGAGTTACACTGATTTGTGCCACTTAGGATTGGTTCAAAATACCATCCCTAACAAAGAGGAAAAGTAGTAATGGGACCTTCTCCAAGAGGAACATGTAGTTCCTCACAGCTGCTAAGCAAGGCTTAAGTAAAGGCTAAGTCATGAGCTTGAGCAATAGAACTTGCTGGAAAATCTGAGACAAAATGAATTTTGATGGAAAAAGTTCTATAAGTAAGCATTTTCCTACAGAAAATTGCTTGATTATTTTTTATACTTAGTATCCTAAAAAACTATTGTATTTTCAGACTTCTCAGAGGGTAATATTTTGATTAGATGAACTGTACTAACACATGAAATACAGTTTCCAATCAAGGAATGGCAATCCAGAGTATCTCTAAGCCCCATGAGAGTCATGGTGGACCTGTCCATGGTGGACACAGTTTTTTCAAGTGGGAGATTTCACCATCTGGACTATACCTGCCATGATAGAATGCAACTTCTCCTCTGACTGTTTTGCAGTATGGGAGCCACATGATTGCAACTCCACGTTCAGAGCTTCCAGCACCTTCCCATAGAATCCAACTCTGTAGCCTGGCCTCCCCCTCCCACTGCCAAAATCTTGCCATACAAACCCAATATAACACCAAATTTCTCAGTTAGGAAGTTAGGGGGGGGGGGGCAGGGAAGAGCTATACTCTTTATTTTAGGATGCTTCTCAAATACCAATAAAAAGTAAGCTTATAGATCTACAACTGCCTTAGTAGAAAAAGGAAATATGTTTTTCTTTCTTTTTGTCTTCTAATCTGTTCTCAACCATTCTATGTTCATTATGGCAAGTGTATTTTTTCAAGACTAGAGTGGTGAAAGAAGCCTCATTGAAATCTCAATGTGACTCCCCAGCTGTGACATTTCTTTTGCTAATTCTCTGGGAGAACAACCTTGCAGCTCCTGACAATAATTAAACAGAACCCTGAACAAATTCCTGCTGTGAAAACAGGATCAGACTCTACTCTTCACACAGCTAAGAAGAGTATTACAAGCTCTTGTCTTTATTTTTTAGTTGCATTTGTTTAAAGGTTGCCAGTAAGCCGTGATGTGAATGTTACCTCCCTTGAATTTTTCACCGCACACTGAGAAAAATGGTGTCTGTCCTCATTATAAAATATTACTTTGCACATGGTGAGTTAGCAGTTTCTGAAGTGGCTCAGTCTCTCAACTTTCTCTTCTCGCTGACAATAATTGCAGTTGGCTTTTCTCCTCTCTTTGGACCTTAGGTAAGGCAGAGGAAATCAGGCAGCCAGTGTGGGTGCAAAACAACTTGGTCTTTGCTTTCCAGGGATCCTGTTCGAGAGGTCCAGGGCATGGAAAGTTTATGTTAGAAAGAGCTGATGATTAGAGGGTTTCCTGAGCCATGGACACCCACTCCTGAGCTCTGCTCTCTGCCAGACTCAGATCTCCCACCCTCAGTTCTGTGAGAAAGCACAAGAGGAACTCCATCACCTGGAATATCCATTTTGTTCCAGATCCAGCTGTGGAATGTTCTCTTGCACAGCCTCCTGACACTTCCTGCCATGTAATATCCTCATCTGAAAACTCTTCCAAGGATGTGTGGCTTTGCTTTCATTTCCCCTTTTAGTCAGTGCAATTAAAAGGGGAGGAAAATGCTATGAGAATGTAAATATTTTTTCAGGTCTCAAGTGTTTTTGACTCAGAGAGAAAAGAGCAAGCCAAAAATCCACTAATTGTTAAACTTCAAAAGTCAGGAAAAGAACAAGGAACATCAGGAAATGTCCCAGCAACATGGCCGAGCTGGAAGACTCACTGAGCAGTGCTCTTGGGTTATCCATCTCTGCCACAATAAGTCAGATTTCCTCACAATTAAAATTCAGGTTTTTGAGGTGGAACTCGTTTGCTAATATCAGAAAGAGCCTGCAAGCTCTTTGTGTCACCTGAAAAGGTGTGATGAGAGAGGAATATTGTCTTTGCCATCCCTTTCTGGCATATCTGAAAGGAGAGTTCAGCACTAATATCGTCTCTTATGATGTTATTTTTATTACAGGAGCCTGGTGTTCATTTGACATCTTATGCTTCACTTCTGCTGGGCAAGAGGAAAACAAAAGGCTTTCCATAACAGTTTGAAGGTTTTCAAGTGAAGCAACGAGGTGATAATTTTTACAGAATAAATCAGACCACTCACAGTACTAACTAACCCAACACCTCTAGTTCAGGATCAGAACAAAGCTGAACCTCTTTCAGACATTGCAGAAAGTCAGTTTATTTTACTGTGGAGGATCAGATTATTTAGCTTGGTTAGTGTCTGATGATTTCTGTATTGGGTAGTTGAAATGAGACCATGGCCTTTCCTCATGATATTCCTGGACAGCCTAAAATCCAAGGGTTTGAAAGAGAATCAGGTTTCTCAAGACCTACAGACCAATTTGAAAATGAAGAGAAAATGTGAGGCTTCTGAGACTGTTTACAAAAGCACTGAATGAGTTTTGTAGTGTAGAGAAGAAAATGGAATATCTCCTTCGAATCCCAGCTTAAAGGCCCTTACTTGCAAACAATTGCCAGTCATCCTCCTAGTCCTTGAATTGGTGCCATGAGTTGGCTGCCAAAGGACTGTTGCTGAGGCATGCAACAGCTGGCAACATGCATTCACCTCGGAGACACGTCCTATCCTTGAAGATCAGCAAGGATGTCTCCCATGTTCTGTAATTTCAACCAGCCCTCAATATATCCTGCCACTGTATCCTACTTTGGCTTTCTTCTACAAACACAGAACAGTAAACCTACTTTTCCCACTATTCTGATAAGATCTTTCCATAGCCAGTAAGTAGTGCACAGTTTATAGGAAGACTTAGAAATTACATCTAAGGTCAACTCTAGTTTTGCCATTTGTACACTAGAAGGCACCACATTACACCCAGTTACTCTGTGTGTTTGGCTAATTTTAAGTCTGACTTCATGAGAAGCTTTATTCTTGTAAACTTCTGAAAATCAATTTATAAAAGCTGAAAAGGATTGACTATGTGAACACTTTTAATGTGATGGTGTTTAAAGTCATGCAGGATAGCATAAATAGCCTTTAGGCATGGCTAAACTAAATTGTTACACTTGCATTAAAAAAGCTGAGGATGATTGACATATGCAGCCCAAGAACTCAAGGGGGAAGTTTTTCACTGAGAGGCAGTACCTGATTGCTGAAGAGGAGGTAAAATTGGGGGTTGTTAACAATTCAAGAAATCAAATACAAATGCTAAACTTTCATTGCACTTGGCTTAGCCCATTTGCCTTTATTATTTTGTAGTTAAATTTTTTTTCCAGTCTCAGACAATACACACGAATCCTTCAGATCCTGAGATGCAGGAAGTGTAAGGCAGAAGGGGTACTTCAAGTTAAAACATCTTTGCAACAGTTATTCACTTAGCCTTGTCCATCTAATACAAGAGTGGATATCTGCAGGACTAAGGGTGGTAGTGAGAGAAGGGCAGATACACATAAGTGTTTTGAAGAAGAATCAAACTGAAGGAAGTATCTGCCATCCAACAGAATTTTAAAATTTGTAAGATATTTGCAGAAACAGGAAAATTAAGGAAGCACTTTTTGAAGATGATGAAAGTATTCCTATGGTTAAAGTTACGTACGTGGAACCAAGCTTACAGCTGCATCACAACAGTGAGTCCTGTTTGAACACAGTGGCTGAATGGCTTTGAAGTCTTGTCCTGAGGATAACTGGTGGTGGGAAAAAAGATTTGAACCACATACATGCCTATAAGGAAAGTGGAAATAGTTCCCAAGAGCTAGGTTCACAAACATGGCACCACACACCAGGTGAAATAATCCTACACTCTAGTGGCACTTCTTTAATGGAATTTCATAAAACTATCTGTTGTTGTAATGTTTATTTTAAATATATATATTTTTTTTACGTAAATACATATATAAGAATTTTGTTGCATGAAAAAATGTACTTTTGTCTAAGTAGCATTCCTTTGTTTTCTCCTTAAAGTGGGTATAAACTGTTCTAAGACTTCATTCAGGACCTGGACAGGCCAGAGAAACCTAAACAAAAAGGAGACTGCAGGAATGTAGGTACTTCCACTTTTAGGCTTAAGCTGCAATTTCATTCTCTGCCTTTGCTCATAGAACTTTTTATTATAAATTTAAAGAAAGATTATACTATAATAAAGAGGTTATTCAGTGGAATTAATGGCTAGGAAATTTAGAAGAGATTAACAGGAAAGCTTTGCTGTGCCATGTGTCACTGGGTGGTGTAATAATTCGCTGTTGTCTTGCAGGAGGTCAGCTAGTCAAACACAATAGCTCAAATCTGGGAAGGGATTAAAAGTATATGACCCTTACCATAGCTTGCAGAAATATAGGCTTTGAGCATGAGAAATCAATTTTCATAAAAAAAGTTACCGTTGTAAAGAGAAGACATTTGAAACTGCTTCCTCCATGATACCGATGCTTAGGGCTGAACGGAGCCACCCTTGGATTTGTTGAGCAATACCACAGCCATGACCCAGTCCTTCATGCAGCCACCAAAGATTTTTGCTTGATTTTCCTCAAGCACAAAGTTCTCTTACACATACACATATTTCTTCCAGGCTCTCAAAGGATGAGGGTGATGCCAAACAGCAGCTCAGAGAGAGAGAGAAGAAAAAGGCAATCTACTGTTTTGCCTGCTTAAGCAAATGCATCTGTAAATGGCAAGAAATCAGATTTGATAAGCAGCTATTGGTGGTCCAATTTCCAGAATTTCCATGGAAACCTGACCAATTGCCAGACTCTACATGCCAGTGTACATGAAAAGAGTGTGTATGAGAAAGAAATATTGAAGCAATCTGTTTTGTAAGCTACTCAGGGGTTTGCTAACCCTCTTACTAGTCACTAACACCTTCATCCTAAGAGGTGGACTGAGGTAAATACTGCACAAAAATCATAGGATGTAAAAATATGTGTAGCCCAGTTCATTAT
This sequence comes from Scytalopus superciliaris, assembly GCA_013400415.1. Classification (NCBI taxonomy): domain Eukaryota; kingdom Metazoa; phylum Chordata; class Aves; order Passeriformes; family Rhinocryptidae; genus Scytalopus; species Scytalopus superciliaris. Next base: position 99,366 of record VXBX01002776.1, read on the forward strand.
TTTTAAGGAGAGCTGCACACATTAAATGCATCGGGGGCTCAGCCAGCACCGTATGCCATACACATATATTTATGTGAACTGAGGTACCTCCTTTTCCTCAAGTGACAGAACACTAGAATAAAGGTCAAATTTATGAATTTCTAAGCTGGAAGGCTGCTTGCTGATGGTTTAACAGCCACTTTTAGAATTACAAACCTCTGTGTAGATTTGTTTTGGACATTGAAACAGATAGAGAAAGTAAGTATCTAACCTGCACAGGGAATCATTATGATGATAATGATGATTATTACTCGTACTACTCCTGTTGTTATTGTTTTATTGTTATTATTAATATTCTTCTTATTATTACTGTTGTTATTGGTGGTGGTGTTGTTTTTGTCAATACTGTTAATAATTAAATATTTATAATTGAATGTGGAATCTCCTAGCAAGTTCACTACTACTATTACTACTACTGCTACTAAATTTGCAAGGATATTCCACAATTTGGGTAATTTTTTGGACCAAAAAAAAAAAAAAANGATAAAGAACAACAGTTATTGGAACAGAACAACTCAAACCTGGTAAGGAAGGATATTCAACCAGCTTGCAAGGCTGGCAACTACTTAGTCAGTGAATGGGCTCTCATGGCAACGAATCCCAAGCAGTGATTGAATTCAGCACAGGATTTCTTTCTCACATTCAAGTCCTAGTTTATAGACCTCAGGACAAGGTTTGTTAAATTAGGCTATAATTCCTCCATTATAAAATGACATCTTAATGGTTCTGATCTTTTGGAAGACTTTTAGCAGATTAGGAGGTGATGGGATAGGGGGAAAGATTTACTGCACACTCAAAGCCATGTGGTAATCCAAAGGGATTTATAGACAGTACTGTTCACTACTTGTGCTGAACAAGGATGTGAATTATTTGTTTCTGATAACATGAGAATCCTCTTACAATATAGTATAAGCTTGACAAAATGTGAATACTGCTAAAAAAACATTCAGAAGTAGATTTTTCCTCCTCTCCCTGTTATCTTTAAAGGAGTAAAAACCAGGTTTTGTAAAATTTTTAAGTCCCTTTAGATAGAGAACAAAAACTGAGTTCAATGCCTATGGATACAGATAGTTCGAAATTTCCATTAGAAAGATTTTTCTAGCTGTTGGAGTGTGCAAAGTCACAGAAGTTAAAAATTTATGGAAGGTTATTAGTTTCAGTTTGGACGTGGAGGTTTCTAGGATTTGGCAGAGAATTTTACATCAGGATAAATTCACGGCCTTGTTCAGCCTAGTTCATACAAGACACTGGTCTCAAGACATGTTGTCTGCTCTATCTGGGCTGTTGTAATCAACAGCTCTCCAGTTGCTTTCCACAGCTAATCCATAGCAAGGGGAAAAATACCCTCTTCAGGACTTTCCAGTAAAAATGAATATGTAGCCAATAGTTCCACCATTTTCATCAGAATTACCTAGACTATGAACAAACTACACTTTAGAGTTTGTACATAATGCAGTGTATACAATAATAGCTACTTGTTCATTTGAATCTAACATATTCGTGCATCTTTGATCAGATTCTCTTATGAGCCTCATTAATAAATAGCTCTGGATTAATTATAGAAATGTTTTCATTTCAGCTTCAGGATGTAGTGAAAAATTATTGTCTTCACACACCAGAGGAGACAAAGGTCAATCCAAGATTATAGATGATATCTGTGGGAGGCCCAGTAAGAGAAGTGCTAAATTCTAATGCTTAATTCTTGCTTCACACTCCACACTTTGGAAATTTGCTTTCAGGAGTTTTAAAAGAATTGACAAAATAATTGATATTCTTAGCTGGTACAATAGATATTCTTAGCTGGAACAATTGATATTCTCAGCTGGAACAGCAGGGGAATCCTATAGCAGAAATTTGAGCATGAAAACAGGTTCAATTGGGAAACAAACCATTGTTAGTTCAAGAATAATTTCATTGAAGATAAACAAAACCCAGTTAAAAAAAATCTTTATTAACTTATTTCCCCTTCATAAAATCACAACTTTAGTTTCAAAGGGTTCTGCTCTTCAGACTGATCTGAATTGCTAGATAAGCCTTAAATAATTCTATGATTTTGGCGCATCTGAGTTCTAGGTCACATAATAAGGACTCAGGAAATTGGGCCACATACAGAGATGGTATTCCTCATACCTGAGAGAGTTCTAAGGTGTCCAGGAAATGGCAGAATAAACCTTGGAAATCAGCACTGAAGGTCAGACAAATTCACTATCATAACAGAACTTGATTTTTTAAACAGATATTGTAACTAATAATTTGCACAATTTACCATGGAACAAAGCAGAAACTCCACCACTTCAAAATTTTAAATAAAGTTGAGTATTTTTTTCAATGAGATGTATTTATTAAGCTGGCAGCACCATCCTTCAGTGGGGCCGGAAAGAAATCACCTGATGGAATTTGCTACTCTGCATCATGAAGGAAAGTCACACAGGAGATTGCTTCTACCTATCAGACCCAACATCTTTCTTTAGTGGCGTGCAGTGACAGGATTTCACTGATCTGATCTAATCCATTATGTGTTTCTGCAGTAAAGCAGGAAAGGACCCAAAGAACTAAATATGGAAAGTTTAATATAATTGCTCAGGATAACATTTTGCAAACCATACACAGAAGAATGCTTGTGCATGCTTCTTTCTGCTTTTTCTCAGAGCTAAATCTTTGCAAATATTTATGTGTGTCCATCAAAATTGACAGCTGTTGCTGCATCTTTTGTGATTTAATACACTTCTATACTAAAGGACTCCATTTGATTTCTTTATTTTATTTTATTTTGCCCCTCTGTTTCTCCCTGTTGGAATACAATTTGTGATGCTATTTAAAAGCCAGTGTCATTTCAACTGGGGAAGATTCCTGCCCTGCTAAAATATATGTATTTATTTCCTTCAGATGTACAATTACTGTTCTCACACAATAGTTGCCACAGAGCATAAAATTATTTCAACGCCAAGTTTAGCAATTGGAATTACATCCTGGTTGTAATGTTTTTAATTAGTCATTACTCATTGGAATGGAAACTTGTTTAATAGTTCTTTCATTTGATGAGACTGATTTTCACTGGAAGGAAAAGCAGCTGTCCCCAACCATGCTAAATTTGAGATTATGACAAGCCTTCAGGTTGTATCCAGGATTTAGGGAATGCTTTACCTCACTCTGCTTGGCAATAGCCAGTGCTACAGACTGCACTGCATGGATTGCTCTGTAATGTCTCCATGGAGTACCTAATAATCTGCAGTGAGTCATAACAAGAGGCTCCTTAACATGTTAGTTTTAAGATCAAGTCTAGAAAATTCAAGAGGGTTAATAAATAAGAGGGAGATATTCACCTTCATGCAATAATAGTGTCAAGTCTCTTTAAAGATCTGTCTTATGGGCTGAATTGAATTGTTATGAAGGGGTGAAGTGTAACATGTTGTCACTCTTGAGTGAGTATCTGAGCTCTGTGTAGCAACCGAGCAAGCTGCTGGTTGTTGCTTGACTGGCTCAGGCTCAATGCATGCTGAGTGGCACACCTGGCAATGGTAGCTGCTCTCCTGTGCTTTCAGTCCTTATATTTGGGCTCATGTTACTGAGCTTTACAGATACCAAGTGAGAATGATGGAACAGGACAACTACATCAGACTCAAGGGATTTCTCTCTAGCAGTTGTCATCCTCAGCGATCCCTCCCAGTCACAGCTGTACTTAGCCCCTCCTTCACCTTGCAAGAGATGTGGCAGTGGACACAGACTCCTGTTTAGTATCAGACATCACAGTTGGCTAGTTGTTCCTGGTTTAGTTTCTAATCCTTGCTTCCCTGGCTCCCAGAACCCCCATCCTACTGAGGTAAACCCACCTGCCTCCACTGACTATGTCTCTAAGGTGGCATTTTCCCAGTCTGGGTCAGTGCAGACGGATTTGGATTGTTAGTATTAAGCCACAACCACCTATATACCCTCTCACCCAAGAGCTGACAGCAGCCCCTGGCACCACTTCACCACTCTGAGAGCATTTTACAATTTTTTATTGTCTTTCTGCTTCTGCAGAGATGCAGAAGAAACCTTTCTGGCCAACTCAAGCCCATCATACTTCATGAAGGGGAATAAGACACTGGAAGTTGGAGCAAACCTGAAGAATTTGTTCATGTCACGTTGACTCTCCACAGCTAAATATACAAGACTAGACTGTAAAAGCAAACTGTGCTTCCATCACTTTATTTCTTTTCTCACTGTGATGGTCACACACCACTGGGTTACTGTTGGTTCCCTGAAATATGATGTTTGTACCTTGTGGTGCAGAATAAATATCTGCAACCCTATAAAATAAGAGTGGTCCTTTTCGCAGTCCTACTTGCTGCACCTTAAAAAAGCAATGCATTAGGCAATGGTAGCTCAACAACTGTCCAGTTAAATAAAATGACCATCAGTCTTTCGACAATTGGAGCTCATGCAGTTTTCAGCCCATTTTGCTGAGGAAGGAATCCTGTCTAAGACAATATTTGTTTCTGCATTATTTTGATTTACAGTGCTGCTCTTCATTTTGGTATTTCCTGATGAGTAACGTGTACATCCTGCAAACCATTGGATAATACTGGTTAATCCTGTCTTGTTGGATTAGGAATTTTTCATCAAAATCTGTTTTTCACTTCAGTTCCCCAAACCTGATAAGGATTATGGGATTAGTAAAACTATATGACAGACCATCTGTTTCCACTGTTCCTACCTAAGTTTTGATCAGCAGGCCAACTTCAACTTAATTGGATGAGACACAGAACTCCTGCACTCAGCCCTCCTATAGAGTGAAGGTCAAGAACACCCTCCAGGGATCACTATGTGGGCTCTGAACAGCCATATACGTCTGTTTTGTACAGGTAGGGTTTTTTCATATGAAGGAGGGAAACCATGGGCATTCAAATAGTCTTAAAGGAGATAAAGCTATTGGCTAGGGAAGGATGTGGGGCTGTAGAAGATGCAGGAGGAAATCCAATGTAATACAATCAAATATAAAGCTCACAGAAAAACAGACCTAGTTAGGCCTATGGATTATGGTAACAACTAGTTCATTACAAATGCTGGCTTCTGCAAAATTGCTATTTAATTTTGAACAATGTTATTAATTACAACTATTTTCAATTTTCTCATTGAGCAGGAAAGCAGGAAGCAAAACATTTTTTTTGTTTGGGGTGAATTTGCCTAAGCTAATGGAAACTGTATTACACAGAAATGCTTCTTACTTTCTTCTTCATGGAACCGAATCTATGGCCATGCTACCTATCTCATGAACAGTCACTAGTGCTGAGATTTCCCCACATACTGCACTTTTATAGCTAAGGCAACTTAAATTTGGACCCACTTCAAATGAAAATTAAATGTTTCTAAATGCAATTAGTTTTTAAAAAAATAGTTGTTCTGGGAAAGAAGCCTTGTCATTTCCACCTAATTGGGATCAAAACACGAATCAAAATATTAGAATTTTCTATGAGAGGAGAAATCTAATTTCTGAATTAGACTAGCTGTAATTCTCCAATTACTTAAAAATCATGTCTTTGTATCTGCTTATTTGTAGTTTCATAATCCACATTATAATCTTCACATAAATCTATCAATAAAAATTACTGAGTGATGCTATCTTACAAGTGAGGAAATATCATGAAATGTGTTTCTGATGCAAACCCACTGAAATATTTGGAAATTCTTTTTGACTTCAGTGGCCTTTGGATCAGGTCCCTGGTGTGTTTATCTAGCTTGAAATGTTCCCAAGCTTGTGCTGCTCTGAATGAGAAATAAAGTAATTCAATTCCAGATATTATGTAGCTTA
>VXBX01002777.1:0-61665 GCA_013400415.1 Scytalopus superciliaris
ATATTTGTCTTTCATTCAAAGTGGAATCAATGACATAGATGAGAAAAGGCCAAATAGTTTAGCACATCAGGAGTTCAGCTTGGCAGCTGTCATGCCAGTTGCTTCAAAGATAGTGCATACCCAGTGCAGAGAAGATAGAAAATAACCTGACAGTAAGAGAAGTTTGATCCAAAACTGCAGGAGTGAGTACCTGGGTGATACTGTACAATGCAAAGGCTTCCATCCTATATCACATGGCTGCAGATGTTCATATAATGTATACAATCATCTAATCTCTCTTGACTCTAGAACATCTGTGACATAGATTAATTATGCATTGTGTAAAGACAAAGCATGGTGATTTAATTAGTTTTCTGATTGCTGATTTCCAGTTCCATTGGCTCCCTCTCTTGTCCTTGTAATATGAAACAGGATTTACTAGTTTTTTTCCTTTTTTTTCCTTCCTCTACAACCCAGCTTTCTCACCAGGGCACTTTTCCCTGGACTCGTCTCTTTTTCTTCACTTCCCTGTGTCTCTTTCATTTCTGCTGTTTCTTTGAGATTAAGTGTCTAGAAAAGTAAATATTAATCTAGGTGGAGGGAATACCATCTGTTTCCAGTTTGGTATCCTTGGCTTTTTTGCATTCCAGATGCAGAATGATGATATGAATTGCAATATGCAGAGAATATAGTTATGATGATATCGTTAAGACAGACAAATGATGCCCTAGACTTGCTACCTTAAAATTTATACAGATGTAGATTATGACATTTATGTCCTTTTTATTGGTATCAGATATATCCTTTTTTCCTCCCTTTGTTTTCTCAGTGATTCCTTGAAACCTCAAGCACTATGTACAGTTTTGTCATTTAGCCAAAATTCTGCAAGATTACTTTTGTACTTGAGTTTGCTTTTTCTCCAGGGACAGATACACCTCTTAGAGCCGGTTACTAGCTGATTTTGCAACCTCACACCCTTCTAATTTACAGCCAAATTTGAACTGCTTTCTTCTGCTTATGATGTGCCTTGGGTCTGCTGGGTATTGTGAGATGGCATGGTAATTCCTATCTTTTCCTTACAGCTTGATGCTGAGCTGGCTCATCTGCTCTCCTGCTCCCAATTTCTGCTCTCAGGTTGTTTCGGGGACCATCATTCTAGTCAAATGATGAGAAATAGAAAGTGAAAAGTAGGGTTTAAAATAAAAAAATTGAAACCAAATCACTACTAATTTGGTATTTATGTACTATTCTTTGCCTTCTCTGCACTTCTGCACAAACAGGGAGGGATCTAATAAAAGATGCTCATGTGTAAGCACTTTCATAGCTCATCTCATATGTGGGAATACATAGATTTTCAGCACCAAAGAAAGCTTTTGCATATGCTTTAAAGGAGATTGTCTTTTGCATTTTTATGGTAATTGCCCAACTTGCTTGTATTTGAAACGCACCCTCTTTCTTAGATAAAGAGGAAGCCAATCAGCCAGGGTAGAGAGTGGAGCTCAGTGTGGAGCAAGGCATGCTGCAGCTGCAGTTGTTGGAAATAGTCTTTTAACATCCTGGCTTGATGCCCCTGCTTTCTTGGTGCCCAAGGCAGTTTCACACATTTCCTAGCAATCCATCTGTGAAGGATAGAAATGCAGCAACAATGCTCAATGCACAAGCATCGGTGAAGACAGAGGAAGAGCCTTTGCTCTCAGTGGCTGAGCCCAGGAAGACACTGAGAAATTCATTCAGTTTGGTTGATACATGCTGCAGAGCTAAAGGATGTTTACAAAAAAATCTTTACAACACATTATAAAAGACACATCTGCAAGTGACTGTAATTGCTAAGGTACCTCTTCACCAACACAGGCATGTAGAAAATTAAGGTGTTGGTCGTGACTGGCTGCAGGACAGGTCTTTGTTTATAGGTAACTGCTGAGATGATAAAATTCAAAAATTGCATTTTGACATCATGGAAAACCACTGATACTCTCTTGGAAGTTGAATTTTCAATAAGAATGTCCGCAGTGACCTTCAATTACAGTAGTTCGATTTTACCTAAAGTGTGCATGGTAAAATATTACCACCCTTGGTAATACAGGATCTTGCTATTTTAAATAAAAAATTTGGGCTGCTTGCTTAGCATTCAGTACTAACTTTTATAGATTATATATGTATATATATATGTGTGTGTGTGTGTGTGTATATATATATATATATATATATCCTTTTCATCTGTCATTAATTCCTCCAATGCCTTTCATTTTTCAGAAGCATTGTCTGTAGAGCTGGGGAATTTTCATGGAAATAGGAGGTAGACTAACCAGTCCAAGAATTATTTGAAACTGCATATGTAGGCTATCCATATTTGAAAGCCAGCCTTTTGCTTTTTTTTCCCATGTAAGTTTGGTCTTTTCAAGCTCTGCCTCAAAAGCCACTCAAGATACACCTACTTTTTCAGTGGTATTGAGTATTCATCCAGTATGTGATGTATTCTAGGAGATGTCTGCCAATGCTAAGATCTTGTGTAATAGGATTAGTGCTTACACTGAACATTTTTGCCATGTGCAACATGACAAAACATCTGAAATCCATTGGCTTCTGCTCACGAATGGAAAGCTTTGCCAAGAAGGGAATTCCACATTAATCACCAGTGCTGGTACTGTAAACAACTATGGTAGATCATGTCCTGTGGTGTAACCCTGCAAAGAGGTGCTTTCTGGTGCAGCTCAGAAAGGAAACAATACACAGCTACTGAATCATTTCTCCTGTTGCTTCCCCAGCCCTGTAAACCAGTACAAAGCCCTGGCCTTCCACCCTTACTGCCCTCCTTTGAAGGGCTTGGCTCCCCAGGCTCTGCAAGGAGCTGGTGTATTTCCTATGCAGGGACACAGGACCGGGGTTTGTGGTACAACAAAGGGACACTGCCCCAGCAGAGCTACAGGCACCACCAGCACTCTTTGTCTTGCACTGCTGCCTACATCAAGTTAGAACTCTTTGTGGAAAGAGCACATCTAGTTGGATGAAGGGCAGAGAAGCAGCCCAGCAACCCCAAAAGCAGGACTGTTTGCCATAAATCACATAGCTGATTTCTAAAACTGGGGGGAGGAGGTAATAAAAACAAAACACAACAACCAAACCAAACAAGCAAATAAAGCAAAACAAAACCCAAACCTTTTTGGCTCAAATAAACCTGCTGCAATGGACTTATAAGCTGAGTGCAAGTGAACACAAAGTGCCTCCTGTATTCCAAGAGTGTACTCTTACCCTTGCTATCTTTTCAAATCCCAGCAATGTTGACAAAGAGGCAATATCGGAAGACTGACATTGTCAGGTCAAGCACTTCAAATTCACAAATGCTTCATTTTGTTTTAATTATCCCAAAAGCTGATCTGTAAAGAGCATCTTCTGACCAGCTGGAAGCTTTATGCTGCAAGAGTGCAGCAGTTCACCCAGTGCAGAAAAAGGCTCTTACTGCACTGTCCAGTGTGAGAACGTGAGCGAGACTTTGGGGCCGTAAGTGAGAGATGGTGTTATTGGTGCGTAGAATGCATTGTAATGTTAATTCACATCAAAGGGCCTTGGTTAGATATTTGCTGCTTGACCAGGAAGATCTGAGAATGAGCAGAACATTCAAGATTATTAACTCCAGTGAACCCTGAAATGAGAAGATATTACTGAGTTTACCTTCTCTTTCTAAGATGGTATGGCTTTGCTTTCTAACTCTTTCCTTTCTTTTTGAATTTCCTTTCTTTTATCTTTTTTCCCCTTCAGGTTTTTCTCATTTCAGCAATTTCAATATGCCAGTAATTAACACTCTACTTGACAAAAGTATTTCTTTATTGATGTGGTATTATTGATTGCAAATCTATATGCATTTGTATTTTTATATTTGTTATGATAGGATGCTTTGGAGCAGAAGCAATAGAGCCATTAACAAATAAAATCATTACCACCTGGGCTTCCTGAAATATCTGTTTGTCTCCCAGTTTAAAAACTCTTTGCCTTCTGAGGAGGGGAAAGAAGGGAGGAACTTCTTATTTCTCATTTGTGTTTTTAATGGACTAGAAAACCCAATGGATTTATTATAATTACAGTGCATTTAGTGTTTCACAGAATTAATGCTAATGCTACAAAGGATAAAGTTGATTTAAATTAGAGCTGTATGACTGGGCTTCTTAAGCATTTCAAACCAGGAGTACATGCAGGTACAGAGCCCCATCAGAGCTGCTAATATTAAAACACTTAAATTCAAAGTTAATTTGACTGTGAGTGTGAATGTTGGACTGTAGTATATTTTGCAGATTCCCTGAGCTGCTCTGTGTGTTCTGAGTACGTGTGTTGCTGGCTATCCTTGCCAACAGATTTGCCAGGGAAGTCAGAGAGGGATGCCAAACTAACAGCTAACACTGTCATTAACTTGTGCATTTGCTGTGATTTCTTCATTGACAAACATGTTTGTTAGAACACATATCAGGCAGCGTCATCCTCGGAGGGAAGCAAGAAGAAGGAAATTAAGACAGTTTGCTTGACATGCAAATTATCATCTCAACTCTAACCAGCTTGTGAAAAAGATACACTTTACAAGAATGACACACACAAGAGAATACACATCAGCCTCATTTTATTTTCAGGCAACTGCTGTTCCCTTTTTTTTCACAGTATTGAATGTAAACCTCCTCCTTTCCTAAGTATGTTATTCTGAAGTCTCTTTAAACAGAGAAGCTTTTTGCTCCGGCTGCAAGTTTCTGTCTTATTCACCTTTCTTCTCTCAGTCTGTAATTGAATCTGTAAGGCATGCTTCTTATGGTACCATAATCTGCTGTCATGGAAACTTTGGAGTCAGCCAGGGGAAAGTGATTCAGAAGCTGGCAATCATTAAATAGCGCAAAGGATATTTTCTGAAAACAAAGGTTTCAAAATTTGAGAAGTCCATGAAGTTATAGAAACAAGTCTCTTAAGCAATGCCCAGCACATACACAAGTTCATATACTGATATCTTCCCTCAGGGATTCACAGTGATGCAGAGCTGGACCAAAAGCTACCAGCACTGGTAAAAAGGTTTCCATGAAGTGATTTTTTCTAATATCTAAGACTCAAGCAACCAGAACTATTGAGGGCTAACAAAAAAGGTCTGAATAATATTTGTTTGGGGCTAAACCCTTCATTACTAAAAAATAAATAAAACCAAAACTAAACAGAAGCCTGGAAGTTGAATTTCTAAAGTAAATCTATACCTTTTATGAAATGAAGCTGTAACACAAATGCTGTAAGTGTATATATAAAATCTATTGTTTCACAGAGAAAATTCTTTGATTTGCATTAAAGCAATGGATGAGACTACAGCAGAAGAAAAGAGTCACAAATTAATGGCTATGCTTCTCAACAAATTGAATCTTCCGTAGCAGCACTTTCTGTACATACTTATTAGCTGTAGAGATTTCCATATCACAAAGAAAAACTGAACACAGAGAAGGAAAACATTCTATACTTTTGCACTATAATCTTCATATGTTGTTGCAACTGAACTGCACAAATAAAGCAGTAAATTTGTCTATTCAAGAGTAAGAATAAATAACAACAGTTGCAAGTATGACATTCATACTAAGAAATATGTGTGTGGTGAAAAAAAGTCACTGAAAGTTAGGATGTCAAAGGTAGTTTTTCTGCAAGACTGATTTGCACTGAATAAAATTTCAATTAAATACCTTTTCCAGCTAACAAAAAAACATTCCCAGTTCTCCGTGTTCTGGAGACAGCTGGACCAAATAGCACACCTCAGAAATACATGTTAATGTAGTGTTTCTGCTGCTGGACTCACAGTCTTTTACCAGTCTCACAATGAGGTAAAAGGGTGTGAAGAACTCAGACTTACTCTGGCAATGGCCTTGTCTTTACCCATTTCCACCACACTGGACCTCTGAAATGGCACCTGGGCCTAATAGCTAAGACCATCAGGCCAACATTGAATTGTGGTGTTCTCCTGTTTTTTTGCTGTAGTTCTCAAGCTGCAACAGCTTCAGACCAATCCCTGATTGCTGCCTGACAAGCCCAGGAGGTAGGGTATGATTCCCCTCAACCCACCACTGCTCTGGTGATGCCTAAAGCTCTTGGGAAAGGGACAGATACAGCACTTGTGGCTCCAAGCTTTCCTAATCCTCCTGAATCTCCTACACTCTCTACAGACATCCGTCAGCTGAAGCAGAGAGGCCATTATAGAACACTGTTGACATTTCTGTGTTTACGTTTTTAAGAAGAAAACAAACAAACATAATAAAAACCCGCTTTTGGATCTTCCATAATTTCCATTCAGTAAAAGGGCAAAACCAAATTTTTGTTTTCTCACTTTGCCTTAAACAGAGATTTTGCATTTAGTAACCAGAAGAACATTGCAAATCGAGGAGAAGCAAATCTGAACAGTATGGTAGTGCTAAATACAGTATACTGGAAAGCCTTTGTCTACCCTTGTGGTTTCAGTTTTGAAAAAGCCTCATTTTATTTGTAAGTAATTTTAAAAGGCCTGTTATTCATACTTGTATTGCACAGGCAGTCTGATGAAAATGGGGCTAGCCCAGGAGATGATCAAAAGCTTACCTGATAATCAGAGCCAGCTCTGTCCAAACAAGGGCAACACTCCCAGCTGCGAGTGAGGGGCACCTTGAAAATTTGAAGAGCATCCCTAGATCTAAGAGTTCACTCTTCACAACATTCAAATTGCTATCACTACCTGTGACTACAATGTTTGGATCCCATCCTTCCCTCAGTGATCTTGGTGTGAGTTTGAAACACATCACAGTGGAAGTGTTAGGCGCTTTATGTGATGCTTTTGCAGTAGATGTCACTATGAAACTCCAACTTGTATTTGGGTGCTTCCATTTATAGCGTTTACTCTTCTTGGTGTTGATTTGACCCAAGTTCACTGCAAGAAACTGGCAATGGTGGAGTGTTTTTCACTTGTAACTTTTTGAAAGGAATGAAACATGATATTTGGGCTGCTGTGATGTTAGCATCTCTTCTGCTTTTGGCATTTTAAGCATCAAGGTAAAATTTTCATAGCCAGTACTTATCACAGAATCACAGAATATTCTGAATTGGAAGGGACCCACAAGGATCATTGAATCCAGCCCTTAGCCCTGCACAGGACCATCTCCAAAAGTCACACCATGTGCCTAAGAGTATCATCCAAATACTTCTTGAACTCTGTCAGGCTTGGTGCTCTGACCACTTCCCTGGGGAGTCTGTTCCAGTGCCCAACCACCCTTTGGGTGAAGAACCTTTTCCTAATATCCAACCTAAACCTTCCCTGACAATTTCGGGCCATTCCCTCAAGTCCTGTCACTGGTCACCACAGAGAAGAGATCAGTGCCTGCCCCTCCTCTTCGCCTCACCAGGAAGTTGCAGACTGCTGTGAGGTCTCCCCTCAGTCTCCTCTTCTCCAGGCTGAACANTTTCCCTTGTTGAACTTCCTATGGTTGGTGATTGCCCAGCCCTCTAATTTGTTGAGGTCTCTCTGCAGGGCCTTCCTGCCTTTGAGGGAGTCAACAGCTCCTCCCAGTTTTTATCATCTGCAAATTTGCTTAGTCTCCTTTCCAGTCCTGTGTCCAAGTCATTTATGAAGATGTTGAAGAGCACAGGGCCTGAGATGGAGCCCTGTGGAACCGCACTAGTGACAGGGCACAGGTCTGTTGTCATCCCATTCACTGTTACCCTCTGTGCTCAACCCTTGAGCCAATTGCCCACCCACCACATGATGTGCTTATCCAGCTGTGTGTGGGACATTCTATTTAGAAGGATTCTGTGAGAGACAAGATTGAAAGCTTTACTGAAATCCAAAAAGGTGGCTAGGTGTGATTGATATAAAGTAATCATTAATGATTTGGTGGTACCCACATATCAAGCACTGAAGAAGCTAAGTGGAATTAACTCTCCAACACTTAACCGTGGACTTAATAACATTTTTGCCTGCAAGTTGTTTACCTGCAAATTCTGTGCAGGATGTAGATTCTGGAATTTACAGATGTGGCATTCAAGTTTTTGCCTTTTCTAGTGTTTTCTCCTCTCAAGTTGCATTTTTTGCCTTTTTCTGTTCATGTTCAGCAGTGTTTTCATAAGGGCAAAACTGACTTTGCAACCTTTTCTCAAGTGAGTAGTTTTTGTGCAGTGTCCCATTTATTTGAGTAAGTATCAGTCACAGGTGGAAGGCTTTGCTGGTTTGGACTCCTTTTCAACAGAAGAGAATGTACCAGACAGCAGTAATCTTTTTTCCAGAACAGGGCAAACACCAAACACTGTCAAGAAGAATGCATTTATTTTGGAATAGGAAAAACAACTAAATGAATTGAATAGGCATGAGGCATCCATGAGCAGGCAAATGTTGAGGTTTTTTCCCCCCTCTTTCAACACATAAAGATGGTGTCCAGGAGAAACAAAGTCATGATGCCAAATGGTCTGTCAGTAAGCTGTCCTTGCCTGATGCTGTGGTCAGGAGGAAGGGTGACCTGCTACAGCCAAGGCCTATGTTTTTCCCAATGATGTTTTATTGTAAGCAGTCATATAAAAGAAGAAAAATATCTGTAGCAAAATTTTTAATAAAATAAGGGTTTATCTCTCTTACCTATGCTATTAAACTTGGTATCTTTTTCTAAGAAAGACCCAGCAGTGAGCTTTATATTTTTGACATATATAAAATGTAAATATTTTAACCAAATTGACACAGCTGTGTGGCTGAGATATGCTTGGTCTGGTTACCTTGCTTGTCAGTGGATTCAAAGCTTCTTTTTAATTTGTTTTCTACTGTGGCACCAAACACATCCTCTCTCATTTCCCTGGCAGGCAAAACAGGGCCTTAGGGCTCTTAGGGATAGTCCCAGTTCTGTGGAACCTGAGGTGACTTTCTTGTCTCCATGTGCTGGCTTAATGTTGTTCTGATAAGGTTACTTTGGAGGGTTTCTGCCAGAACAATGTCACCCTACCACTGCATTTGAAAGTGATTGAATCTGCCAAGGGAAGACTCTGCAACACGCAAGCTAAAGCATAGTTTATTTAATATATTTTCTTTAATTATTTTGCGTGGTCAAAATTTAGTTGCAGATGCTGAAAAGTCTTGATTCGTTCCCACAGTCTGTTCACAAATAAAACTAACTGCTTCACTGGTGAAGATGAATTATTTAGTACAAATACATTTATTGTGTGCAACAAATTGCAGCTTAAATGAATTAATAGCTTGCAAACTGATTCCCAACTTTTCTTGAAGACATCCTGGCACATAAGGATTTGCTGGACACACCTGCTGGGCTGGCAGGCAGCTAAGCCATGGACCCCTTCCACCACCCACCAGCTCTGCCAAGCCACCAGCACTGCCAGTCCTGGCGCCTGGTATGATGAAAGAGGCAAGTTGATGTGAAATCTGCAAATCACAAACTGCACACACAATCATGAACCTTCAGCATGTGCAAGCACAAAGCATTCAGGGGCAATAACCATGTGCCACACCCCAAGGCCAAACTGTAGGAGCTGCCCTCTGTACATTTTAGTGTGCCAATTTTTACCTCTGCCCATGGAAAGTATTCACAACTTGGCTCATCTACTTGATTAGCTGAGCTGCTTCTCCTATGCACGTGCAGGAGGCAGGGAGGGAAAGGACAGCAGGCAGATGGCTGAGAAGGTGAAATTATTGAAAGCAGATTTGTCCCTGTGAAGCTCCACAGTGCCATGGGCAGATCACAGCCATGTACTGCAGACCACTGACCACCCCAGCACTAACCTGCCTTCTAGGTAACTAGGAACATACAGTATCACCTTTTTGATTAAGCTCTCAGTCCTCAGTGTAGCACTAAAAGAAGTAACTTCCTACCATTTTAATGAGAAGTATTTCTCACCAGTGGATAAGGAATCTCTGATACGCTCATATTTGCTTTTTGACCATGACTAACAGGTCCCAAAGGATACCTAACTCCCTGCTTTCCTTAGACTTCTTGTTGCCTGTGCAATTCTTTACTGTATAGGGTAATGGCTTTCAGGCTGACTGTGTTGGAGTCAGAAGTATTACTGGGGACATTGGTGCAGAATGATTATGTTTGTATTTTGTGTATGCTTGGAGCAATGGTGAGAAATAAGTGATGAATAACAAACCACCTACTCAAGTCACCCTGTCTGGATGTATCCACCTAACTTTAAAAAATGTAGTGTGGAAAAAAAGTTTATCACCAAATACTGTTTCCAAGTGAGTCTTTCTGGTATATCTGCTTTTTTTGCATACACTAAATCATTTGGGCTTTGTTAGGCAGTATTATTTTTACTAAAATTATATTTTGCATTCCACAGCTTCCTATTTCCTGTGAAGGAAAACAGTCTTAAAATATATAGCTAAGCCACAGGCAGACAGGAACAAGCTAATGCATAGACTGGCTCCACCTGTATAAGCCAGAATTAAAAAAAAAACCTAACAGCAAACAAACAAAAAGTTGCAAAGGTGAAGTTAAAGCAGACAGCCTCCCTTCTTAAACTTTGCAATCATATTCAATTCCAAGTGTCAGGAAGCTCAAGACTGTACTCTGTGTAGGCTATTGAGCTCACATTGCACTAGAGGTAGCCTTTTATTCTTCCACAGGCTTCCTAACTCTGAAATAATCTCTCCCAGAGAAGTATCTCTCACAATGGTGCAGGACTGAGAGAATCTACTAATTGCAGGGCACCAGACAGCTGCTCCAGGGGAAAAAATGTGTGGTGATATAAAACTGACCTGGTCTGGGCAGCTTTGAGTAAACAAGTGGCCTTGCTTCACCCCAGCTCTCACAATGAGATAGCTTTATCTCTTCCACTGCTGACACACATTTGTTACTTCCTCCATACATCACAGACTTTGTGTGGGCATAGGCAGATAAGAAAGGCAGAGAAAATCCTTTTACCAGAGTCTGTAGTGACAGGACAAGGGGCAACAGTTTTAAACTAAAAGAGGATAAGTTTTGACTGGATATAAGGAAGAAAACTTTCACAATGATGGTGGTGAGACACTGGAAAAAGTTGCCCAGTAAAGTTGTGGATGCCTCTGGAAGTGTTCAAGGCCAGGCTGGATGGGGCTTTTAACAACCTGGTCTAGTGGAAGGTGTCTGTGCCCGTGGCAGGGCTAGGTGATTGAAGGTCCCTTCCAAACCAAATCAAACCATTCTATAATTCTGTGTAGGACAAAAGACAAAGGCTATCATGACAGTGACACCAGTGGAGATGGCTCTCAACATCATGGCTGTGCTGGGAGGCTCCTACCTCCCAGATGAGTAAATATTCAGTGTGAAAAAAGTTAACCATCCTGCCTAAAACTAAAGAAGATACCACCATTGCAATGCAGTCTCTAATTCCCTGAAGAAACTATAGGCAAAGCCACATCAACACATGGAGGAACTAGGCTAGTGAAGTGGTGAAGCCTTAAAGCTCCTTCCTCACTGGGAGCCAAACTGTGCCTCACAATACACTTGGCAGATTCTGGAGGATGTGTATCATGTGATGGTGGCATCTCCGAGCCTTTCCCTGCTGTGCTGAGAGCAGCGTTGTGGTCTGTGAGTCACACTTGTCAGTGGCTTCTGCAGACATCCAGTTACTGCTGGCACATGAACTGTGCCTGAAAAATTGCTTCTGACTTCTGCTGATGCTTGGGTTTATTAGACTTGAATTGAAGGTCCTTCCGAGGCTGGAGCTGGAGTACTGCAGACATCTCCCTGTCTGTGATTACTGAGCCTATCGATGCCGTGATAGACACTGGCAATCAGGAGAATGGTATTTTCAGTGCTAGAGTGTAGGCAAGGAGAAATCCTATTAGAGAACCTGAGAGGCTAAAAAACCTCACAAAGCTCGAGAACACACAAATCCCAGACCAGGGGATCTGTTTTTGTCTCATGCCTTCAGCTTTGCTGTGTCTTTTGCCTTTACTGATTACAGAATCAATACCTTGATTTTTTTGACATTTAGATGTTATTTTCTTTGAGCTTCTTACACATGGTTTCTAGCTCTGAATTTGTCAAGCAAAGCATCTCAGAAATGCTTTTTAATCTCAGTTGCAGTTTCTTCTTTGCTAACAATTGTCTTCTGGGTTTTCCTACTCACTGCTTTCGCCTGTGCCCCAGGACGACAAGAACCTGCAGTGGTCCCATTTCCCTTTTCTCAGATACTCATTTATCTGTCTGCTTGGTAACATTTTTCTCATAACAACAAGATAAAAATGCAGCATTATGTTTTCAGAAAGCAGTGAATGCAACAAAAAGGTCTACATATGAACACCCAGGCTAGTACACTCCATGAGGTCTCCAAGCCTTTTAGTGTGAGGACAGTTACCCCTATAAATGCTGTGTTGGGACTGCAGCTTGCATGAGGGGTGAGAAGAATGACTGGATTCCCTGGAAAAATGTGAAACCTAGGAAGTGAGTGGTCCTACAACTCTGTTTATCCAATGTCCTCCCAAGTCAGTAGGGAATCTGCAAAATCAGCTGGCTTTGCATCAGGCCCCTGCTACCTTCCTGTTGGTTTGTAAGAAATAAGAAGAGCCAAGTGGCTACATGAAATCCATCATTCTTGGAGGGGGTCTACACATGAGAAGCAGAGCTGCAGACAGATACGTGTGTGTGTGTGAAAGTACTGTTCTGCCATGGGAAGTTAACTTCAACTGTTGGGGTTTTTAACAGAATTAAAACCAGAAGGTTTTTCAAACTTCAAATATTTACATGAACAGGAGTACTGTACTATATCAATCAAACACTTGTGGACTGAAGACACACTGAAACCTACGTACCTGCTCTCTCAGAAAGCTCTGTGAGCTGCTTGGAGCTAGTTTATGTTAGGAAAAAAAAAATCCCTAGCCCAAATGACAATACCAGAGCTCGTTAGTTCTCTGTTTATACTGTGTGAACTTAAGTTACCAGCATGACAGGAGAGGATGTATATTTTAGATAACACAATCTGGTTTCTATCTTTTGTATTTTTAGGTTTTAATCCTATCAGTCTCTTAGCCAAGCAACTGAGTATGAGATTTAACTATTGTTGTATAGAGAGAAAAATCCCAGCTTATCTTAAAAACACAATAGGTTTGAGTATATTAAAAAAAAAGTCAAACCTAATAATTCCACTTGGAAACTGAGTCAGATTGCTCAGGCTCCTCTTAGTTCATGAACCTTCCAGTGATAAAGTAAAAGGAAATGGATTTGCAGAAATTTTTATTCTGGTGCACGCCTTTTTGTCCCTCATGAACAGAAATAGACTTTGAGAACGGCCTTCTACAGGCATTATTTCTCAGCAATTTCCATAACATTTCAAGTAAAACATCCACTTTTCCTCTGCCTGCCCCGTAAACACCAATCTGAGAGCCAAGCCAGATCCTCTGCTCTTTCCATGCAGTCGCAGAGCCCCAGCCCCACGCCTGGAGCAGTTCCAAGAGCGAGTGGACCTTCTGGGAGACTGTATACTGCATGAACGGGCTACCTTCATTTTCCACCTTAGTTACTGCTGCCTGACCTCGTCCTCCTGCTCTCTGAAATAACATTTCAAACTAATAATTCTGCTTCTGGTCCAGTGAGAAAAAATTGGGCCCTTGGAAGATTTATTAGCCTCAGACAAGGTAACTGGGCAGTGGTTCTGGAACTGAAAAATTCCAGTTTGAGGGGGAATATTTTGCAAAGATCTGACTGCTCTTGGCAAGCAGTGGACGGAGATCATAGGGCTAGTTTCCCATGGAAACCCACTGGTACTATATGTCAGTAATTATGCCCTGAAACCCTTGGCACCAAACAGGATCATAAGGAGTTGGTGAAGTGCTGTCTTCAGTTGGGACATACTCCCAGGGAAAGATACATCACTACATGAAGCCTGGGCAATCTCTGCACCCTGGAAAGCCATCCTGCTGTCCCAGGAGAATGGCCAGGTCTTCAAGATGACCTTGCCCACCAGTGCCTGAGGTTCAGGAGCTGGCTGTGGCGAGGTGGTTTGTCCAAGCCCTCCCTCACTGCTATGTCCATATCTGTTGTGGTAACCACTGCCTGCTCGGGACAAGCAAGGATAACTTGGTCAAAGAAAGTTAGTATCACACTAAATGTGCAGGCCAGGATATCATTCAAGCTGATTTCTATCAAAGCAAGAAAATTCAGGACACGGTAGGAGCCAAGGGCCTGGTTAAAATAAGTGGGAATTTTGCCTGAGTAAGGTTTGTAGCTCAGGCCTTTAATGAAAACCAAGTCAAGAAAAATATGTTTGACTCAGCACTAGACTAGCTGTTTTAAAAGCTTTGAACAACAACTCTGATGTGAGTGACCTTGAAGAAATTTTGAATTCCTACTGAGGCTTTGCAGGGTGGTTTCCTTGGAAATTTATAGCGGTGGTAGCAAAAGCAGCAAAAGCAATTCAGATAAGCAAGTAAGTAGATCCAGACCTACATTTTTCAGTAGAAGTAAAATGCAAAGCCAGAGAAAGAGCAGAAAAATTCTGTTTTACCTGAAGTGTAGTACTTATCAATAGGTAATGCATCATTAACACATTATTAATTCCTGAGGAAATAATATAGTTCATAATTATAGTGTATAGCAACCATAGCAACTTTTACTGATGGGCTTCAACTCGCCGGTAGGACAAGACTAGATAATGGGCTACTGCGTATTCTCTCCCTCTGGCAGCACATTCTTGTAGGCTTTTTCCATTTCCTACAGTGATGCAGGCTACTGCCCTCCCTCCTGGCCACCGCTGCAGCCACCCACCCTCCTCCCCAGCCACACCACACCTGCCACTGCAGGGTTCAAGCATCTCACCCTTCTCCTCACTGTTAATAAACTACCTGATATATCATCTTTCAACATGGTGAGTTAAACATACCTTTATACAAAGAAGAGCAAAGAAATATTTGATGTTCCACCTGCAAAGCAATTTTGAAAAAAGTATCAGCAAACACTGGCAATGTGCCCCTGTCTTCCTCCTCTTCCTCCTGCAGCCCCCCATGGTGCCCCTGTGGCACCCGTGGGCCTGGCACCAGTGCTGCCTGATGGACAGATAGGCAGTGCAGGAAGCCCGGAGGGAGGCTGAGCTCATACTGGTTCTGGGCCTTCTGGGCACTTCAGATAACCTCACGACAAGTTCAAGGTGATTTTTGCTTTGGTGGTGGCAAGGCTCTGCAGTCCCCTTTGCCCAGCTGTTTTCAGCCCCATTACTTGATCTGCAGGGTGGTTTGTGATCTTTGCTCTATTCAGCATGAGGAACATGACTGATACAATGACAGGGTCAAGGGTCTTTTAAAGAAACAGTTTATTATAGCCCTGTGACATAAATCTGAAGACTTTTGAAGACTCTCAGGTATCAGATGTCATCCTAGGAACACACTGACCTCCTCATTCCAAGATATGCTGTCAAAGAAAATTAAATACCTGATGCTTTTTCTTGTACAGCATTCTAAATATTTCATATTCAAGTTTCCATAGTTTCATGTTTTCCTGTGACATATAGTTATACCTCCTTAGCAGTATTAAACACAGAACTTGTTGCATCCACAGCTACAGGACCTCAAAGCATTATCCAAGATTGATGTTTTGATTGATTTTCAAAGTCCTCTAGGTACAGGAGCTGTCTGTGGAATCCTTTGGTTTAAGATGTCAAATGTGAGGTAAGAGGCAGAGGCACTGACTAGAAACTGGAAACAAATACCTGGGTGCCTTGTTCCCCTTTTAAAAGAGGTTTAAACACCACTTGGTTTCTGCTGAAGATTAGGGACCTCATCACCTCTCTGCAAAACCTGAATCTGTCTGCATGCCTGCAATGGGATAGTGTGTGGGACTCAATTGGGGCCGTCTTCTGGAGATGTTCAGCTCATGCCGTATAACAGGGGAGCAAAGGGGCTCCTCTTCGGTATCCTTAATATTTTAGTGTTAGCTTTTGCTCCCCGTGGGTGCCATGGCCTCTCCCTCTGCTGCAGCAGGGCCTGAGAGCCAGCACAACTCTGACACCATGCTCAGGGAAGTGCCCAAAGCCAGCCTGCACATCTTTAAGTGCAGGTATGCCCCAGGCATGGGATGGAGAAAGCCAGGAGAAATGCCTGAGATATGTTTCCAATTGAAATTCAGGTACAGAGGGGGTTTAGGAAGAGGTGGAGAGCAAGATAGATGAATCATTAAATGAATAGGGGCACACTGTCTCTCTTTTCATACCCTACTTACAAAACGATGTGATTTTCTAATGAGAAATCATGGGACAGACCAGAGGCAAGCCAACAAGTGGCTTACATAATAAGCTCACATTAAAGGATGTGATGCCAAAACACCCTGTAACAAGGATACTAGAGACAGTTTTAATAACATATTCCAAACTTCCTGAGGTTGTTTATACCTCACTTCAGACTGATGAAATGCTTTTTCTTACATGTGAACTGCTGTGAAATACCTTTCAGCTCGTGCTAAAGGATCTGGGGTAGAACACAGCACATACTTACTCAGCTAAGGACAGAAGAATTGCTTATGCACCTCAAGAAAAAAACCCAGTCAATTAATTAGAAGATTTGGGATTTATTTCAAAACCTTTCCTTCTATAAATTAACACCTCAACCAGGAGATTAACTGCTATTTTTAGAGTAATTTTGCAGTGTATTTGTTATTCTGCAGCTTTTTTTTTTTCTCAGGCATTAGAAGGGCTCTGTGGATTGATGAAGAGCTGTGAAACGTCACATGAAAATAATTAGCCTGACCAGAAAGAGGTCCGGATTCAATTCTGCACCCAGATGCATGCTCATGCAAACCCTGCTGACATTGGCATGAAGTTCAAGAGTTACAACCATAAATCAGACCCAGAGCCATTACAGATTGAAACTAATTACTAATGAATGACTTGTTTGGTGAGGCATATGAGAAAACATGGTGTTTTCAGTACAGATTCTAGAAGACAGATGTCCACGTTTCAGAAATTACTTTCAAACTGGCACTACTTGGCACTCTCAGAAGAGAGAAAAAAAGATTTAAAAGAACACTCTTCGTCTAAAAACGTATTTGTGTCTAAACTATATTTACTCACTATGGCCTGTGAAATTTTGAAGGAAAGGCTCTGTTCTGCAGTTGTGTGTTGATTTGGGTGACTTTTAGACCTCAGGAATACTTGAATGAATCTCACCTGAACTGATAAGTGCCAAAAAAGCATACAGCTATTCCTAGTTCTTCTTCTTCTACAGGGTTTGCAGCCCTTTACCCAAGCATCTCTCCACTTGTTTCCAGCTCTTCTGATTTACTGAATTTCCCTGAAGTTGAGAGGTGAGGATCCTAGTACAAAGGTTTTAAAATATCCCTGCAGGTTCAGGCTTTCTGAGCACTTTTCATAGTCCTTTGCACAGCTCAGAGACGAAAAGTTTTCACACCCAAAGGGGAACTCCACAGAGCCTCAGGCTTGGCACATTTAGAGGGTGAAGGAAAACCCAATTCAGCCATGCTTTCCTCTGTACAAGGAGATTTGTAACTGCATCGCTTTCCCGGGAGACTGTCTTATCCTTGCAAACTGTTGTGCAGCACCAAAAGACTTCAGCAGTCTCTCCCCATGGTGTGGTCTCACTTGGCATATTATACGAGCATGAATTGCTCCAGAGGGAGCATTACAGTGCAGTGATTAGGGCACCCAGGTGGGAGCTGGGACATGCAGGACCATCAGTGCTAATAAATATTTAATCTTTGTATGCAAAATGTAACAGCTTCAGCAAGAAAGACTCTACATCTGCCATCTCTGCTCAACCCAGAGCCTGCTCAGCCAGGGCTGCAGGAAGACGAGGCTTCAAGCAGATGGCGGAGTTGAACTTGGATCACCCAAACCATAAGCATGTGCTTTAGTCAATCTGCACATTCAGCCCAATTAGTGAATAGTGCCAGATCCACCAAAGCTACATTTTTCTCATGCTAAACGATTGATCAAAACAAAAGAAAACATCTCACCCAGACTCACCAGTCAGTCTTGCTGCTGATCACGGCCCCACAGGCAGTGCCAGTGTTTCACAACAGTTGCTTTCTTCAGCTGTCAGTGTGCATCCTTTAGACACCAGCAGGAAATAAAGCACAAAACTGGAGACAGGAAATTGTTTAATGACAGAAATCGGCAAAGACAGGTGTAATCCTCAAGGTGCTTTTAGTTCATTTTAGGAAACACGCAGGTATCATTTTGACAGCATGCCTTTAACAGGAAAAAGTAGACCTTCCCATAGTAAGATGTGGTCTTCTTAGAGGACCTAGCCCTCATTCTGTTGGTAAATTGAGTGACAGCTTTATCACAGCTGGGATGGGAGTTTTTGAGGGTTTTGTGAAATCAGTCTAAAAAAGGGCATTTTAAATTCAGCTTTCATTGCCATTTAATGCTGTTATTGAATGATAGCTATGGTGTGATACAGACTGAAGGAAGTCTATTAGCATCTGCTCTTGATTTCACAGCCTCTGTGTAAACAGCACTTTTGCCTCTGGTATTGCCCTTTCCTCACCTACAGCTGATACTTTGCTGCAAACTTCAAGCCAGTTTAACTTTGGGTCATTTAATCTCTAGTGCCTTCCCTACCCATGGGCTTGTCTCTGCTCTTTTCCTGCCTCTTCCTATTAGCCTGAGACGTACAGTTTTTCCTCTCACTTCGCCATTCCTCACTAATTTGTTTTCCAAGAAGCAAAACCTGAAAATAATTATACATCTAAAACCCCAGGAAGTACCAAATTTAAACCAGGGAGTTGAATTTTGTCTTGAGAAGACTTCAAGGTCACACTCCTGTATTTCTCATTGCGACCAAGAGACCTGCAGCCTCCTTAACATCTTCCATACACACAGAGAGAGCAGCTGTAGGGAAAAAAAAGGACAAACACCACCCCCCTCCAGCTGTGCCTTCACATACACAGACAAATCCTGCTAGGAAATAACAAGGAGCAGCTAAAGGAAATGGATTTCAGAGATAGAAAACGCTCATGACTGCCTCCCTTGGAATGGATGAGATGAAAGAGGAAGTGTCAAATCCAAACCAGACCCTGCACTTACACCTGTGACTGTGTACACACAGCCATCTGAACCTGCAGAGGATGAAAAGCAGAAGGAACAACTCAACTTGATAAGGGAATTTAGGTATTTATGTTATTACATGCTAATGACTGCACGTAAGCCAGAGTATAAACCTGCCTCTGTGAAAATGGAGGAGATAAGTAGAAGTTAATCATTGTTTTCTTACACTTCTACTTTATGATGTAAATACCTGAGATTGAAAGCAGTGCCTGGATCTCCTATTCAGTATAGCTCTTGAACTTTTGGTTTTATTCAGATTACTGGTAATTATTAGAGCTCAACAGGCAAACTCTAGAACCATTTAGCAACAGATTCTGGGATTCTCATTTTTTAAAAGTAACTAGCAAAATGAAAAAGACAAGATGATGGATTTTTTTTTTCCCTGCCAAAGTACGTAACTGGTCACACAATACTACCAAATCAACTGAATGCTGATGGTTTTCCCAGAGAGTGCATTTCTGCAGGAACCCTATAATCTGTGAACTCCTGTAGCCTTCTTTGCTGGCAGAAAGGAGAGTCGAGCAGGTGATGTGCTATGTCAGATTGCTTTGCTATGTCTTTGAGACGGATGGTGAAATCCCATCTACTGGAATCACAGCTTCTTCACTTTCATTTGTATGCATGCATTGCTAGCTCTCCTCATTGTAGATAAACACCATCATGTGAAGCAAGTACAACCTGAGAGTTCACCAAGTGGAACTGAAAGAACCCAGCGTGTTTTGTCTTATTTTTAAGTCTTGCTTTGGAGGATCAGATTATAACTATTTTTTATTTGGTACAGCAATGCTTCAGATGTTTTTCTTGAGCACTATCATCACCTCCTAGACATCTCTTAGGGTTAATAAGGTCAGCCACTGAGGAGCAGATTGCCCACTATATAATTGAGACAGACTTTGAGCCAAAATCTTTCTGCTTCAGTAGGAATATTTCCAGGCTTGTACCAGAACATGAATAGGGATGAAACAGCGAATGAGAATGTTTTTAATCATCCTTCAATAATATTTTGGAAGCAGACATGGAGATGGACCTTCATTTGCAAAGGATTGAAGAGTCCATGAATTGAGGATCTGGAGATGATATTGGGACACTGGTGCATGTTGTCCATTTATCATTTTGATAATACTGTTTCTCTGCTTTTTCTGCCTCTCCTCCGACTGGCAACTCCTGCATCAAAATGCATATTTTTTAAAGAGACAATCTCACTGAGTTCATGCACAGCTACTCACAGGGATGGCCCTTCAAAATCTGTAGATTTTAAACCCAAGGCCGATCTGTGATTCAAAGTATTGCAGTGAGCATGGAGCAAAGCACCAGAGTGAGCACTGAGCAAAACATTCCTTTCCTCCAGAGCAATGTTCAGGCAGATGAGTCACAGCACCTGCAGGGAGGGAAGAAGGAGTCAAACTGATTTTCCAAGGTACTAACCACTGACATATCTCGGGGGCAAAGGGGCCTTAAGGGAGAGGAAGGACAAGAAAGGACAATTATGTTGCTTGTTTGTGACTCCTATAATGATATGTTTGCAGACCTAAAAGAGAGGGAAGCAGGAAAGGCAAGTATTGCCACTTTCTGGTTGTTGCATGCTAAGGAACCTTTCTACCTATTTCTTTGCAAAAAGAGCTGAGCTTGCTGAAACCTAAGCTGGAGAGGGGTTTTATTGGGACAGAACATACTGGTGACAGGTCAGGGGCAAGCCCAGCCACTGCATAGGTAGTCTCTGCTCCTCCTGCTCCCCTAGGACCCTCTCATTACCTAGAACCCTTTGCTTTCATTACTCCATGCAAAACAATAACTTTATTTTCATGCAAATTGTTCACTGCTTAGAAACTGTGGCCCTTTTGCGTAGATATATTTAGCAGAATTTATAATACAGAATTACCAACAACTAAGATCACATGCAAAGGTTGGTAAGCTTGTCTAGATCTGAGACAAAATTTCAACAAACCATTTTGATGTAGTCATAACAATGTAAGGGGAAAAAAAGACAAAATGTTTATTTCCATTTAATGAAAAATGCAAAGGATATATTTCAATGCACCAGGTAACAAATATTTGGAGTGCTTGATCATTCAAAGAGAGAAGAGAGTATGGTTATGTATAGTTAAATACAGACAATCCACTCTCAGGACATCACATCAGGCTCAACAATATAATAATATAAAAAAATAATTTCTCAGTATTTTAGCTGCTGCATGGCTACTTGATGTAAAACTCTAGGTAAAAAGAATAGGTGTTTTGGGGAGTTGACATGAGGATCAGTTGTCAGCTGTTAAATCTAGCCCAGGTTGCCAAGAGCAATAGTGATAGAAGGGGAACTACCCCTGCTATTACATTCTGGCAGCTGTTTGAATGAAGTAAAATGAGACAGTGGACTACTTCGGTCTTTTTAGGTTACCCATCCCTCTGGTTTCTAGATAGGCCAAAAAAGCTCTCAGACCACTCCCTAGAAGAGATGCCAATGCACAAAACTCAGTGAGGGTGTCTTGAGTGATGGTAAGCACAGCTAGAGGTAAGAAATTTTTGAGCCCAGAATCACAACATCCTTTGAGTTGTAAAAGAGCCTCCTTCAATGCAGTGGCTGCTTATATGGTTTTGTGAGGGTCTCCTGGTGATTTCTTCAAGTCTAAATCTTTAATTGTCTCTCTAGGTGATCAGGAGTGGATCTTCTGGACTTACTGGTCTTGACCAGACTCTTGCTCAATGTTCCTGTGTGAATGAGAACAGACGTTCTTTGTCCTGGATATGATGACAGGGTTTGATCCCTGTGTGTTATATTATGACATTTGCCCTGTTCTAGTGCTTACCTGGTCCATGGTCTCCTACCACATACAATTGTACAGGGGTCCTTCTACCTCCCTCACCAGCAGGGGATCCAGTGCCATCTCCTGTTACTGGAGAGGTCTCCTGGGACAGAGCTACTGTTCCCCCCATGGCACGGAACAGACAGGTCTCAGCAGTAGGGCCAGCAGTATGTGTGTGGCTGAGGGACCTCAGTGGGAGGGACCAGCATGATAGACAAGCATGATATATCTGTTGGGGCCAGATATATAGTGTTGGAGAGAGAAGACAGGCAGGCAGGTTTGCCATGAGCTACATCACCACTGCTCAGTAGACATGTAAGAAAATTCAAACAAAATGCATCTTTCATGCCTGGGCAGCCGTTGCCCACAGCCTGAGCGGTGTCCAGTGAGGGTGGTTCTAATGTCCCTATCATCTCCCAGCATTTATTTGGAACTTGCCAGGATAAAAAATCCTGATAAATACTGTGTTGGAGCTGGAAGGGAACTTCTAACAGTTCTTCCTATGGAAGGTGCCTGTAGCATCTCAGTCTCAGTTTCAGCACAAGGTGTCATAACTCATAGGATAGAAATGGGAGTGCTTTTCAGCACGGAGGAGCTAAAATTGGATCCCAACAGGGTCAAAAAACCCCAATAGCTTGCTTTGTACTCCATAGCAAAAATTGCACTTTCAGGAGAAAATTTGAATACCAAATATTTCAGCCAAAAAAAAGTTTTTAATTTTTGGCAGCCCAGGACAGGTTTGGGCTGCTCAGTTTTTGACAGTAAAGCAACATATATTCGCACCATTTTTTTTGTCTTCTTTTACAGTATGCTGACATTTTCAAATGCATTTTCTCTTGAAATACAGTTTCTCTTGAACATTTTCAACAACGCTTTTTCACGGTATTTAATTCTCAGGGTTTCTCACTGCCAGGAGAGCAGTCGAGGATCCAGAGAGGAGCTGTGGGAATGCATTAGCTATGCAGTCTGTCGAGAGCAGCTTGGAGCAGCACTGGACCCCTTCAACCCTGGCCTTTGGCAGTGACTGGTTTTGTCTGAAGTGGGTCAGAGATGCAGCAGAGCTCCTAGCCTGCTTCTACAGAGGAGAAGCTGGATAGGGTGGGTGCGAGTCAAAAGAGCCAAGTCAAATGTATCTTTAATCAGCAAGACAGCAGAAAAAACAGAATATGTCATGCCCGAGCATTGTTTCACTACTTGTGCCAAGCCTTGCAGTCAGGGAGAGCATCTCCTGTCCAGCCCACAGCTTTTACAGAGCTTGCAGCCAAGGGCAATGTCCCAAACCTCCATGTTGCTACGGTACATTGTAGTTGGAAATGGTATGGAGGGTCGTCTATACATTCCTGCCTTTGCATATATAAAAGCCAAGTGCAAGCATCTCTGGCCAAAGCCCTGGAGGGGCTGGCAGTGGCACTCATCCTGCTCTGCTCAGAGCAATCTGCCTGGGCCATCCAGTGGGAAGACACGGCTCAGAGAAGCACAGGAAGGTCTTGGGACAGAGTGGGAAAATACATTTAACTAAATTCACCCACATTTCCTAACTGGATAGAAACATTATACAATTGGGTTTTTTTCCTCCAGACATCTTTCCTCCTTCAGACCAGTCCACCTCCACTAACTTCCAGCCAGAGGAATTCCTGTTTCATATGCAGAGCATCAGAGTATTGCACACACATAACTAGAATTGCCACAGGCAGACACCAGGAACTACACTAAAAGTGTTTAAAATATGCTGATGTAACCCCACTCCCCTGCTCATCCAGCCCATCAGACTAGAAATGATATCTAACGGGTTTCTGAGCGACTCTGAGCAAACAGTGTGAAAATATAAGTCTTGGTTTGGTGCATGCCCAGAGTGTTGAACTAATAACACTTGTCTCATATGTAAGCAGCTGCAAAACCTGATATTTACACAAGGATTCACAGAGATGAGAAAAGACTGCTTTCTTTTTTTTCTTTTTTTCTTTTTTTTTTTTTAGTTTTAGATGACAGGCTCTGGTTCAAATGAGAATTGATTTGGGAAAACCCTCTGGTTTGTGTCATACAACATGCCAGGTTAAATGACAACAGTAGATTATCTTTTTCTTTATAACTGAAGATTAGCTTTAGAGCATTGACATCTTTCCCATATCAGTATAGGAGCATTTTTACCTACCAAAGCACCCATCATTTGCACATCAAATAGATTGTGAGCAAAGCAAAACTCTACCTTAAAAAAGCAGTCGATGAGATCACAAATTCTTTTGGTATAAATATAATTACACCCAAATACACTTGCTGGTGGCACCCACTTTTTTGCAGAGCTGTCTCTGGGAGCACACACATGCTTGCCTTACCTTTGACAAGGTGGCTCCAATTTCAAAGCTTAAAATTGCCTTTAAATAGGCTTTTCTGAGACTCGGATATCAGCCAGCACATGCTTCTTCTGGCAACACAAGGGGTTGCCTCAGCCACACAGTAATAATATGCAGAAGATGCCTTTTATGAGGCCAATTAGTAGAGCTGGAAAACACAGTCCAGTTTTTAGCTACCCAAACCCCACCTCAAGACCTAACATGAGTTGCTTTTTGTTTTGCAGATTTATCAGGTGGTCTAATAAATTACATTCCCTTTCTTATAAAGTTTGCATCATTCTATAAAGAAAGCAAGTGATGTTTCTGCTGGCAGAGGAGAGCACAGCTAATAGCAGGGTGGATATGGCAATCTACAATATATCAGATTGCTGCAGTACTTGGAATAGCTTACAAATTCAAGCCAACCCTCAAACCCACATGCCTTCTGGGGGTTAGAGTTTGGGGGTCTTGGTGCATACATTAGACTGGTCCCAACTGTTTTTTCTAATATCATGAAGGCACATGAATCCACCCCTCAGCTCAGGAGTGCTTCTGGCTTCTCATCTAACACCAGCACAACACTAAAGCAATAAAAGAATGAACGCAGAGAGACAGACACAGTCTCAGCTGAGTTTGAGAATCTAAGGTATGACTCCTCATCATATTTAAAACCATATTTTATTCTAAATCCTTTCCTCTCTCTCCACAAGAGGTAAGATTTTTGAGGCAAAATGTAGAGAGTCCTTCAGTGCCATCAGGGTTAGCAAGGCAGTTGACAGCCATCCTATGGAAAATTATGCTTATCACAATAGGTTCATAATTCTTCCAAACAAAACAGTTGTTGCTGATGGACACTATATGTACTTCTTATTGCTTTAAGAGCTCCAACTGCTCTGCTTCTGTAGTGACAGTACATATGTGCTGCTGTGGAAGCAAAACCAGAAAAAGGATGAGGAAAAGAACGATTTCACATATTTTTGTCTGATGCTTCCATCTTGTGGCCAACTCAGAAAAGAAAAATTTGGCTCTTTATTTCAGTAAATGTATTATTAACAAATGAAAAGAAACTGAAATTTTTAAAGGTATCCCTAATCCTTACCTCCAGTTGTATGGGTGGGAATGAATTGGGGTTGAAAGTTAGGTAAGTTTCCCCCTTGAAAAGCATTGAATATCAATGCTGGCAGAGGAAAGGGCTGGTGCCTCCTCTGCCCCCCTGTGACAGAGATGGGGTCAGGTGGACAAGCCCTAACCCTAACCTGATCCTTTATCCTATGTAGGTATCAGTGATGTGACTCCCAAGGAGTATGGACTCTGCTTCATCTGATGGCTTCATGAGCTAGCCCAGGTCCATGGGGTGACTTTCTTACTTGTTTTTGAGCCTACAAAGGCTTTCCTTTCTTTCCCTCTCATCTTTCCTGAAGATTATGGCAGAATACAGTTAGCATACCACATAACCTCTAACAATGGGGATAAGTTGATGGGGTACAGCCATCTTGCTGAGACAGTTGCAAAGGCACCGTGCCTCAGGTTTCCAGAGCCACTGGGAGAATCTCCAAGTGGCTGTATGACTTTGTGTGAACCTGCTGCTTCCCTTTTGCACCACTCATAGCAATCCAGAAGCTCAGCCCATGATCTTTTTACCTGCATAAACTTCGGTCTCCTGCACAGGGCCCATGCAGAAATCCATTCCTTACTTTTCCCTTCCCATCCTTGCCAGAAGCCCACTCTTCTCTGCTACTCCAGGCACAGTGCTGCTCTTCCAAAGCTCCTTTCTCCTGGGCAGACTGCCTCTGCCATGTGCCAGTGCACTCCCTTGGCATGTTTCCAGCCAAATACTTGCAGAGGGCTTGAGACAGGGAGCAAGATGATGAGTGGGACTCCTGTCAGACACCCAGTCTGGGTTATCAGGGGAGCAAGGGGCTAAGCTTTTGCCCAAAATATATCTACTTCAGCAAGAGAGTTAGAGACTCACTATCCGTGCACCCCAGCATGGACGGACATGCTCCCAGGCACACACAGTATCTTGCCCATGGGAGAATAACACCTTACAGCACAAAGGGGAAGAAGGGGATGGAGAACTGAATCTAAGCTCTGTATCCAGGCTCTTGCACAGAGAGGTATTTCAGTACCCCCACCCTTTACCCCACGCAGCAGGAAAAATGAGTTCATCAGTCCTCATGTATCACACAGCTGCTGAATTTCCAGAAGAGCAGGTGCAGAGCCGAGCAGGATGTGAGGGCACAAGCACTGCCATGACTCTTTCCCAACCCCTCCCCGGGGGTGGCAGGAAGCGTTATGTGTCCATGTAGTGTTACAAGATAAAGACTCCTCTTCAGCAAGGACAGAGAGGAGAGAGAACCTGCTCTAACTCTTACCTAAGGCAAGGGCCCAGAATGCTGTACCCTGTTTGAATGAGGAGGGGTTTTTCTTTGTGAGGAAATGGTGAAGGAGGGGGAGAGATTAGATGGGGCTTGTATCTCCCAGTGTGTTTTAAGAACCACGAACAGAAGGTTGCTAACCCGCCTATTCACAGGGCTTTCCCACGGCCAGCCTTGCCTGGCTCCCACTGGCAAACCAAGACAGGCTCCCATGCAGGAAGGGTAGCCAGTGTAGGACGTGCAGTTGTCAAGTTTGACTCTGATTTCTCGAATTCACATTCAGTTACATCAACTGTGTAAAATTAATTACTGTGGGAGCACAGAACCATAGGAGAAACCTGGTTTTATCCACAAAGGAAAGTTGTTCAGCATGTGTTTAGCAACTCCTGCAGCCAGAGGCCTCTCCTGAGTGTGTGCAGACCAGCAGGCAGCAAACCCCACAGCACACGTGGTGCCAAGGCCAAGAAGGATCTCCTCGTGTGAGGAACCCACTGCCCACCTTGGGCATGTCCCACATCTGCTGTGTTTTGGGAGACAACGTGGCTCCCCACAGATGCCACTTGCTATCCAGGTGACTTGCTTCCAGCACTTCCCCACTTTGTCCACTGGAAGGGCTCAGAGACCTGCTTGTCATTGCTGCCTGATGGCTTTTCAGAGAACTAAATTAATCAAAAAGTTCTTGGGGGAAAAAACTCCAAGGAAGTCTGATTCTTTATAATCAACTTTCAATAAGTGAGTATAGACCCCTCACATGTCCTTAAATTATATATCATTTATTGAAATATAGAGATCTTAATTTACAAGATTTTTTCAAAGACAAAATATCAACAGGGGCATTTTTGAAATACATTTTTTGCCTACCATCACTCAGGCCAATTTGCCCTTCTTCAAACATTTCACAACAGCCATCATTTTGGAAACACTTCCTTTTTTATTATTCTAAAATATAACTTTTGGACATTCAAAGTGCAACAGTTAACGTGCCTGTGGAATATATCACAGTAAAAAAAAAAATATAAACAAAGGCAGTGATATAGCTGTCATAAATGTTTTGGCAGTATTCTAGAAGTCTATATAAAAATACTTATATACATATTGATGTATAACATCATCATATCTCACGTCCTTCATCATGTAATAGGACCATTTTGTACAAGTTGCAGACCACGCCGTAAGGAATTGGTTGGCCATTCCAAATTAAAAGCTGCGTTTCATAGGCTAACACTGATTGTCATTATACAATTACTGTAGCAAAAGTTTTGGGAATATCTCTTCCAGCGGCTTCTCAAAAATTAAGCCATTAAAAAAAAAAAAAATCTGTAATACTGACAATATTGTAAAACCAAACAATTCATCCTCTCACACTTCTCCCTCTCTAGTAAATCCCCCCTCTTCCTCTGCTTCTTGTTCCAGTTTCCAGGCCAGCTTATCTGATTCCAAGCCTGCAGTGAGCTCAGTTTGACTAGAACCCTGCCACAGATGCAATTCATCTGCACAATACTCATGACAAGATGGAGAATTAACATTACTATGGACCAGAAAGTGAGCCAGCTCTGGTTCACATCCACCATTTGAGCCTAGCCTGAGATTCACTGTGAGATACAGAATGAAACCAGTGGGGGGAAGGTGAGACTGCATGAAAATGTCTTTAGATTCCAGTAACTGATACAATAAAACGTGCTGGGGATGATTTTCAAACCCTTAAGAACACTAGGCCATGTGCAAAAACGCAGGTGAAGTTGCTTGCCTAATTTGAATGTGCAGTTGTAATGACTACACGTGCAAATTAAGGCACATGTGGTCTCAATCGGCCATTCAGATATCTGGGA
Source organism: Scytalopus superciliaris (assembly GCA_013400415.1). NCBI lineage: Eukaryota > Metazoa > Chordata > Aves > Passeriformes > Rhinocryptidae > Scytalopus > Scytalopus superciliaris. Next base: position 28,320 of record VXBX01002777.1, read on the forward strand.
TATCCATAGACAATTTGTGTTTCCTCAATTCATAGTTCATAACTGGAGGGATACTTTACATCATGTCATCTGCCCTGGCTGTATCAAGAGTCTTATGTTTCACAGTTGTCCCCACACAGAGCTCAGTGACATATCTGACTAAAGCATGGCTTCCAGGAAGACACTTGGTCTTGATCTGTTGAATGCAAGAAATAGAGAATGTGCCATCATTTATGGTTCCTTCTGATTGTCAGCTTCCATCAGGGTTGAAAATGTGGAGACTCACTTCAGGTCCTGTTTCACGTCTGCTGTAGCTTGTACATGGCCTCAGCCAGGTGAAACCTGGACTCGGAATGATTTGCCTGTGTGGCACTATTACATTTGCTTTCATTTGATCCACAACTGTCCACAACAAGTGAAGTCAAGGAGACTTGTGGAGCTTTTCGCAGGGCCATTTGAAGTTAAACTGTAGTTTAACATGTAGCATGTTCTGTCAGTCGCCGCTGGTCTGTCTTTCACACTTCCTAGGAAAATACTGCAACACAGGAATGAGTTTGCGCTGCATTTGCATTGGTTATGTCATGGCAGAGTCTGGGCACATCGTACGAGGTGCTCCTTGCAGTGAATTAAGGCAAAGTTTGAAAGTTAAGTACCAGAAAGGATGGTGCCCTTCGCAGTGATGTACCTTTTTTCACATGTAAGTCTTCCAAAGTATCATATGTCAGTAACACCTTGTACAGTGATAGCAGTAATCGTAATACTTTGTTCACATAAGTGGTGTCAAAAAAAAACCAATTGCAGGCTGAAAGCAGGTTTGTTTTCATACACCTTCTTCCACAAAACATTCTTGGAAGTAATTACCTTTTGTAGTTACAGTCTGCAAAGATAACAGAGCTTTCTGTTCCAGTTTGAACCTGAAAACTAAGACAAGAATATTTGCTGCAGAATTATTTCTGCTTATTTAAACTTGAATTCCAGGCTGGGAGAGATGCCTTTGTTCCTTGAACAGTTCAAATATCAAATCAATTCTTCACAGCTAACCCCAGGATAAGATTTCTTTTGAGTACTCATGAAACACCAAAAATGTGTTATTCCTTGTGGTTTATTGTAATCTTCCATTCTCCAGAATATTGGAAATCTGACATAATTTTCTTTTAATTTAAATTTTCAGTACCTCAGTTGGAGGATAATTGTTTGCTTCTAGTATATGTGATTAGAAAAGCTACTCAGCTTATGAGAGAAAACAAAATCTGAATTTTTTTCTCTCTGTCAAAGTGTCAAAGTAGTTTTAGCTAACCAGAAAAAAAAAAAAAAACCAAAATTGTTTCATAAAAATTTTTTAGGTCATAATTTTCTTCCCTGCTCTTCAAAAAGATTTTTAATACTGTGCTTTTACTGAAGGACAATGAATTGTAAAATATACATTTAGTGTTACTGAAAACAGTAGTAGTATTATCTTGAAAACAGCTACCTTCTAGAGTTAATAAAGACTTACTAGGTTTCTAACACCTATTATAGACTGACTTTTAATTATTATTATTATCATTATTATTCCCCTTTACTTGCATTAATGGTAAAAAGTAATATGTTTTGTAGTACCAGTCAGTCTCTTGTCATTTTAGACCTTTTTGGTCCAAAAGTGGTTTTTGCATGTTATTTAATTCACGTTATAGTTCAACAGCAGCTGACACTGAGATTGAGGGAGGAAGTACACAAAATTTATGAGTGAGCTCTTCTAAAATCCATTTCATATCTTCAATGTGCACCTCAAAAGATCCTTGAGTAGACAGTTATTTACATAATTACAATGGTGAAATATTGCTGCAGTGGAAATTCGATCCATCGAAGTCATATGAATGCCCTTGAAACACAAAACTGGTCTGCTTGTGGCCTTTCCCTTCGTCCCCCTACCAGTTTGAATGAAAAACAACACTGAGATGCTACTGAAGTACTGCAAGAAGCAACACTAAAAAAATCCATCTTCAACATGTCTCTTTCATTCATACTCCGGCTGATTCCTCTGCCCATTAACTGGGAGTTCCTCTGTACAAATCTACCTCCTCTTTACATCCTTGATGTTGCGATAAAGTGGTTTTCACTGTGGAGCAGAAGTCTGTAGATGACACGGCAAGCTTCCCCGTGTGCAGAGCTGGAAGGCGGCCGTGGAGTTACAGGAAACTGTCCTCCACCAGGTCTGAGGAGTCGATCCCAATGTCGTCCATCATGTCAATGTCCTCAATGGTCTCGTCCTCTCTCTTGATGAAGGTAGAGCTACTGGAACCGGTTTCAATGGCACTTTCTTCAGATGTCTGTGAACTGCAAGAGACAAAAACCTCAGAGACTAGATACATGGCAAATGCAGCTGGATAAGTACTCTAGTCTCTAGCAGAACTGAACACTACCTCCCCAGATGCAATCTGACCCATGACACAATCTTAGGTGACTCTGACTACCCGTTTCTTAGGACATGACATATCTTGTATATCAAAAGTAGTGATCCACCTAGGAATTCAAAGGAGCAGGCTATTCATATATTCCTCCAAGCACTTTCAGCCAGATACTTCTTAGAGAAATAGTTTTATGACACTGCTGTGACAATAGATCATTTAGGTAAATCTAGAGAGGTCAGGTGAAAATAAGATAACAATAACAGACAGTAAGACACAAATAACAGAGGGAGGTAATAGGTCTTAATCTGGATTGTTCTTCTTAGAGATTTATTTCTTCCCCATCTTTAATATTGCATAAAATATATTAAAAATTAATTTTCTAGGTTGCTAATTCTATGTAGTATGAATTAGGTGCTGAATTAAACCTCAGCCATTCACAGTTAGGGTCACCCAGTGTTGTGTCGTAATGGAATTGGTCATGCAAACTGACAATAGAGGAGTAAAAAGTCCTGGGTACCCTGCTGTCATGGAAAACTATATCATAGAAGATATTCAAAACAACTTCTCCCAAATTTTGGAACTGGTCTCATACAGAACTAATCAATCCTTTGAGATCTCATATGAAGCTCCAAGGTGTTCAGCTGTGGAGGCAAGATGTATTGCAAAATGTGCCCACAGAGCCACCATATAGCTAGCCACTGTGACTTGGCCAAAATAGTAAGGAAGTCCCAGAAACAGAGGAGCACCATACCAGCAGTCCCCTTCCCCTGGCAATTACAAAACAAGAAAAACTACATTTTTTCCATTGAAAAGAGTGTGACCAGATATGCTGCCATATTTACATTGGACTCCCCCCAAAAGTATTTTCAACAGAGCTAAGAAAACAATTTGCAGAGTAGAATGCTGAAAACTCTTAATGGGCATTGCCAAACATGAGTCCAAGTGGTGAGTAGGGGCTTTATGTATGCACTTGTAAACTGCACCTACCTGTGTCTGTTTCTTTTGCCAAGCTCATCTTCAGAAACAGGGTCAATATCAGGCAGGGGGATGATGTATCCACTGTCAGCACTCAGCCTCTGCTCATCAAATCCACTCTCCCTGTCCTTTAGCTTGTCTTCATTCTTGTAGGTGACACCGATGTAAGCATTGTCGCAGTCCCCTCTCATGCGTGTGACAGCTGGGTGATCACTTTTCAGGAAGTCCAGGTGAATCTTCTCATAGCTCTGAAAATATTAATTTCAACTCCCTCATTAGTTTCTATTCACTAAGGCTGCCTTTCTTCAGATGAGCAGCTGTGAAATGTTAGCCTAGCAAATATTCTGCCCTAGGAGCCAGTGACACTGGATAGAGAAGCCCAGCATCTTCAATTGCTTTGAAGGGAGAAGCGACACGTAAGCTTTAGATGATGCAGAAGCAAATATGGCAGCACAAAGCAGACAGGTAGTTGTGAAAGAAGGGTAGAGAGAGGGAGAAGGGAGCTACAGCAGGTGGGAAAATGAAACACTAAATGCTGGGGCAGGTAGAGCTTGTCCAGAGCTATCTCAAGTATGAGGGGAAAACTTGCTGGTGTCAGGGCCCAAAGAGGGAGACAGGGAGATTATACACGTGGGCCAAGTAGTCCCTTTTTTATAGTTATTTCACTGCCTAGAAAATCCCATGAAAATACATAAAACCAATTCTCCTGTAGAAAAATTGAGATTGGTAGGATTTCATTAAAAGTGGAGAGTTCTGCTTCCCAGTCAGTACTGCAAAACTGCTTCTCCCTGTAAGCTCGAATGAAGAAACCTAACATGCAGTGTTCCCATCCTAATAACATAATTCACATAGGATGTGCCAGTTCAGTGTTCACGGCTGGAACAACACTTATAATTCCCTCTGAAACAGTATACAGAAAGCACAAAGAAAATTACAAAGAGCAAACCTTTTTGTATTCCCCAGGCAACAAGCTCTCCACAATTTCACTCAAATGGTAGAAAGAAGGTCTTTTCTCTGGTTCACTGTTCCAACACTTCACCATGATCTCATACCTGCAGGTAAGATGTAAAGCAATTTATTCAGCTGGTAAAGGAACATAAGTAACCAAAGAGAAACTAAAGCCAAGTCTGGAGGCTGGCCAGGTGTGGAAAAGCCAAGTGCACACATACACTTCATTGGTAGCATGATCAGGTTTGGCCATTCGATATCCACTCTTGATCTTATTGTAGAAAGTAGAATCGACCATCATGCCGGGATATGGTGTGCCACCTGCAGATAAAAGAGAATTAGAAGTACTTGACTTATGTACTTGACTATTCTTGCAGAGTTCCTAAATACTGTCTTCCTGTTCATGTCAAAAAGTGTTAAAGCTATAATTTGACATGACATCAAAATGATTCTTTCCTAGCCAGTCTTTCACTTCAGAGCTATTGTCTTGATGACAGCAAGTCCTAATGTGAAGCATTGGCGAGGAAAGATTGAAGTAGGTACCACTTAGAAAAAAATACCTTTACAGTGTTCATAGAATGCCCTGGGCACAGAGATTGGATGAAACCTGGATCAGGTCATCAGCCTGCATTTGGCATATCTGAGGTCATGACTCTGCCCTGCCACTGACTTTTAGTGAGAACTTAGCTGGTACACTCGCCCTGTTTGGTATTATTGCCTTTGACACCTGTATGACAGCTGAGAGTGACACGGCCCAAGTTACTCACCTCATTCAGACTGTGAGGGCAAAGCCTCAGTGTAAGTCCCTTCCATACTCAAGTCATCTCACATAGGCATCTGACTTTAGACAACAGCTAACATGTCAGGTGCATGGGTTGTCCAAAAGTTTGGACTTGGCCCCTGAGCTGACACAGTTAGCTGATAATTTGGGGCTGCAGCGCACAGGCATCATTGCACTCATGCTCAGTTGTCGCTTATGTGTAAAAAGGATCATTCAAACAGAAGTCAGCATGGTAGCAAGATGTCAAAATTGACCTTGTTAACAAACACTGCTGAGGATATGTTTCGCTTTCCAGGAAAGAACAACTTTCTCAGACAGCGGAGCCGTACTATAATATTACTCCAGAAACCTCAGCCCTTTCAAAAGCGGGATTTTCACTTAAAACTGGGCTTCAGAACCTTCTTTGCAGGGCAGTAAAGTACAGGCTTAGGTGTGCTTCAGCTCCTGAGCAATCCAGTGGCACTCCCAGGCCTCTCAGGGTTGCTGGGGAATGGATATTTACAGGATACTATGATGCCCAGAGATTACAGTAATTGATACCATGAATAGTAGTGCAACTATTGTTTTCTGAGAAGCAGCTATGTGACAACTTATTCTAGAAAATAACATTAAGCTTGGGGTTGCCGTGAGGCAGCAGTAGATACCATACAGCCATGATTAATTCTGCTGAGAGCAAATCTGGACAATGCACACTTGCTGAAGCGGGCCAGCCACCCATCCAGGGGTCTAATTAATGAGGCTGAGGAAAGAGCCAGGCTGTTCCCAGCTTGAAACTGTACACTGTAACTACTATATATTGTCATAACCACTTTACACTGCCCTAAACCAACTGTGTGAACAGTGCTGACCTGGAAATTGGAAATCAGTGTCCCAGAAGATTGACATTTATTTTCATTCCATAATGAGACAAAGAGAGGCTCTTTTGAAACATATACAGAGAGACTGTTTCAAACCAGCCGCTCAGCTGAGCTGCAGCCCCAGGCACCCCACTGAAAGGCAGAAACATGTTCCTTCTTATATTAGAAAATCAATCCTGGTACAATACATCAATACTTTTCCACAAAAGATTTTCACTCAGTTCTTTCAGTTTTCTAGGAAAAAAAAATAAAAATAAGAGTATCTTGGGGAAAAAAAACCCAAAAAACCAAAAAACCAAACCAAACCAAACCAAAAAACAAAACAACAAAAACCCCACAAAACAAAACAACAAACAAACAAACAAACAAAAACAAAAAACAAACCCATAACACAACAAAGGGAACTCTGGGAGAATATGGACCTAACACTGGAATCTGAAATGTATAGAAGAACAACTAACAGTGGATTTCACACATATATTTTACTGTAGAATTCGAAATACTTCTTATATAACAGTTTGAACCAAAAAGACTTAATCACTACACATAAGAAAATATTCACAGTACATACCAAGAGAAAATATTTCCCACAGCAGAATGCCATAAGACCAGACATCACTTAATGTTGTGTACAGGTTGTCAAAAATGCTTTCAGGTGCCATCCATTTCACTGGGAGGAAAGTCTGTAACAATAAGAAAGAAACCCCAAACCATACAGATTAGTCATTAAAGAAATGTTTGCCACTACAATTGTTGTTTGATTGCAAGGAATAACCTCTCTATGAAAGAAAACTTGTGTTAATGTGGCTAGTGTTTATTTTTCATTTAATTTAGCACAGAGGTACCAAGATTATGAGCAATGCTACTAACTGTTTCCCCAAAAAACTAATTAAGCCATAAGTGTATTCATTTTATCACTAGCAGATGACCAGGCTGATTGATGTTATGATACAAAATCTGGCACTACTGAACTCGATCTGGTATGTTGTTGTTTGATTTGTCGCTACTCTCTTGGTATCACACTGACAGTTCTTTAATAATTTATCCAGTCACAAAACTTGCCAGTTCAAAGAAGTACTGTGAAGTACTAAATATGGCCAAGTACTTTTTGGCTTAGAACAGAGTTAGAAAAGCTACAGGAATGAATGAATATATAAATGAATAAATAAAATTGTTCTGAGGAGCATTCTTCCGAATGATCAATTAGCATAATCAACACTGAATGGCAAGAACATGAAACAGCATTTAAAACTGACACTTCTCATTTCAGTTAAAGCCAAGCTCAGGAGATTAAGTACATACGCTGCCCTTGGAGACATAGTTGGAATCATGCATGATGTCTCTAGCCAGCCCAAAGTCACAGATCTTCACGATTTTTCCTTGAGCCAGGAGAACATTACGAGCTGCCAAGTCACGGTGCACACACTGTATGGAAAGAAATGAAGTTAGTCAAGGACATGCTAATTCCATAAGGGTCATTTCCCATACAAAGATCCCTGGAAAAGGGTTGACCTCCTGGGCACAGTTGTAATAAGACCTTCTGCTGAACAAGCACAGGGATTGCCCCGTAAACAGGGACAGGACACCAGTGCTGAGAAACAGCTTGGTCTTACACAGATGGATTTCAGTGGGGAGGAGACAAAAGTGATGCCACGCTTTCCCATTCCAGCCATCATGTATTAATGATATGTCTATACTTCTGACAATGCTGGTCTGTGGCAGTATAGACCCTTCACCCAGACCCTGCCTTGATCCTCCACCATCTCTGGCACCCTGACTCCAGTAATGTCACAGGCTGCTTTGATTTTTACCACCATGGTGAATCTGTTTCCAGGTAAGTGAGAGATCTGCTTACATCTCCAAAAAGAATATTATATTGTGTCAAGTCTTCAAAATCTAAATTGAAACCTGTAGTTGGAGAAGAAGACATTTTTACACTTTCTTCCATTTTACTTACTTTTTTATTTACTTACATTTTTAGAAGCCAAGAATTCCATTCCCCGTGCAACCTGGTAGGTGAAGCTCAGCAAATCCAGCAGGCTGAGGCCCTCTGAACTGTCATCAGAAAGAAGGTTTTTGACTTCCGATTCTATTGAAGAAAAGAGAAAAATGTGTTTGTGCTGTGGAGCATGAAAGCATCATCCATCTTCCCCTGCCTGTCATGATTCTGAGCTGATGATTTTAGCAGAGTACCATGACCAAAGCAGTCTTTTCATAATAACTAACCACTTTTAATGTCTTCATCGGTCATTGACACATGCTGCTTTCTTAAAATCATCCAGTATTAAATAAAGGGTTTGGGTTTTCTCCTGTCTGTAATTTTTTCCCCTGGGAACTGTAGGAAAAAGTGAAGTTAAAAAGGCTCACTGAAATGTTACACAGGTTGTTTACTCAGTGTGTGGCACAAAAGCATTTATTTAAAGGTTGTACCTTCATTAGATTTTTGTGCATGCACCTACATTCTTGTCCGGTTACTTTTGAGCACTGCTATGTTTGCCAGCGAGTATTTACTGGGACTAATCCAATACAAACAAAAAGGCTCAGGAATTCTATGGCAACAGTTCTTATTTCTTTTATGAAAGATGTCAGCAAAGAACCAGTCAAAATTCAGTGATTCATTTACCCTGGCTGTCCCAGAGCACAACATGAGTACATTAGTCTGCCATGTAAATCTGGGACTGGATATGGTTCAGTTTCCAAGGCCTAGAGGCAGAAGTGATGGTGTCTATTAATAAAGCAAAACATATTTGGTTCCTGAGAACAGAGGCAGGGAATGGGATGCATTCATTATCTTCATTACATAATCCAGGAAAGTATTTGGGAGTGTTCTGCATTTGGTAAGTGTCAGTTAATGTGAAATGTAAGTGGAAACAGAGCAATGTAAATGATTTTATTATTATTGCTATTGCTCAAAATCTTGCAAACTACCAGACTGATAAAATCACTGCCTCCAAAGACTGCCTACAGCCCTGTTGCAGAGCACAACCACTCAGTGCTTCGGAACAGAAGCAAATACATGAGACACCCTCTGCTCCAGCAACATGCACTCTTATCCCCACAGCATAACAAAAGAACAAAAGCATATGCTTTTAGCTTATAGCTCATGCTCACACAATTGCTGAACAGAACTGAACAGCTTGCATTCATTTAGGGAGCAAAAATAAGATACATGTTTATTTAAGAATCATTTGTATTAATGATATATGCAGAAGGGACAGTTCTACATTACCTGACATGGATTTCTTCTTATATGAAGCAGGTCGATCATACACGGATCTCTGAATATCAGAGTATTTAGATCCCTCCTTTCTTTCAAGCATTGGCACATACTGAGTAGTATCTGCTTGTTTCATGTCCATGTATTCTCCAGTGTTTTCGAATGATAATATCACATAACTGAAATTGAAAAAGAATACAGGTGTATCAGCTAATATTTCCCAGGTGACTTCCCTGCCACAGCATGCTGCATATCTAACAGTTCTCTTGTGGTGTACAATTATATGGCTGTGAAATATAGGACCTGGCTTCTTGATGGGGAATACATAAAGATCATGTATTATAACATAACAATGTATCATGTATGTAATAAAATCATCACTTATTAGTACTGTTCCTGTGCATTACTGTAGTCAAACACAAGCACTTCAAACTTAGGCCTTTGTCAATAGTCAGGTATGTAAACATATATTGCTGAACTCAAATATCACTGCCTAGGGCTTTTAGTTCAAGGTATTCCAAATGATAGATGTCATCTATTCACCCAAACAGTTTGTGTCAAATCCAGTCCTGCTGAACAAAGTCATGTCCAGGTGAATAGTCCTGGCTGTACTCAGCTACTGAGTCAGTTGATCTATCTGTGTGAGTGATTTTTGGAATGAATCCCTGTGCACCTTCTAAATCATGGCTAGTTTTATGGCATTGCATTATTGCTGAATGTATGGTGTCAAGCTTCCTTCACCATCATCTGCAAAAAGCTATGAAATGGACATTAACCATAAGGAAACTATCTAGATTGATTAAGCCATAGGTAGAAAAAGGAGAGTACTTGAGCTTGGAGAACAAGCTGTGCTGAGCTGTTTGCAGATAAGGAATTTTAGACAGTGAAAATTCCTCAAGCAGGGAAACAATGAAACAAGTAGATGCACTTTGCTTTTAAAACTTGGGTGGGTAGAGACAGGTTTTTTTACAGAAAAAGAAAAAAAAAAAGGAAAAAAATTATTAATAAAATTCTCCTTTGGGATGTCAGGATGTCTATGGAGGACACACGGTGGTCCTTCAACTGCAGGCATCTCTACATGCCGGAGACATGAATCTAGGACACATGTCAGGGAGGCTGAAAAAAAAAGTTGAAACATTTCCAGATCTATGAAATCTGATAAATAAAAGTGTGATGAGAAAAAGTAGGGAGAGCTTTAAACCAAAGGATGAGAGAAATGGAGTAAGGGTTAGTAATGGCATTTCCTTAAGTCACAAGTAATTTTTTTTCCCTTTTTTCCCCACCTTCTTGTACTTTCATCAGCTGGATTCATCCCAAAGATATCCAAATCTTTCTTTGGCTTCTCTGGGTGTCGGTTCAGGAAATTGTCCCTGTTCTTATGCAGGTAGTTCACCAGATCACCATAAAAGCAGTATTCAGTAATGATGTAAATAGGACCTGTTAAAATAAAGCATAATTATGCATTGATGAGTGGGGTCTTTCAAAAATGAAACCAAAAACCAGACAAAAACAAACAAAAAAAGGCTCCAAAATTGTAGAACATAAAATGTAAGACAGAAAAGTTATTGTGAGTTAAAAAATTTTTATCTACTAAGTTATGACTGCAGCTATTATCAAATATCAAACAGGCTTGTGAAACCTGTGTTGGTTTATATTTATTGTTAAATTCTTTACTTGAAATCTGTGTGGTTGTTAAGCAGTGAATGATGATCCCACATGAAACCTTTGTCAGTCAAACCCACCTGATTTTGTACAAGCTCCAAGCAGATTCACAATATTCAGGTGAGGGCCAAGATGTGTCATTATCTTCAGTTCAGACATGAGTGCCTGTTTTTCACTGGATCTAGCTGTAGCTGTTGAAAAAAACACAGTAGCCACTCAGTGGGGGCAATCACCTTTTTCATAGCGACAAATGATTTCTCCTTGCTTGCCTCATTGGAGCATTGCTACCATGGTTTCTTAAGGATTGCGTGCTTCACTTGGTAAGTGTATTTTTTAAGACTTGGAGAGGAGTCACAAATGATTAATAGAGGACTCACTTGATGCAGCTCAATGGCTGACCTCATCTGTTTTTCCCTCTCCAGGGGTACAGTGGGTTGCACAGAGGCACTCTACAAGCTGCTCATTTCAACACAGGCAAGTTCCCCGCGGTTCCTCCAGAATCACTGCATCAGATTCTCAGCTCTTGTGAGCCAGAAAATCTTCAGTGGACTTAAAATTCATATGCAAGACCTGCCTATTTATCCTTTGTTGTGTAGCTGTCATTTGCTCACAGACATTCATGGTTATTTTATCTTTTTCAATACTTGCTGAGTTATTGTGGCTGCTCAGCTAAACACAAAATTTGGATGGTTTCAAAACCCTGGGTGTTTTTTTATCTTGAAATACCATAAAGCAATCTAAAGTATTATTTTAAATTCCAATCATTCCACCATTCATTTTCAGCTTCAGATATGAAGAATTAATTTATACATAAACAGTGTTTGAATAACCCTGTGGGAATTTGCCCTACCTTGCCCATCCCCTAGCTTGGGAAATGGAACTGCGACAACTTACGTTTCAGCATTTTCACAGCTACTTTCATCACCGGTTGGGAGCGACTCAATCCATACGCAGTCCCTTCAACTACTTTTCCAAATGCACCAGAACCAAGGATTCGACCTGAATACAAGGGAGAATATTATTTATTTCAGAAAGTAAGAGCAATTCAGCTTGTTTCTTGCTGCCATTCCTCTATGAATTGATTCTTGTGTGGAAAGAGCACATTCCCATAGCCAGACCACTGCTATTATTGTCATTACTGTTGTTGTGAAGCAGAAAAAGCAGATATAAAATGTTGTAATTAAGTAGAATTCTTAAAGAGCAGCAAGCAGGCAAACATCAGGAGCACACCTGCACCTGGAAGCTCAATTCATTCAAATTCATCTCTTCCTGTGTCCTGACATCTTCACTTTATCCTCTCTAATCACTGATTGTCCTAGACTTAGGTTGACCTCTCTGCCTCAGTCAGCACCTGATTACAATATGGTCATGTTTGTGACTTCTAAAACTGAATTGGACAATATGGTCATGTTTGTGACTTCTAAAACTGAATTGGATCCCTCAGCTGTAGTTTCAGTCTGCTTTATAATGCTGGATGCGTCTAGCAGCAAGATAGACTAAAGCACATCAACAGCACACTCAGAAATAGGCAGGCAGAGCAATTTCAGATCTGCAAGAAGCTGAAATACATGTTGTTCACATATGAGGGGAAACTTCTCTGAAGTTTAATGTACGAGTGTGTTTCATCTGCTGGAATATATTGTACTGCAAATTTCCAAGTGCTGTAATGAAACAGCTAATGTTGATACAACCTTTACTCTTTCCACAAATCAGTTTAGACAAAAATTGTAGATTATCATATCCTGTCTTCTAATATTGATACAGCCTGTAGAAGAATTGTGTACAGATTGAGTGAGATTTTAAAGAAATATGAACTGCACAAATATACTCCAAAGTACTGTATTTCATAGCTTCCCCATTGAAGACTAAGTTTATCAAGGCAGCACTCACTCAGTGAACAAACCCATATATGAGGTCCAGATGCCAGGATATTATCATATGCCTGACAAACGCTCTATTTTATATTATGTTACTTTTTACCTTTCTGCACAGAAAGAGTAAGTAGTGACTTTTACTTTGGAGGTATACAGCATTTTATCTTTGACATTCATTTGCAGTTTGAACTTGTCACCTTTTACACTTCTGAAGGTGTTATCTGGCATGCAATGCCATATGTTTCTGTTATCCTCTAGCTACAGCCTCCACTTTTATTGTATACACACTTTTAAAAGAAAATGTCCAGCCAAAAGATATTTACATAATTAACAAGCTTAAAAAATGGTTAAGGAATACTTAGCTGAGTTAACACTGATAAATCTCTCCAAGATTATGACAGCATAGTTTGTCATGCCCACAGAAACTATGTGATTTCAAGATTCCTGTGCTCCAAAGGTTATCCTTACAAATCAGGATGTGAGAAAGCTTCCCACTAAATTTCAGACTAATTCAAAACACCTGAGTCTGAAATTTGGCCCCTGAAACTTTTCAGGCTGAAGGTCTGGGAGCCATATGGCAGGATGCAGTCCTTCAGAATGTGATGGCATTTGCTGATGCTCCTTGATCTTCTTGTCTTCACAAGCCAATTCCTCCTCAAACCATACTGTTAGCTGAGCACAAGGCACACACCTCCCTCTCCATCACCTCTGTTGGGCCAGGGTGCACGTGGAGACAGTGAGAGCACTTCCGGAGTGGTAGGGAGCCATCACTACTATTTCCCTGTTTCAGCCCTCTCTGCAGATGTAGCCCAAGCCCCATATCTTTTACATTTGAAATATGGAGCCAGGTGGGAGCTGCACTGCTTGAGAACTGGAGGCATCTGTAATGCCATCACATTTTTGATGAGTACTTCATTGAGGCTCAAAATTATAGCATGTGTTTACTTTTTTCAGTATACAGGCACAGCTGTGATCTGTTTCACCACTACATAGGGACTGTGCAGACACAGAAGCAGCTCAAGGCCCCTCAAACTAGCAGAGGAACAGTGCCTATTTCAGCATCTGTACCCATTCAGAGAGATTTTTCTGCTGTCCCTGCCAGAGACATCCCGCTTTTCTGCTCAGAGGACACAAATGCAAAGGTGAAATCTGTGAATTTCTTTCAGATGCAGCCATCTCAAGTGGATGCTTCTTTGGCTAAAACTGAACTGGGATGATCAGCCCACCCTAAATTAAACCATTAAGTCTTTTGGTCTACATCAAAAGCCAAACAAGTGTCAAGCTTTGTAATCTAAGTCAGTTTCTAGCCTCATGAGAAATTAGGTACGACATCTCTAAGTGCTGTGTGACTTGAATCTTAACTTGTCTTTTGCAAATGGGCATGGGTCTGATTCTGTGCCAAACCATCATTTCATTTTATTGAGGTCAACAGGACAAATGAGTGGCTTGCTGGGAAGCAATGAAAGCAACTCTCCCATCTCTACAACCACCCCAGGACACTGAGCAGCAGCACTCGGACCCCATTCCTCAAAAGGCCTTGGTCTCTGCTGCACCAGCCAGAGGAGGAGGTCCAGGTCCTGCTGGAACCTCGACACTTCTCAGCAGAACCAGAAGAAGGCAGTGGCGTTCAAGCAGCTCATGGCATTGCTGCATTGTTCTTTCTGTTACATGTCTGCTAGGCTTCTGCTGGCTGCTGAGAGCTTTAAACAGCAGTGCATTACATACACTGTGGAGTGGTGATTGCAAAGGGAAATTTGCAGTGTAACCCAAATTTATCAATTGAAGCTCCATCCAGCCAACATTCAGAGTTGGCGTTTAACATAGCACTACACTCCAGGCACTACTGGCTAGAATAAACAAAGATATGCCAGCTGGCTTACACAACTAGGATAGGAAATGTTCATCTGGCTGAGCCAAAAGGGTTTGTAACCTGCTTCAGAGCCTCCCTGAGCTAAAGGTATAATTGCTTTGCTGTCATCTCCCACTTAGATAAGAGAAAATCCACACAAACCATAATTATCAGCCCCAGAAACAAAAGAAGGTCCCCCCTACCAGCAAGCATTTAATATGGCAAAACTGCCAGTGGGTAAATGTGAGCTGTGTCAAGAAGAAAGCTTGTGCAATCCAGATTACTAAAAGGATACATAGCATTGGTTTTTAAAGCACTGACTATCCTGAATATACTTGTAAACAAGAAGGCATTGAAGCAGGCTGGTGCTCATGAGTCAGAGGGAGACAAAGTCGCAGTGGTGGTCTTTAACAACTCAGATCTGACAAATCCTATTTAGGCATATAATTAAAGTCTGGGTTGTAATAAAATAATTCCATTAAATATCCACCCTCCTCTAGTCTTCAATTAGCAACATGAATTTAATTAAAGGATATTGTTCCTGAACCAGAAATTTTTGTGCTTCTTCTTTCAAGAATTAACATCAACTCTTTCTCTGTTATAGGGAAGAAGAACTACACCAGGGGAGTATGTTTCTTAAAATATATCAAACAGAAAACATATTTCACCTTGTTCTCCTGTATTTTGTGATACAACTTGGTACAGAGATACCTCCAAGAGAGGGAAGCCTTGTATGTTTAAAGCACTATCTGGATAGAGCATGAAAATTTTCTATAATCATTACACTTTCAATTGATATGAATGACAGATTGGGCTGCCTTGAAGAATTAATTATAACTGAATTCTGCATGAGTTCCAATGAGGAATAACAAAGCAAGAAAGCAGAAGGAGAAGGAAGAAGGACAGTAGCCACAAAAACATGCAGTTACTCAGCACTGATATGTCCATAGCATGGATTATTAATTTAAAAAATATTTTTAATAAAACTACCTAACTACTTGCAGATTTCCTTTGGCCTCTGCACATAAAAATATACATGTCTTGCAAATGAAAAACACTGATGTACTTCTTGTGCATGTCTTAGCAGAAGTGAGTGTTGAAGAGGGCATTTCATGCCGAGAGTGTCCCCCTAAACCCCATGGAGGTAGGCACTACACACAGGGCACGTGGGGGAGAGCTGGAACAGAGCCACAGAAGACACTAACAGAAGGAACTTCAGGGCTGATGCTACTGTAGGAGAAGAAGAGGATGAGGAAGGAGAACTGAAGAGAATCGGCAGGCACAGAGAAACTCTGGACCTCGTGGCCATTACTTCCATTGCAAATCCCAGTCACAGAGACCTCAGAGTTGTCCTTAATTGTCTTTCTCCCCAGAGAAGAATGAAGTTAGTCCCTTAGGCAAAACTTACCAAGCACTAACCCATCTCGAGGAAACTCCCATCTAGAGTCATAGGGCAGTTGCATTGGGTCCACATAAATGTATTCGTGGCCATCAGGGCTAATAGACTCAATGACTCTCCATCTAATCTCATACCTCGGCTTCTGCAGAGAACATTGAATGCAAATTAGTCCTGTACCTGACTTCAGAGGAGATGAAAACCCAGCAGGGCTCAGTATCCAAACTGAAATGCTTTTCTACATTACCTGTTTCCATATGATGACCAGGACAATCAGGGAAATTATCACAATCACTAGCAACACTAAGACTGCAGCAGCCACTGTTAGCTCTGATCTCAAGGCTGTGGAGTAAAAAGACAGACCATATTTTCCTCCTGAGCCACAAGGAGCATGACATGTATAAGACACCCACCTCACCTATCCCTGCAGTTCCCATGCCCTGCAGAAATGGCAGGAGCAGTTCCTGAGGCTAGTGACTGTAAAGTCTTTCCAAGCCTAGAGCTGCTCTGCCTTCCTGTTTCAAAACCAAATGCAGATTGTCTAGAAGAATGTCCCCATAGCCAGTGGCAATAAAATGGTAAAATGAATCATGGAACCACATAATAAGCAAGAAACACATGTGCCATAAAGACCTGTAGAATGCCTCATCCTCAGATGTCCCAGGGTGGAAAAAAGCACCCCATTTTAGTTTATTATCAAAAATAATTCATACTTTTATCCACTGAGATTGAACTGGGGTGTGTTAGAGTGGGGTCACACTGGTAGCTGTAATTTCACAGAAGGACAAGGCAGACTCACTGGGAGCCACAAGCTTCAGTTCTCGAGTAACAGCACCAAGGTCATTCCTTGCCACACATCGCACAGCCAGGGTTTCCTCTACTTTCTGGAAGGTCACCTGACTTTCCACCATATTTTTCTCATCCAGGTGGGCTTCCATGTGTATATCAGAGATATTGTTTGTCAAAAGGGTCCATGAGGTGTCATTGTTGCACCTGCAGAGAAGAGTAATGGGAGAAATGAGCATTGGGTGTAGGCATGGATCAGTAAGAGTGAACAGAACAAGGACTACCTGTCCTTGCAAATTTCTTGTGAAAACAATCCTTTTAAAGGCCAGAAATTCTTACGACTGCCTCTGTGAAAAGCATACATCTTTCTTCCCTCGTAATAATTTGCCTTCTGATCCCCATTACTGCTGCTGATTGGAGGGCCCAACAATGCAGCCCAGAGGTCTGGTAGAGATAGACCTTGGTGTCACTGTGTACCCCATGGAGTTATGGTACTGGATGAATCTCTATTTCTCCCAGAATCCTTAGCACTATACAAGGCACTGGGGTCAGGGAGGACAACCATTCCACCAGGCAGTAAGAGGTTTTTGGCACAGTAAGAGCAGAACACAGCTTGAGGTGCCAAGGCCTCCTAGCTTTCTTCCATGCATGGTCTCTCACTCCCTGTTGGATAATACTCCAGGGTATATAGCAGCTTTCCAGTAGACACAGAAAGAACCAGTCTGAAATTAGCAAAAATGGTAGTTACTCCACATGTCCAAAATAATTTGAAGGTGAAAACTATAATTAGGGGGGAAAAATTACAAGAGAAAATTTAGAAGCACACAACAGTGTTAGCGAGGTAGACTGAACTATCCGGGAAATTTAAAAAATTCCCTGGATGGAAGGACAGCTACTTCTCAAGGTCCTTACTCAAACTGAGACTGTGGAATCCACAGAATTGGCTTATTGAACACAAAACCTTTATGAGAGAAACCTTCTGAATTGATGCATTGCTTCTTCTCCTATAGGATGTAATAGGAAGGACACTGGCAACCTCTATTGAAATATAAGGAACATGCTCCTAAAAAGCTAAAAATTATGTAAAACTTACTGGCTCTTGATGAGGAAAACATGATACAGTTACTAATTACATTAAGTTAATTGAGGATACAAGTCATATTTTGGATAAGAGAGCACCCACTCCTCTTACTTTTTAATGTCCTTGCAAACCAGCCATTCCACATCGGGAAGTGGAGTCCCCTCTGCCAAGCATCTCACTGTCTGCCCCCCTGCAGTGCCGTGGTGATCATCCACAAGGGCTGAGATCAGAGCTGGAACTGGGAAGGAGTCAGGAGTTTGTTAAAGTATTTGTCAAGGTCTACAAAAAAACCCAGCTTGAAATTTCAAAGTAGGACAGGTGTTGTTCAGCCAACAGCTTAGCAACAGCTAGAGACCCAGACTCATGCAGGAGGTGCTTATCTCCCCCAGGACAGCGTGGATCGTAGGCTAGAGCCATGAAAAGGAAGTGCTGCGGTTTTGCCACGTCCTCATGTCATACTAAATGAGCTATCGTCCTGCTGTCAGCTGGAATAACTTAGCTAGGAGAGTAAAGTTTCTTTTTGGCTCAAGGCCAGTGCAGAAGAGAAAGCCAAGATGAGGGCAGAAAAGCTTCAGGGACCCAGCACACACGCACTCCTCTGCGCACCCTGGTTCACGCCTTTTTTATAGCCATACTCCAGGCAATCCAGCATGTAAGTGGATCAAGTCTTTGCTGTGTGGCACCAATTCTGGTGGGAAAGGCTTTGGGTATCCTTACCTTGTATTAGCAAGGAGAAGGTGTATCTTTTAATCTCATCTTCATTTTCAGCAACCAAAGTATAGTATCCGCTATCTTCTTCCTTGGCCCGTATCAATTTTAATACACTCTGAAACCTGCAGAAATGTGAGGATTTGTTTGTATTTTTAAAGCAGGCATAAAAAAAATCACTTTGGTGAAACATGTAATCTGGGTATATTTAGATTATAACATAGTGATATTTAGCGTTTCTAGCATGCCTTCAACTAAAGTCATTATTCAAATGATAAATAACTACTAACATAAAACTAAGAAAGAAACAGGATTAGTTATTTTCTGCAGGGACCTGACAAATCCCTGATTTTACTGGAAATAGCCAGAAATCATTATGTGGAAACATGTTGAAGGGAGTGAAGAGGTTTAGTGCTTGGAGATCTTGAAGAGGTAGGTATTATGAAGAAAGTAAGAAGAGGTAGGTTAGACATTGCACTTCAGAGTAGAAAACAAATTATTTTTAAATGCCACTGAGAAAGAAGCAACAAATGGAAGTGGGAAGAGAGAGCAAGAGCAGTGCCAGGTTTTTGGGGAGGAACTCAGGTCAGTGTGGCAAAATAAGGGTTCATAAGGTTTTTTACCTTGTTTCCTGGACTCTGTTGGAACTAGTAACAATCTCAGTAAGATTTTCAATCAGAGTCACATTATCCTTCAACCAGTACATTTTAGGTGCTGGGTAAGCCTGCACATCAACAACAAAGTTTTTGACTTCATGCAGGTTGACAGCTTCCAGAGGGCTAAACTGAGGCTCCAGGTGAACAAAGCCTTTGTCTGTAAATGAAAAAGTCTTGAGTAAACAACACTGTGCAACATTTTTCAAGAACAGTGTTTTCCAATGCATTAATAATTTTGGACACTAAAATCAGACTATACCATGAACTGTAATGACTACTTTCTTATTTTCTTTGACTTCCTTGGTTGCATGACGAGCAGTACATTCATAATCCCCTGTGTCTTTCACTGATGCTTCAGGAATGGTCAAGGTGTAAATCAGCTTCTGTGATGGGACTTTGATATCATCAAGTTTTATCAGACCTTTTTCCTTCTGTAGTTGGGAGAAAGAACAAAAACCTTACTTATGTAATTGAGCTGAAAACACATCATAATCTAACTAGGTGTTATGTTCTGCCTCCTCTCAAAACAAGAACCATTTATTGTCAAGGAGAAGACTCCTGCGAGTAAAAGGATGGTGAGAATGGCAGAAAATGTTATCATGGGAGGCTGCTAAAAAAAATATTTCAGAGTTCTGTTTTGAAAGGTGGCATATAGCAGGGACTATGATGTGTAAGATAGAAATGGAACAAAACTTTCTCAAAGAATTTTTCCACGTGGGATCTTAACTTACTTAAATATAAGGTGGGATTGGAGGTCACAACCAGGTGCACTTCAACTACTCTGTTCGTTCAGTGACCAGACTTTTTACATGGGATACTTTGAAATTGCCTGGGACTGGCTCTAACCAAGTTTAACTGAATAAAAATTTTCACTGCAAAAGTACATTACACCAGTTTGAAAATTTTCAAGGTTCTCCAAAAGTTTTAAAATTTTCTTACTAGATGGTTCTTATTAGTGAATAATTACAATGACTGTAAGAGTAATTTCAGTTTACACCTACATAATGAAGAACACTTAAGAATACGTGATTCTTCATTGTCCTTTATTATGTCCAAGAGCCAGGGTTTGAGAGCCGTTCTAGGGTTTCAGATCTTCAATAGCAGAGCTCTACAGAGGCATCCAACACACCCAGATCTTTCTATCATCACATTTGTTTTTTTGAAGCAGCACAAGACCTGAAAGCATTCCTCCCTCCGAGGATGGACTGCTAGCCATACCTCTCGTGCTTTGCATACTTACTAACAGCAAGCTCTAACTTTTGGGACTGACTTTCTTTTATGGTAACTTAAAATTCAAAGAATTTACTTTGCTTTCTCTCCTCAGCTATCCTCATTCAGATAAAAAGAAGAATATATGACAACCCCACCTTCTTCCCTAATAAGTAACTACAAATGTTGAGGGAAAAAAACCAAATCAAACCAAAACCAAAAAACCCAACCAACCAACCAATCAACCAATCAAACAACAACAACAAAAACAACAACAACAAAAAAGAGAGATTTACCACTTTCCCAGGATAATTCCACTGTAAATTAACCACCTCATTGTCAAAGACCACACAAGTTACTACAATGGTCTCGCCTGTTTTGTAGACAGTTTTAAGAGCTTCAATTTCAACTGGCAGCTGTGAAGTAGCTAAGACGAGAGAAAAAGAGCTCATTTAGTTTTAAAAAGAATGCTATTTTCATGCAGTGCAATTTCAGAGGGAGATTTCCATTTCACTTCTACTAAGGAATTAACTGGAAAATTCAGTAAAAGTACTGCTGATCTACACTGATATAAACAATTCATATTTAAAGCATGAAGAGTACAGGCATTGAGTTCAATCCCACAAAGAAATGATCCACTCATAAAATTTCAATTAGAAATTCCTGTCTCAAATGCCCTTGTGAAAAGGCGTTCAGTATAAAAGAAATTTCCAATTTTGCTAAGTAGTGACTGTCTTTGAGAATCCCTTGCTTGCCAGGCAAAATGTTTTCAAAGTCATTGAATCATTCTGTTTTTCATGCCACATGAAATTCTACAGTTCAAAGACACCAAGAAACACCAGCCTATTAAGTTACATTTCAACAAATAATATGAAAATACTGGACTACGGAAGTCTTTTCTTGCAATCATTTGGGAGAGGGAGAGGACATGGGAGAGGAGATAAAGTTAAGGAAACTTGATTCTCATCAAAATTAAAATTAATTGTAAGCTCACAACTAACTGGCAATACTGCCAGAGGCTCATCAAGTAGCTCATCATTGGGGAATTATTGATATAATCCTGTGATGCTGGGGCTAATACGGCTCTTACAGTGTGAAGAAAGAACATAATTACTTCTTTTTTCTTAATAAAGCAAAATAAATACCTCTTATAATATAGACGAGGAACTCATCAGACTTGAACTCCACACCTTTAGACATTGTTTTGCATGTGTATGAGCCCGCAGGAAAATTGCCTATGAAGCCTTGTTTTGTATCATATAAAGCATACACAGTCTTGTCTAAACTGTTAGTTAAAGACACTTGAGCATCTGGGTCACTTGTCCGACAAGGAATAACTGTAGGATCACCTTCTTCTACAAGGATGAACTGGTCTTCCGGTATAGAAGGAACAAAAGGCATGTCTGGGTCTGTAAAAACAAGATCTTGTTTGTAGCAAGTCTATGTACAAAAATTGGATGTCAGCGATCGGTTACAGGTCATAACAGAAACTTGTATAGTTCATTATCCCAGTTTTTCAGAGATTGCAGGTAAGGCTTGCTAATTGAATGCAGTATCTCATTTTAGCTATTTGATGTGGCACATTGTGAGACATTTATCCTAAGCACAAAACAAGAAAGGGCTTGGACTCCTTTGTGACAATTCTGGAGGCAGGATGAAAAAGAGAAAAGATTCTCCCTCAAAAATAATAAGCGTTATTAATCACAAGTCACTCATTTTAAATTAGACCGTTTTCCCCTTTGGTATTAGTAGCTGACTTCTAACCAATATGTAAGCAGAGGAAAAATAAAAATAAAATAAAAATCCAAACACTTTCCAAGTCAAATAGAGTAGAAGTCAGTTTCATGTTGTTTATGTTGAACACCGCTAAAGCCACATTTCATCAAAAATAGTTCAAGGTACTTATCTTCATGTATTTCTAACATGTCCAACATTACAGTTATGAGAGATAGTTAATTATGGTCACAGCATGTGGTTTTCAAAATATGGTATTTTACTAGGGAAAAAAAGCAAACAAACACCTGGTAGTTATACTTCTTTTAAAGTCAACAAAATACATGCCAACTTTCCTATCCAGCCAATCCAAAGTCTGAGTTTAAAACATAATTTCATAACATTATACATAAAAACACAGCCCTCAAATCATGTCCAGTTGGCCATTCAGAATAAACAAATAATCCCTGCTAGCCTGAAGCTTCTGTGCAAAGCTTTATAATAAAATTTAATAAATAGCAATCCAAATCCCTCCAACAAAAGACTTTCTGCTGCACTGGCAGGCTCTTTGTAGCAATATTCCAAACACAGCGCTCCATCCCAAAGACACTGCCAACTCCATGTATTCATTTTCCCACTGTAATTCAAAACAGAAACAGGATTCACCTAGTTTGGTTTTCTGTGTGCTGTTAGTGCAAATAGGATATTGTGTGAAGTCTCAACGTAATCCTGCCTAGCTAAAGTGGGTTGCTGCCACCCATTGCCCTCTTAATTCATTGCAGAAAAAACAATTGTAAAGACAAAGTGTATAGTGGAAACAGAGACATTCTCTATAATTTGGAGAAAAGGATATGTTTCTGCATTTATGACATCTTGATGGTTAGCAAGTGGAAAAAATTACAGGGTGTCTCTGCCTGGCAAATCTGGTAGGCTGATGTCTAGAGGCTTTTGAAAACCAAACTAAAAAGTCCTCTTGAAGAACTCTTCAGTTTCTTGCCTTTCTATTCTTTCACTGCATGAGTTACAAGACTGCTTAACATACACAACATCTTCTGGTGATTTGGTTAGAGCTGTTCGGAAATCAAGATACATGTGCCAAAGCTGGCAGCCTCTGCTGAAACATCTTGCTTCAAGAACAAATGCAAACACTTTACATTTATTGTGGGAAACGGAGAGAAAGTCTTGGAAGAATCACTGTCCTTGAATTACACATTGTGACATGGAAAAACTTAATGCAACTGCAAAATAACCTTTAAAACAGGCCCTGTTATTGCTTCCTGACTTCTGCCCCTTCCAGAGTCTTTCTTGCCATTGCAGACATCATCATCTTCAGAATAGACTGCAGTTTTGTGAGTTGATTTGCAATCTCTTCTCTCTTTTGTTTCCTGTTAAAAATATTTACTGCAGATCCAGTGACTTGATCTTTTATTGGCCCTGCAGTTTTGCCCCTCACCCGCTGAACTCCAGCCAATGCTGAGAAAACATCCAGACAGGGCTTTACAAAGGCAATGGGTTGTGGCTCAGCCTCTGGTGCCTATCTCAGCTACAACAATAAAGATTTTCATCCAATGGAGGGCATGTAAAGCATTTAAGCAGGTTTCAGTTCTGAGCAAAGGGGTGGAAGGGCAATGCTGGGAAAAGACACTTCCAAAAAGAAGGAATGCCATTTCTTATGAATGCAACAGGTTTTCCACCACTAAAAAGAAATGCAGCCGAGGGCATGGGAAGGCTGTGTTTGCTTTGAAAATTACAGGGCACTGCGTGGTAGCACCATGTTTTTAATCTTGCATCAGACTGGCCAGTGAGGACACTTCTTTCCTGTCCCTCTGGCAGTCACCCCCAAAACATCTTCATTGCTTCACTCTTCCCAGGCCCTGTGTATAAATGAGCTTTTTCCAGTTCTTAGTTCATGCTTCATTCAGGTTAAGAACAAGATATGACATTCTTCATCTGGCAACTGCTTTAGTATCATACATGGCACTGGTTCAGTCAGTATATATCACAAAATATCCATCCAAGTTCCCTCTGAAAGGGCTGTCACTTATGTTAATCTGCACCTGGGACCCAGGCAAACCTGAAGGCTGGACATACTCGTACAGCTAAGCTGACCTGGCCACTAAGGTCTACTATCCAGTCCCTGGTGGTCAGAAGACCACAACTCTGAAGTTGTGAATCAATCACTCTTCTTGAGAACTAAAACTCTTACCAGAAAAAAGTGAAAACCAACAAAAACACAGAGAAACAAATTCACAGGGGCTGTTCTTGTTTTGCATGTTAGAAAATGGCCCTGGAGTCAATTTCTCTTCTTCTGACAGCAAATTGCCATCAGCAGTGCACCTCTTCTGAACACCCATAGTTCACCTCTCCCATCCAAACCTCCTCTGGC
Organism: Scytalopus superciliaris; assembly: GCA_013400415.1. Lineage (NCBI taxonomy): Eukaryota > Metazoa > Chordata > Aves > Passeriformes > Rhinocryptidae > Scytalopus > Scytalopus superciliaris. The sequence goes on from VXBX01002777.1 coordinate 52,787, forward strand.
ATCTCCCACTTACCAGGCACATAGATGTAGATGTCCTTCCCTTCCACTTCCCCATCCTCCACTTGTGTGTGGTTATAATAGCAAACATACAAGCCTGTATGAGCAGCTGAGGCATTTGCTACTTCAAGCACTGTCACGAAGAGGCCACTGTTGTTTTCTTCATGTCTAATATCTATCCTGTGACTTCCGTCAGTCACCGGGTATTGCCAGCTCACTTCACTGTCTCCAGAGCATTTGAGCGTGAAATTGGAATTCAGCTGTACCACCATTTCATTCCTATTGGGAACAATAGTCGGGAGAGGAAGCTGGCAAAATGTTAGGAACGGTCCTGCAAAAAGACACAAATAAATAACATATGAACACACAGAACAACATCAGCATGGGGATGTGAAAGGAAGCAGACAGGATCCAGAACAGCTATTTTTCTGACTATTTCAGACCTGCTGATGTCCCAGGAAATTTGCCCTTGTTAAAAGCCAGAACTTTGCCCAAGGGATGGCAAATGGCTTTCCTTTGAAATGTTAAGTGTTTGCTTGCTGACTTTTGTTTGTCAAATCAAGAGGTGAAAGACAGACAGAGGTGAAGTTAGAGATAGCTCCCAATCCACACATCAGCTTCCCAGCCTCAAAGGTGGGCACAACTTTCCTATAGACCAGTAAATCCCACACCCTGGCTGCTGGGTCATAGGCATCTATCTCACAGCTCCTTACAACATCGATCAGGAAACCAGCAGTCCTGTTAGCCTTAGAGTAAGCTCACAGCCAAAAGTTAGACACCACTTCCTAAGACTAACACCTGCATTCTACTTCTGATTTCTATTTCTGCAAAGGGCCAGAGCAGGGCTTAGACCAAAATATTTTGTATCAGGTCTACCTCTAGCCAAAATGTACATAAGGCTCATAACCAGATAAAACTGCAATCCACTGAACTAGATGTTATAGATGGCACTGGTTTTCAGATGCAATGTCCAGTTACAGGCTCAGATTTGCAAGTCTAGGTAATTTGTAGGTGGGCTGATGCAGGTCCAAATCCCAGAAGCAAAACTAGAAGATCCCTGGAAAAATGGGGAATTCACCAAGCAAATACTTTTGCTGTTTCAGTCTACCAAATGACCTGTACAAAACAAACAGGGTAGTCCACAACAAACAAGCACCTAGGCTCGTGGTCTGAAATTGCCACTCAGCAATAAACCAGCATCAGAACTCCGGACTGTCTTTGAAACGGTTTTCCACTCGTGCACAAAGTTACCTCAGTTTACAGGCCCCTTCTATATTTGGAACCCTGTGGCAAAGCCTGCTCTCTCCTCCCATCACCATTCGCCCAGCAGATGTTGGGAGGTTGGACAGGCGAGTGCGGTTTGGTGGTGCCGCGTGGGAGGATGCGGGGAGCCCACACAGGCAGCCCCGCCTGCACCACGCTGCTGGAGAAACCCCAGCGGGGCACTTGGCAAGCAGGAGGTGGGCAGGCTCACTTTCCCTGAGCAGTCAGACAAATCAGGGGGGAGGTTCGAGCAGCATGCCAGTGCCAAAGTGGCCGACAGGGGCCAGCAAAAGTACTACCTTCTTAGTAGCTCTTCTCTCAGCCTGCCTAAGGGAAAGGCAGAAAAACCACGTTTGTAGCCAGCTGGCAACCATTTGGCATTTGTTATTGTGGGCAGAATGAAAGCAAGTTCAAATATGAATTTATTAAGAATTAGGGGTGAAGAGGCTCAGAGGACTGAGGAACATTACCTGTAAGGAAACAACCCAGGATCAGGAGCGTCCGTGGGGAAGTACCCATAGCTACTAGCAACTGAAACAGAAAGAAGGAAAGAGAGACAGTTAATGGACTCATAACTGTATATAACTTAGTAGGACACTCTTCTGCAGTGCCCAGTGCAGCTTGCCACCACTCTGCATAGAGCCACAAAGAGACACAGCCCAGGGACCCCAGCTCACACCCACAGCCCATTGAGACTCACGCCACCTCACATGAGATATGTGTGGCCACAGAGGGATCACAGGCAGCTGAGGCACCATAACCCCTTCGCTCCACTGGCAGTATAAGGAGTCAAGTCCCAGTGTAAGGAACCAGGTCCTGCTATATCCCCTTTCAAACAGCCTGCAAGCAGCTCTGCTGCCCACTGCAGCCTCCAAGACTGAGCCAACAGAAACAACCCTGCACAGAGGCAGCACCTCACACGGCATCAGGGAGGATGCAACAGCTTTAGGGAGCAAATTTTGAGCTTTCAGCTGCAAACAGATTTTATGGGAGAAAAGGCACGTTATAAGGCTACTCTTATTACAAGTAGTACAATCCCGAGTGATATTTTTGTTTTGCCATTGTACATACGTATATATATAGCTTAGAGAATACAATACAATACAATAGTGTTTATTGCTTATTTAGCAAGAAATCCCTTGATCAAGCTACATGCTATTTAAAACATATGCTGAAATTTTCTAATTAAATAAATCCATGACAGACTGTAGGCCAGCATTGACACTCGTATAGCATCTCTTCTCCCCAACATTGTAAAGAGTCATACACTACATGCAACTATTTTGGCTTTCAAACACATAATCATAAGGCGTCTGTCTTGTAGAGGCAACAGTGGCAATAAGCATCTATGTAATTTTTGTGTCACCTAACAACATTTCTACATAAAATCCTCAAGCACCCTGCTAGGTAATTTCCAAAGAAGAAGCTCCTATAACCTCCATTGAAATCAACAGATGTTCTGCTGGTAACTTTAATAGCAACTGGATTTGGCCCAAAGACAATATAGATTAAAAAACACTGCATGGAAGAGCCCCTAATCTGAAACACAGACCAAGGAGTAAAATAAAGGATGATGGGCCAAGATAGGGACTACTTTTCAAAGGTTCTGGAATGTTTCTATTCATCCTCTGGTATCCAGTTCCAGATGCTGAGACAGGAAAGCGTGTATGTACAACTATGGCAGTGCCATACGGGAGTTAAATGCTTACAACATGCCAAGGAGTGTTTCTGAATTAGTTTTGCTTTTCCCCCTGCAATGTGTAGAGCAAACAGCAACCCTTTGCAAAGCAAAAGTATTTGATACTCAAATCAAACATAAAGGTCTCAGAAGCAGGATTGCAAGACTTAAAAACTACCAGCCTCAAAAACATGTACAAAAAACTTTGAAAATTCAGCTAACAATGTTCCAACAGAGAGAAGGCATTTTGTCTGATTCTTCAATTAGCAATAATTGCCATGTGTTTATGTATCTTTGTTTCATTGACAACAGACTCGTGGATATCAAAGAATTCCCTCAGTTTCAGTCTCCTTACTCGTTTTTATCACATTCATAGTCTGTAATTTTTTCTGATAAAGTAACCCACTGTAACTCTTTAAAGTTTTACCATGGTCTGCTTTATTGATCTGACTCCCAGCCTGCCAAGATCCATAAGATGTTACCTCACTGTCTGCCAAGTTGCCTTCCTTTTTTCACTGAAAAGGCAACTCTCTTCCCCTTTTGTGTTGTTTTACCAGATTATTCAGTGCAAGTGATGCAGCACAGGAGGAATAAAAACAAAGCTAGCTTATCTCTTGCACACCAAAAGCTCTGCTGAAGTGGACTTGCACTGCTGCAGAGCTGTGTGTATAAGTGAAGACTGAAGCCCCATGACTTATGGTGTAAGTAAATACAGGTGATGGCATTTCCAAAGTGCTATTTTGAACTTGTTATCTTGGTTGGGCTGTCACTGAAATCAATGAATGTCTCTATCTAGCACTGCAGTTTAAAAACACAATGACTTAACTAAATTTGCTGTCTCCATCTGGCTATTCTTTCACAACCCAGAGCTTTGATCTTTCCTCAATGACCCGTTAAATCTCATCAAGACCCAGAGCAACACTTCCTCACCGTGAAAGACAGAATAATGTACTAAGGACTGACCATCATCTGTATTCAAAATGGATTTGAACTGAATTTAGTTACCTCACACAACTGACTTACGAATGCTGGAGTCCCATCACCAGCATATCCTCACACTTCAGTGCTGGACCCAGGGTTTAACACAGGCACAATTTCACACTTTTGGGCATAAAACGGTTTGCTCATTCCCACAACACCAAGCAGGAACTTATTCTAGTTTTGTTTGTTTACAATCGCATACAGTTTTGTATGCACTTTTTTAGCTTTTTTACTTTCCTTAAGGCAGACCAATTCTCCTTGTCCTCCAAATCTCAGCCCTGAATAAATACATCAGATCCAGTTCCTAACACTGGTCCATCAATCCATAACTTGGTGTAGCCTCACTAAAGCCAGTAGCTTTATGCAAGCTGAAACTCAGTATTGACAGGACACATGCAATGTAAATTTGAGCCAACCTTAATTTGCTGTATACTTTGGACATTACTAGCTAATACAGAAATACAGGCACGTATAGTACAAGTTAAGTGATGCCCTGAAAGGTTTGCCAAACTCTCTACAGGGGATTGCTGCTAGTAAAACAGTAATTGAATTTACATAGGTTTTGAAAGGATCTGAGTGAAATCCTGGTATCTCTCTTGTGCTCTTTAGTGATTAAAAAAAAACCAAACAACAGACAAAAAAAAAAGAAAAAAAAAAAAAAAAAAAAAAAAAAAAAAGAGAANAAAAAAAAAAAAAAAAAAACACAAACAAGGAGTCACATTAACTGCCAAGTGCTGGTTTTCTACCATGAAAGGTTTCATTGACTGCACCACAGAAGAAAAGGTAAAGTCAATGTCCAGAGAGCCAATGTTGTTTAGAAAATTCTTACATTCCTCGGTGACTGCCCTACATGACCTAAAGAGAAAAACGGAAGTGGAACAAGAAGAGCCAATGATATTTTTTTTTTCATACTCCTGTAAATCAACGGGAGGCCTCCTTCAAGACAGAAAACTAGTCCATCTACAAGAAACTACTGGGCTGATTTCCTTCCCGCTACTCAGACACTACAGTTCATTCTCTTGGCCACAGGATGGCAATGTTGATCCACATTAATGAGCCGAATTTCTTGTCTAATAGAAGGCAACGCTAGTCTCCCACACAGCAGTTAGAATCTAAAATCTAGGTCTCGTGGATCAACTTAAAATTCAAAATTCTTGCGTTTTAATTTCCTGTGATTTAAAAAAAAATAAATAAAACCTAACTGGTCCCATTTACTCTATATTTACATAAGTGATAGGACAGTGGTTGGATTGCAAATCTTGGCACGTAATGATATGATTATCCTTGTTATAAGAGGGCTGGGTAATTTCAGTGGTGATTTTGTCAGAGTGGCAGTCTGTCCTTCTGGGAAAATGGATCTTTTCCAGGAAGACCTAAGGCAAGCCTAAGTAAAGAAGGAAATATTTCCTTGTGGTATATGTCACAGCTGAATGTAAATGTTCAGACAGGGCCTCCTGAAACGTTTCTTGGTTCTCAAATCCCAAACTGCAGACTCAACTCTCTGCAAAAGCAGTGCTGCCCTGCAGCGGTAACATGTGGGTCTGAAGGTCTCACTGACAAAAGGCTCAAACAACAAAAGAAAAATTCTTCAATGAAAATGTCTGCCATAAATATTCTCCAAAACTGAAGCTTGTTCCACATCACTTTACAAGTATTTGAATCCATAATAGCTTGCACATAGGAAAAACTATGCATCAAGAAAAGCCCGAGGAATAACTATGCACAAAGAACAGCCCAGTGCTGGGCTCCTGTCCAGTCCTTTGGGCTCCTCAGGACACACAGTGATGGTTGCCTTCTAGTCGGCCCCAGTTCTTCAGCCTAACCCACAGAGTCCCTCAGTCTAGGAGCTAAAGGGAGTGGGGGCAGAGGAAGGAGTTGCAAAATCTAAATTTTCCCACTTGATCAAAAGAGGATTTTCCAGACTGTCTCAGCAAACAAAACAAGGCTGCTATTTCCAAGGAATACACCTTGATTCTCACTTTATATTGTCAGAATCAAATCAAAGCACACCTCAGATCCCAACTTATGGGGTAAGCAACACTGTGTAGAAAAAAACTATTCATCTCTGTTGATCACAAGAGCTAGGGAGCCTAACTGTTGCAAACTTTTCCCTTGGGTGCCCATGCAAAGCTTTATTGACTTGAAAGAGATGAGTCAAGCAGGAGAGCAAGGCAAGAGGGAGAGAAAGGATAGCTTGCTTTGTGGCTCAGGGTTTTTTCTTAAATTATCAGCAATTCTTGCCTACCACTAGGAAAAATCACCTCTCAGAAGCCATTTCCATGTCTTTAAGACTTTAAAAGAAGAGAAGAAAACATCTATTAAAAATTTTAGAGTTCATATACAAAAGTAAGTGCCATTGTGGTCATGATGAACTAAGGGTGCAAGCAAGGCAAGGAGTATACCAAGTTATGCGTTTCAGCCTCATTTTTTAGACCAGTGTTTATAGCTGGACATAACTAGGAAGGTCTTGGCAATGCAAGATGTCTTCTGTCTATATACATTGTGCTTGAATCCTAGCTTGATATTGTAGTACAAAAGAGAGGTATTTTATTAAAATATTTGTTACTTCCTGCTTTCTTGAAACTTAATACCTATGTATTACCCTCAGAGCCACATGAAGATTTTCCATACATCAACAAGATAATAACAGTGAAGATGGCCCCAGTGCTCAATGGCAGCTGGATTGGCACACCTCCTGTCCCTCAGTGAGAAGAGTACCAGAACAAGGGATCTCATTTAAAAGCAGCAGGAGAGCGCCTGCAGGCTGGGAGAGCTGTTTTGCTTGTGGACTCCTAAATCCCAGTGTTTTGTGAGGTCTCATTTTTTCCTTCAAACTTTTTTCCAAGCTTTGAGGTTGGCTAAACCACTGTTTAGCTGAGGGCCATTCTAAAACGCGTATTGTTAACTAGAAGCAAAACTCGAAGTCCCTTTGCTGGGAGATCTTTCCCTAGAGGTTCTACATCCAGAGTTAAAAGTCGGATCTGCACAGTTCAGATTTTGATCAGCCGATGACAGAGGAATCTTTGATGCCTGTCTCCTCGTTTTGATCCTGCTTCTTGCCCCATCCAAGGACACAGAGTTTAGTTAGCCGAGCTGGTGTCCCAACTGGGTTCTGCATCGGCTCTGGTTGATGCCGAGAGCATAACAAGCCATGCCGCTTCCCCGATGAGTCCCACCACGGGTAGACAGTGGCCACCTACAGCCAGCCGGGATGTGGATGGTGTGCGGATGGTGATGGGAGGTTACATTCACACTCTCCAGCCCTCATCAGGCTTTAGGGGCTTGGCAGACCTTGCCAGCCCGCGGGGAGGCCTGGGGGCAGTCCCCATGGAGCGGTGAAACGGCACTGCCGCGAGTCCCTTTCGATCCGACAGCTAGAGCCGCTGCAGATCAAAGGCCAGGACACCGAGCAAACCTAGCAGAGATGGCAGCTCCGAGACACTTCGCTGTTTGTCTGGGAAACAATAGGAAAGCCTTTGCCAAGCTGGGGAGACTTTTTTCTCCCCCCCCGAATACGAGGTAGCCAGGAAAAAAGCAGCGATGTAGGGGAGACGAAGAGGAGGAGAGCAAAGACGTGTCTCCCTACGGCACTTCTCCAGCCCTCTCCGTGAGGTAGAGGACGAACCCCGAGGGCACGGGGTCTGGAGAGGGTGTGGGAGTCCCGGCGCGGGACAGACATAGCACCACGCCTGGGAGCCGTGGGACCAGGAGAGAGCGATGTGTCCGCAGCCCCAAGAACGGGCCGGTCGGTCCCTTAAGAGCCGAGGCGATGCCCTGCCCGCCCCGGGAGTGCAGCCTTGGGCCCCGGAGGAGCGCTAGGGAACTGGAGATTTGCAAGAGAAGCGCTGAAAATGCCGTCGAGGGGCGCTGGAAACATGCCTCCGGCGCGGGTGGGGGCCAGGACATCGTCCCCGCCTCTGCCCCGCAGCCGCCTCCCCGACGGGGTGCGGACGAGCTCTGGGACTGCTGCTGCCTCGCTAGATCTGTCGCTGCTGGCTCCAGAAAAAGCTGTCCAAGTCCTGTTGTCTGGAACGGCTCCTGAACTGCGGGATCCGCGTCCAAAAATGTTGAGCAATGCCGCGAACAGCCAAAAAGCCATTTCCTACTTGCTGCTAGGACTTTTCCAGGGGACTCCAGCCTGGCAGAGGCTGGCAAGTTCGCAACTCCGCGCTTAACAAAATCCAAAAGTTGGCCGCGAAGACTTTGCCCTCCCTCGGGGTAGGAGGCAGTGCGGTCCAGCAGTCCGGCGGGACATGCGACAGGCTGGCGTTCCCGTTGCGAGAGGGGCTGTAAGCTGGAAAGTCTCCAGGTACCAGCCCTCCCTAAATTCAGCATCTTCCCTTTGGCAGACACATATCATAAAAAAGACCAGGCGCACAGGGTTGTAGATCGGGTCCCCTTGCAGGGGTTGTGTGCCCGCCTCCGCTCGGGATCTCGGGGCATTTTAGGCTATTGGCTCAGGGGGGAGTGAGGTGAGAAAGGGGATCTGAAGAGGGAAAGGTGGTGAAAAACAAAGGATGGGGGAAGGGACGGGAGAGCAGCGGGGTGAAGAAAGCGAGGGATGGGAGGGGAAGCCTCTTACTTTGTCGGTGCGCGCTCCCGCTTTCCCCACCACGGGGCGAGCNGGGGGGGAAAAGGTGTAAAAAAGAAAAAGGCGGGGAAACTGTCCCTCACCTCTTACCTTCTCCTTTACAATCCGCAGTCCCAATCCTGCAGATTGTAAAACATCCAAAATATGTCCACGTCTTTTGTGACTTTCCCCGCTCAGCCGCGCTCTTTCCCTCCCTCTCGCCCTCCCTCCCGATCCGACTGTAATGGTCTCACAAACCGCGTCCCGTAATTGATTCAATGTTATAGTCCATCCTTCCAAAACTAATCATTTGCTTTAAGTAAATAGCTGTCAGGAAATGAAGCCCCCCTCAGGCCTCTTCAGAATAAGAGCTGCCCTGGCTCGCCCGGC